>JAPPVO010000013.1:65106414-65635658 GCA_030407325.1 Camellia japonica | reverse complement strand
CGATTCTGGCGATCTACCGTATTGACCTTTGCTGAGGTCTTCTTCTCTGGTGCTGTGGTCGCGCCAGATTTTGCTTGGCACGAGCGCCATCCTCTTCTACCCTGATGTGCTGATGCACTCTCTTCATCAGGGCCTCCATGGTGAGGGGCGGTGTCATGGTGATAGAGTCCCTCAGTCTGTTCCCGACTGGAAGGCCTCTTTTGTATTGCGCAATGGCGAGATTGGTTGGGCAGTCCCCAATCTGGTTGAATGTCTCCCAGTAGCGACTGTTGTATGATCTTAGGGTCTCCTTGTCACCCATGTCGATGGAGAGTAGCTGGTCGATCTCCACCGGAGTTTTAGTGTTTGTTCGGAACCTTGTCATGAACACCTCCGCCAATTGCGCCCAGGAGGCTATGCTGCCTTCTAGAAGTTTCTCAAACCAAGTCAGGCCTAGGTCGCTAAGGCTTGAGGGGAATAGGATGCACATCAAGGCCTCGTTCCGCCGGTATACAGCCATGACCTGGCGAAAGTGGCTCAAGTGTGAGTAGGGGTCCATCTTCCCCTCGTATGTGGTGAATTTGGGCTGTAGGAAGCCTGAAGGTAGGGGCGCGTTCTCGATTGCTGGGACGAATGGTGAGGTCTGCAGCCTTGCCAACGCCTTGTCTGTCGGTTCGTAGGCGGGACGCGGTATTAGCATTCCAACCTCAACGCTTCCGTGCGTTCGAGGAGCCAACCGCTGTAAGGCAGAAACTCTGTGTGGATCGCGCGCCCTGGCGTCCTCCTTCCATCGCGCCTTCTTTTCTAGCACGGTTCGTAGGTCGGACGATCTGGGTAACTCTGTCTGTCTGGATCTCGTTTGGTGTGTATGCGAGGGCCAATATGTGCTTCCCTCAGTGTACGACCTCTCAGATCTTGTCCTCTCAGACCTGGAGTGACGAGTTTTGGAGGACCTGGATTGCGTATCGCCTGTCCTGAGGCTTTTGCTCTCCCCTTGTGAAGGTGTGGTATTTCTGCTACGATTCTCCGAGTGGCGAGGGGGTGTCTTGTTTGTGCGCCCCTCTCCTGTCGCCACTCATTTTCCCTTCACCTGGCGCTTTAGAGATTCCATGTCCGCTGCCATCCGACGGATCAATTCGTCTTGTTCCCTGACGCGATCCTCCAAAGTTTGAGGATCAATCCTGCGTCTTTGTCTTTCTGGGCTTTGCGAACGAGAGTGATGGGGGCTGTTATTCCGCCTTCGTCCCCTTGCATCCCTCCTGGAATTTTGTCTTTGTGGTTCCAGGTTCGCCATGGGAGTGACCAAGGGTAGGCCTTCGCGCCTTGCACCCCCTTCTGGAGTTAGTCCGTCAACGGCGGACTGTGGTAATTCTTCGTTGTTCACCATTAATTTTTGGAAGGAAAAGCTTGATCAAGAGGTTGTTCTTGACTGAGTTCCCACAGACGGCGCCAATTGTACGGGAAAGAAATACACCTTCTCGTATAATCCTGTTGATCAAGTCTGCGCTCCTCTGTACGACGTCGCTCCACTACCTGAAAACACAAACGTGAGCTAGCCGGCGGGTGTGTGCCGGAAACCTCTCCGATGACTAAGTAAGCCAACAAGACAAATAGGCAAAAGCTCTATGTATTCAGGGAGCAAAGTTGCATTACCTCTCTAAAGGTGATATTTGTGAGCTTTTATAGGTTTGAGTGGCACAATCCTAGTAGGTTCATATCACTAAGTAGGGACAATCTCTAGGAGTCCTCTCTAGGACTCTTATCCAATAGGCCTCCTAGATCCTATTCATACTCTCGAAGGATATGCTTATCCTCCAACACCCCCTCACTGCTTAAACCAAGTGAATGAGTGGTTTTCCCATGGCCGAACTACCACAGGACCGAAATAATATTGCCATGCTGGAATAACTAGAGTAACCGATCTAACGGTCGCATCGGCTCCACCTTTCTTTCTTCTATCTCGGCTTCAAATGTTAAGACCGAGCTATCCATAGAAGTGTACAGCCGAACTGACTCAGATGAGTCCTGAAGAAGCTCTCATACTTCGGTTTAGAGGATAGGACCAAACTAGCCGTAATTCACGCGACCGAGGTAACTGCGAGTGTGCCCAACCGGGGGCCGAACTAACCGTAGTGCTCTTCTAGACCGGTGTGACATCAATCTTCTCTTGGACCGGACTAACTTCCGGGCTTTGGGACCGGACTAACTCCAAAACATCCACAAGACCGGAGTAACTTACATGGCCATTTAACTCGGCCCTTGTACTGCGGCCCATAACGGCCCATTACCCAGCTCGGCCCAATTTGTGTATAAATTATCCTCTCAATAATGCTTGGGACCCCTTTTGGGGGTCACCCCCTCACCCCCCCTTTGCCACGTGGCGGGTGGTGATTGGAGGAGCAGGAAAAAAAAAAAAAAGAAAAAGAAAAAGGGACCAATGAGAGAGAGGGGGTCAAAGGGGGTGGGGGAAAAAGGGGAGATGAATCATTGTTGTAATCTAAAAAGATTAGCTCATACAATACAAAATTCTGCATTCATCATGAATCTCATTTTCATAATTTCATTCTTTTAATATATACTCAATTTCACAGTACTCTTAAGAGTTGTTTGTTACAAGTTAAATGAGTTGATTATAATTTATTTTAATTTAAGAGTCTATATAAGACTATTTTGTACTACTTACAACTTATTAAGTATAAATAATTTGAATAAATTAAAAAAAATTGATTATTTAAAAGTTGAGAAAGTAGTAATCTTGGCTTATGCCGTTTGATTATTAATTTTAACTTACAATAAATTCCACCAAATAAACCCTTAATCCGATAATCAAAGTTACATAACTTTATTAGGTTTGTCTAAAAATATATTGAAGGTTTATTTGGAAAACTATACATGTCTTCCTCTCTTTCTTTTTCTTTTTTTTTTAAAACAAATATTGCAAGACTATAATTATCAAATAACAAACCAAATCATTGAAATGAAACTATGAAACGAACTAGTCTGTATTGTGAACCTAAGCCAACCTTTATATTATTTTTTGCATAATACGGTTTTGGGATTTTTAGTTTAAGATCATTGATATTAAGATTTTATAAGATAAATAACATGTGACATTTTTGTAGTTGCGGTCTCTCAATATTTTTACAGATAAATTTTGACATAGCAAAAATTTTAGCACAGAGAAATTCGTCACAGATAAACAAATTTCTCTATGACAAGTTAAAAATTTTTGTGACAAACTAAAATTTATCTAATAATATTATTAAGGAAAATTAACTAATAAAAAAAACATATTAAGGCCTCGTTTGGAAACAGGCTATTTCAGTAATTTTTTGACTTTTTGGCTAAAATATAAAGTAAAAAAAACTAGTATGTTTGAGATAACTTTTTGACTTTTTACGAAAAGATGTGCAAAAAGTAGAGAGAAAATAAAATCTTTAATTTTTTGGTATAAGTTATAAGTTTTTTAATACCTTTTTGACTTTTAGGCTAAAAAGAGATATTTCACTCATTTTCCCAACTATTTTCTCTTTGATTGCTTTTCTATATTCTATTACTATTAGCATGCTTAACAGCTTCATATAAAGCTTAGATTTATTAATAAGAAACAAAACAATAAGAAGAAATGGAAAAAGTGAAAGAATAAAGCTGATGGAAAACCATTCTCGTCGGCCACCAAGCATGGAATGGAACATCACGCTTTTTTCTTTTATATTTTGAAAATTGATTTACAAATTGAATTTTTATACATAAAACTCAATTTTAAAATTTGATAGTTATAAAAAATTATGAACCATAATAGTTGTTTTAGTTTTAAATAAAAAAAATAACGAAATGTCATATTATTTTGTATAAAATTTTCATTCTATATCATCACTTTTATTTTTTAGAATTAAAAGAAAAAAAAAAGAAGACATATTGGATTATCCGTAATTTGCTCATTTAACCAAATCAAGTATGTACTTTATAGGAAGCAGGGATACTGTTGTGCCTACAGCACAGTAGTAGCTGCTGTGTTTTTGTGGGAGATCGTCCCGAGTGTTTTTCGATGATCTGAACCGTTCATATTGTAGGATTCATTGAGAATATTATTCACATACAAAATCAAGTTAATCGGATATTTATAACCGTATGATTAGGTCCTAATTGTTTTTTAAAATTATAAAAGTTATGTTAACTGTTAATTTTTATAAAACAAGTGTACTTTGGTTATAGGCTACAGATATCCAATTAACTTGATTTTTTGTAAGAATGATCTACTCGATGAACCCTACAATATGAACAGTTTAGATTATCGAAAAACATTTGGACGGCCTCCCACAAAGAGCAAATCACTAATACGTGGTGTTAAAAACATCATTTTTAAGAAGTGTCATGAGTTGCGATATTTTGAACGAATCGAACATTAACCAGAATGCATAATGTTGGATTATTAGTTTAATGTTCCCATTTTCAATATAATTTTATTTGATATTCTATTTCTTAATTAAAATAGGATTTGTAGGTAATCAAATATTGATTTGATTTTGACTCTCATTTGGTTTGGATTTGTGAGATACCTATTTGAGTCTTTGTTTAGAATGTCGGTTGGCTTTTTAATTTTTTGGTTATTTTAGCCTGAGGTTAAAAAGTCTCATTTGGGATGGACTTTTTGATTTTTATTTTTATTTTTGTAAAAGAAAAATGAAATAATTATGAATGTGATATTTTATTTTATTGATTTTTTTAATCTATTTTTTCTTTTTGTGACTATTTTAGCCCAAGTTTTTTGTGCCAAACATAGCCTCTAAATTTTTTGATTTAATGTTTCCTAATTAGTTTTGGACAAGAATGGAAGAAAACCTATTTACTTTAGGAATGATTATTTGCTATAAATAAGTGGAGACTCTCATTAATTTAATTGAACTTTTCAATTTCTTTGGTCAAGCTATTGGAAGTCCTGTGGGATCTCTCTTTGGAAAGAAGCCATTGCCCTTTTTGGAGGTATTAGAGGAGGGTTCTCTTTATTTGGAGTCTATGGTTATGTTTAACTAGATTTATTGGTGTCGCTTTGTGAGAATTTGTCTTTTGCAGGTAGAGAGAGAATTTTGGATTTGGTGAGAGGTCATGTATTTGGGTGGTAAGCATTGTGAGGAATTGCTTTGTCACAATTGTAGCTTTTCAGAGTAATCGTTTTCTTTACTAGTAGATCTTTGTCTTTACCCGTGGTGGTAGGCTTAGACTGAACCACATAAATATTGATATTTTGTGATTGTTTATCTATAATGGATTTACGTGATTGTTTCATATTCAAAACCATTAATTACCTTGGTGTGGTTGAGTTTTCTCGGCACGCTCCACACAACACTAAATTCATTGAAGGGAGTAGACAAATCACGTACTCACGCTAATAGATAGATTTGTTGCCAATTCAAAAAAAAATCACTGTCAAATTAGTGTAATAGCAATGTCTTCTTCTTCTTCTTCTTAATTGATAGGAGAGTAACTATAAATACTATAAATATTTTACATCACCAATCAAATAGAGTACTAGCCACAATAACTAAAAAGTCAATGAAACCTAATACAACTAATATACCAAGCCCAACAATCACAACCTGCATAACCAATATACCAAGTCCAAGTCTAACTACCACAACCCTCATATGGGGAAAAATAAGCTACCACTGTAAGGCCACGTTTGTTTGGTGGATTAAGTTGGATATAGTATGTTAGTGAGGAGATGATTAGTGAAGAGATTGTTAAAGTGAGGATTGTTAGTGAGGTGATTAAGTAAAACTTTGTTTGTTTTAATGATAGTGGGAGATGATAGGATTGTTAAATTATTTTTATATAAAATAAATATAAAAATTATTTCTATATTAAAAAAATTAAAAACAATATTAAAACAAACAGGTGTACTTTGTGAAAAAAATTAAATTTTTATATAAATATACTCAATTCCCTCACTATTTTCTTAATCCCATCCTTTACCCAACCAAGCTAATCCCCCAATTGATGGAGATTATTAAGCCCCTTGGACTATCAATCCGCTCTCCTATTTTACTACCAAACATGTTGTCAGTGGAACCCACAGCCATGGTAGTCCAATCCGGCCACTCAAACTGCAAAACAAACATGACCTAAAGTGTATCAAATTCCTCTCCATAAAAGTTTAGGAAAATTCTATTTCCACACACATAGTTATCTCAGTGTATATCTTTTCTCAGTGCACACACTTAGTAGTTTGATTATTATTTTTTGTTTTCATTTCACACACCAATTATACCAATCATACCCTTAATTCATATATTGTACACACACCACCTCAACTCTCTTTTCACACACTAACCCTTTTTCTATATACTTATTCAAAGTTGAAGAGCTACGTCTTTGCTATTTCGGTCCACAGTGAAGACTTCAACAGTGAAGAGAAACTCTATTGAACAAAATGAAAAGCTGGCGAGGTGTTGAAGAGCTGTGATGATGGAGCTTCATCAAAACGTTGACAAAATTTGCGTAAAAAATAAGAAACAGTTAAGATTGGAAAAAAATTGGGATGTAAAGAACGAACTCGAGGTAAAAGATGATAGTTGAGATCGAGCAAGTTCGCAGCTTTGTTGGATTTTCTTGGAATGGATTGATGGATGGATCAATAGAGTGTGGATGTGTGTGAAAAGTAAAACCGCCTCTACATGCAGATTTGCAGAGCATTTTATTTATATATAAAAAGTACTATATGACTTTGTCAAAAATATCTCTTTGTTTGTCAATTTGAGTTTCTAGGGTTTGATCTGTAAAGATGAAGCTGTGAAGATGATTGAAGAACTGGCGAGGAGTTGAGATGTTGAGATTTTTTTTTTTTTAACAGATTTATATATAGACTATTTTCATATAATATTATGAGCGTTGGTAGATGTTCATTATGGTCATTTTAATTTATGATATAATTGTCATTAAAATAATATTTCATTAAGAGTGTGCACTGAGGTAACTACATGTATGAAAATAGAATTTCTCAAAAGTTTACCTTAAGATCTCACTACACAAAAGATATTATACAATTACGGGATCAAGTGCACTGGTTGTCAAACAACCACTAGTAATGTCAAACACTCCCAAACCGAGGCCAATGGCATCACATATTGTCACTAAAGCCACATTCAACCTTACCATATTGTTTGCCAATTATTTATATTTTTTTAAAAAGCCATATTTCTCATTTGGCAACAACATCACTATATTTGCAAGGTATTACTCTATAAAAAGTATAAAAAATGAAAACAAGTTCATATATATACACTATACACTTTGAAGATATTATTGACACATTTAAAAACATGATACTCTCACACTCTTGCTTTCGCTCTCGCGCCACGTATTGATGATTTTTAGGTGTTGCTTTGACTCGATGTGTTATGATACAAGCATCCACATGGTGTTGATGTATTGGTTAATGTCGGAATCGTTCAAAATATGCAATTTTGACGTGAATTGGCAACAAATTTACCAATCCATCTACCTCTTTCAACGAGAAAAATTATTTGATATTTTTCAAACATGTAACGATACATGTCACAAATCTACATAATATATCCTAAAAACTAAATGATTCAGATCATTGAAAAGAGAGCTGGCCGGAAGGGGCTTCAACAATCGCACAACATTGGCTGTTATGCTTCATTCACAGCAGCCACTCAAAATCCGGAGATTAGAGAGGCAATTACCCCCTTAGTGGTATCTCAAAAAAATTATTACACAATCATGGAAAAATATTATAATTATAATTAGTAATATTTATAAAGTTTATCACTTTTACGTAATTATTTTTTAAAATTTATACTGAATCGAAATTTCCTTTTTATTTTTAAGGAAAATTATTCATAAGTATTATTCTTCAAAAATAATTACTGATTCTTCGAAAAGCTTATAATATTAACAATAAGTTTAGGGAGCCTCCATAATTTACCTAAAAATTTACCAACTGTCCACATGACAGCCCACCTCAATATGGAGACTGTTTTTATTTAAAAGAAAAAAAGATACATATACAATAACATAACCTGAACATAATTCTATTAATTAAGTTATCAATCTATATTATTGATATAGAAAGAGAAACAAATTCATGTAAATCTAATAAGTGATTATTAATAAAACTCATGTACATAGCCAAAATAATAATAAGCCTTACATAAATAAGTGATTATCAATTAATTAAGTTATTAAAATTATCAATATGTATTATTGATAGCAAAAGCCTCACGTAAATAAGTGAATATCATGAAATTATCAAAAAATAAATTCATATGGATCTACCAAAACTTATAAATAGTTATTTTTCTTAAGTAAAAATTAATTATAAAACTGGATACAATCTTCTCAGATGAGTTGAAATTCACAAAAAGATGAAACCCAACTCATGTAAAAGATTCTATCAAATACCGTGATTGATTTATGTATTCTTATATTTTTTTAGAACATGTGATATTACAAAAAAAAATAAAAAATCATTTTTAAATATCAACAAATTTTTTTTTTTTTTGTCTTTTCTTTTGATTAAAAAATTCTAAAGGTATCTTTTCAATTTGTTTGTCTGACTTTTCAAAAAAAAAAAAAAATCTAAAAAAATTCAGAAATTAGTTTGGTAAAAAAATAAAATAAAATATAAGACTCATTATTTTTATATGATTTTCCATTTTTTGGTAAAAAAATAATTTTATGAATTTTTAAAAAGTATTTTTTAGTATTTATATTTTTGTCAAACTAGTTTATAATTTCAGAATACAAATTTTAAAAACTCAACCAAACAAAATTATATATATTTGGAACACGTATTTATTTTATTTTATTTTTTATTTTTTATTTTTTATTTTTGGGTATCAAGGTGCTACAATCCTAAGACATATTATTGTGAGGGAAAGAAAAAAAAAATTATATATATTTTTTTCTTTCTGTAAAAGCCTCTGCTTTGAGGCGGGCTACATTGTGGCAGTTAAATTTTCGGATAAAATAGAGAGGCTCCCTAGATTTAGACATCAAGGGTGGTTCTATTTATACATCATCAATTCTTTTAATACACATTATTTAATCATTAAATTTATATGATAATTATATTCTCAAGTAAAATGGCAATTAAGGACAATATGGGTGTGCATATACTCATTTCAACAATTCACATATGAAAACACAACTATGTGTATATACACCACCATCACAAATCTCTTTTCTATTATTTTTCAAATTCAAAATATTCAGTGTATTTGGTTTGAGTTTTCTGAATTAAGTTTTTTGAAAATTGAGTTTTTTGGTTTTTGTGTTTTTTTTTTTAGTGAATATTTTTAAAATTTTAAACATTTTTTTTACTTTTTTAGATACACCTTACTTAGATGTATTTAAAAAGTAAAAAAATTGTGAAAAAAATATTTTAAAAAATTAATAAATACATAAAAATACAAAAAATGTACTGAATTCTTGTATTTTTTTATATTTTTGATATTTAGTGAATTTTCAAAAAAAAAATTTACAATTTTTTTACTTTTTAGGTGTATTTATGTTAGATGTGTCTAAAACGTAAAAAAATTGCTTAAAATATTAAAAAAATTCAGTAAAAATAAAAAAAAAATACGAAAAATAAGAAAGTAAAATTTTCTGAAAAGTGTTTTTAGAAAAATGGAACCAAGCATGCTGATTATTATTTTGGAGTAGTTAGGGTTTAAAAACATTAAAATCAATTGATTTTAAAGATTTATATACTATGGATGACATTGATTTGGAACACAACAATAATGAAAATGTCACTTTACCTTGTTATTTATCTTGTTCGTATTGATTTGGAACGAAAGACCATTGTTTAAGTTTACAACAATGTCTTATTCGTTCAGTTCGCACGCGGAGTTGAACATTTAAAAAATGTTCAATTATTTACGTTTGAACATAATCATTTTGTTCATATTATTAAAATTGAACAAGTATTAAACGCTCATAACTAAAAAATTAAAGATTTGGTTTGAATATAAATTTGTGAACATATTAAATTTTTTTAACACTATATTTATGAACAATATTAAAACTATTTTTTTGTTTAAATTTTTTCAGAATGCCACACCGATTGCTTCGTTGTCGTAAAATTTCAACCTGCCGTTTGGTCCTCGCCGTTTGCTCTTACATTGCTTCCGTAGATTCAACACAAATCAGGGGGAGAGAGAGACGTTACTGTGAATTATATTTTGGATCTTATTGCCTTTTCAACTTTGATGGTGTGTATATCATCTTGCGTTAGGGTGTGTATTGTATTGTGTGGGTTAAGCTATAAGAGTAATATTATGATGTATGCTGAGTAAAAAATCAAAAGTTTAAAATATTATTAATATGAACTAAATAATGATGATTAATGGTATGTAAATAGAATCACCCTAACATTAATGATTAAAGTTTGTAAACTTTATCACAATTTTTTCTTTTTTTTTTTACAAACTAAGGGTTGTTTGGAATGATTAAATTAAGTGCACTTTTTAACTTTTTACAAAAAGATGTATAAAAAAATAGAGAAATGATTTAACTCAAAAAAGATATAAATATAAAAATATATACGGGATGTCAAACAACCTCTAACATTATTTATATTTTTATTTTTATTTTTATTTTTATTTTTTTCTGACTGTGGGACCCCTTTTGGTTGATACAGTCCCGCCAAAAGTCTCCACGTGGGCAATCCGGCTCCCGCCATTTTCTTCCTATCTCTACAAACACTCGACGCTTCGAGCTCCACCTGCTCTGCTCTTCGCCAGTTCAAGCACGTTGTTCGTAAGTATCATTCTTCGATAATACACCTTTTTCATTTATCTATATGTATAGGTTTCTATGTATGCTTATCTACATTACTCTACTGTTGTTTGTTTCATGAGAAAGTAAAACTGTAGTGCTGAAAACTATGCCTTTTTGATTTGGGAAAAGTCTTAGAAGTAAAAAATGACAAGAGAGGAAGGACGAGAGGACATGCTAATTGAGAACATATGTGAGCCTGAACAACCACAAGGCAACACTATTCCAGATGGACTCAGTACGAATTACCTCAAAGTTTATTAGGGTAATCATGAATTGTGAAGTTTTATTAATATCTATCTCTGGTTGGCTAGTGATTGTAAATTAGATTCCTTTGATAAAACATAGAATTGGCTTTATTATTGATACTAGTTACCAAAGAAATTTACAATTTTAGTCGAATATCTTTGTTGTTGGGTCTATTGAATTCTTGAGATGCTAGGTTCATGTGGAATAAATGTGAATTTTTTGCTCCATCAAATGTAAAATTATGCCTAATGATATATACATAAGTATGGTTGGTACACTTATGATCACACATGAGTGATCACAGGTCTGTTGGGATCGGGGGGATCCCGTCCAGGATACATTCATGCACCAAACCAACCCACACACAAAGAAACAGACAAATTTAACGTGGTTCGGCCCAATACCTATGTCTACGGGAGAGTAATCAAATTTCACTATAGATGGACAGAATACAAAAAGATTACAATGGAAGAGGAGGGAACACTCATCCTCACTCAACTCACACTCAGCTCCTTCTCTCACACCGAGAGAGCACCCTCTCTCACATAGAGGGACAATCTCTCTTACTCTCTCATTTTGCTGTCTTGGTTTCCTCACTCACTTGCTCCACCAAACTCATCCCATATTTATACACAAATGGGAGAGCCTAAAGTCAAGATTGGCAATTGACAAGCCATTGACAAGCTTGACGACAGCCACCATACACAGCCACTCTACACAGAGTAGCTTGGTCGACTCATTTAGCACAAAATCTCCAGCTGCATTTCGTAGCCTCTATTTTTCTTCAATTTGTAGCTTTTTTTGACTTCCAAGGGCTTCCACATGCACTGCTCCTCACATGGAGCAGAAACCCAACAAGGTCTGATGTTCAATTGTTGCTAATTTGTTGTCATTCCTTTTAAACGGTTTAGTTTTTATTTGTGGCTGGGAAGATTTTTCCACATGATGATATATTTAAATAGATCTCTTACGGAAATGGTAATCCCAATTGAACCCTTTTCTTGCACCCTCTATTGCACCTGTTCTATTTGTATTTTTAATGTTTCTTCGATAACCATATGTTTATAGACAGGAAGCATCCTGCGTGTGACCAATCATACTTCGGACTGAGAGAGTTCTCTTTTACATTCGATGGTGACATATACATGAGGTTTCAGTCCTTCAACAGTGTGTTTGAACTGGAAAATTCCATCAAAGAGAAGTCTCCAGTCAAAATAAATATTGGGCCTGTGTACAGTGTGGATGTGACATTTAAATACCTTCATTTTCACACCAACTAAAGTTTAATTCAACTAGATTGAGTGTTGTGGGTAATTTTATTGTTGCATGTGCGATGCTTTTACACTTGCAAGTAACCATATTTTTATCACTTGATCATATTGTTGTTTATTAGGTTCTCTAAGTAAAGTGTAGAGGATTAGTAATTTCAAAGATTAGAGCATAACAAATGTCATATTGACTTTTTTGGTGCTTCCAATAACTAAAAATAAAAAACAAAACAAAACACAGCGAAATGATTGAGGAACAATGCACGTGTTGCCCAATGTGCCTACATAGACCTAAAGCCATGCCACTACTACTCCCATCTACTGCTGTCACCCACCACTACTGTGCACTGCCACCTCATGTTTTGAATTGCTATAATTTGGGGATAAGTTTCTCTTATCTCTTTTTAAAGTTGGGTTTGGTTTAGAAATTTAAATAAAAAATTTTTAAAAATTGAAAGAAATATGATTAAAATATAACATAAACTTATTTTTATTTTTTTTTTCTTTTTAAATCTCTATTAAAATTTATAATTTAAATATTGTACGGGAAAGAAATACACCTTCTCGTATAATCCTGTTGATCAAGTCTGCGCTCCTCTGTACGACGTCGCTCCACTACCTGAAAACACAAACGTGAGCTAGCCGGCGGGTGTGTGCCGGAAACCTCTCCGGTGACTAAGTAAGCCAACAAGACAAATAGGCAAAAGCTCTATGTATTCAGGGAGCAAAGTTGCATTACCTCTCCAAAGGTGATATTTGTGAGCTTTTATAAGTTTCGAGTGGCACAATCCTAGTAGGATCCTCACTCCTCCATGTAGAGTCCTCCTAAGATTCATACTCTCGAAGGATAATGATTATCCTCCAACACCCCCCTTACTGCTTAAACCAAGTGAGATGATTTTTCCCATGGCCGAACTACCACAGGACCGAAATAATATTGCCATGCTGGAATAACTAGAGTAACCGATCTAACGGTCGCATCGGCTCCACCTTTCTTTCTTCTATCTCGGCTTCAAATGTTAAGACCGAGCTATCCATAGAAGTGTACAGCCGAACTGACTCAGATGAGTCCTGAAGAAGCTCTCATACTTCGGTTTAGAGGACAGGACCAAACTAGCCGTAATTCACGCGACCGAGCTAACTGCGAGTGTGCCCAACCGGGGGCCGAACTAACCGTAGTGCTCTTCTAGACCGGTGTGACATCAATCTTCTCTTGGACCGGACTAACTTCCGGGCTTTGGGACCGGACTAACTCCAAAACATCCACAAGACCGGAGTAACTTACATGGCCATTTAACTCGGCCCTTGTACTGCGGCCCATAACGGCCCATTACCCAGCTCGGCCCAATTTGTGTATAAATTACCCTCTCAATTGCCCCTTAATTCCATCTACATAGTATGATAGGGATTACCTGTTTATCAGCCGAGCTAAACTATCTTTCAGCCTCTCCAGCCGAGCTAAAAACCTTTTAGCTTTTCCAGCCGAGCTAAAAACCCTTTAGTTCTTTCAAGCTTATCCAGCCGAACTAAACCCAAGCCGAGCTGTTTACGTCCGGTCAAAACGTCTCTTCAGTTGCAGAAACTGAATCGATTGTCCTTCCAATGACACGTGGCATGCTCTGGTTGGCCAGTACAACTGTCACGCCGTCCTCGTATACCACCAATTTTGAACAGTTCCCGCCTTTCCTCTTCTTTTTACACAAAACAACTTCATTTTGTGCATTTCAAATCATTCACTCTACTATTATTCCTCTTTCTATCTTGTTCTTGAGCTTCGACAACCCTGAGCTTCTTTCTGCAACCTGAGGAACTCGTGTTCTCCACTGCCTTGCTTCCATCTCCAGCTCTTCCTCTCTACCAGGTAAGCACCATGAATCTATTTCTCTTTTCTTATTTTTGCTTTTGTCCAATCCCATGTAGTTTGTTTCATGTGTTTTTGTAAAACACCTTTCTGGAAAAAACTCAACCTTAGAACACTTGAATACATACAACATTGTGTAGAACATTTGATTTTGATCCATAATCACGAAGCAACCGAACTAGTAAACTGTTTATGCTGTATGTAGATCTATCCAAACCATAACCGAACTAAGATACTTGTGAATAGATTAGTAGTTTTAGTAAGTCACCATCTTCTGATTGACTTTAGCCGAGATAAAACGTACCGAACCAAGGTTTGAACTTAGCACATTAGAAACCTAAGCCTTCGACCGAGCTGAGTCTTCAGGGCTAAGCCAGCTTTCTTAGTTTCTAAACCGAACTTAGAAAGCTTGCCCTAGAGGATTAACCGAAGTAACAAACCTCACAGCTCAAACCGAGATAACCAACCCTCCTGCTCAAACCGAGCTACCAATCCCCACCTTCTAGACCGTGCTACCAAGCATATTGTCAGAACCGAGATAAAACTTGTAGCATCCCCTAGCCGAAGTAGGCCTTCATTATCTTTACTTTGTTTTTGTAGCACGGTCAACGATCTGTGCTTAACACCTTGTTTTTCCACTTTGCAGACTTTAGGTTGCCCAAGCCATCCTCTTGAGCGCTCGACCGAGCTTTTGAGCACAACTTCTCAACCGAACTAATTTATTCTTTATTTATACAATAAATGGGGAAGTATAGGTTTTTAGTAGAAACCCCAGGAGGCCTAGCCGAATTCCGTAAGGATTACAACATACCAGGCGATGTCCACCTCACCCTTGCCAAAAAAGACACCATACCTTGGGGGAATGAAGGTTTTGTGCCTTTTACCCTGCTTTCAATAATAGAAACCGGACTGAGATTCCCAGTCCAACCTCTAATTTGTGAGTTTCTTAGGCAAACCAGACTATGCCCAACCCAACTCTCCACCAACTCATACGTATACTAATGGGCATCGCCGAACTAAACCGCCAAACCGGTCTGAACCTCGGTCTAGCCGAAATATTCCACCAATACTCCTTAGGATCCAAAGAGGATGGATGGGTATACTACTTAAGAATACGTCGCCGACGTGAAAAAATAATAAAAGACACGCCGGATAAGGACTTAAACGACGACGATTTTTTCTGGGTGTCTGGGAATTTTGAAGACCACCAAGCCCAGATCCCAGGCCGAAGTATAAACTGGAACAAAGGGAGACCCGGTATAATTACTTCGGTCTTCCATGTATTCATCTTTATTACTCCGGTTGCTAATTCTAAGCCGAACTAACAGTTGCCCTTTTAATGCAGATCCAGCCCACATCTATTCATTGTACAGTCACCCCAACCTTGCTACACTCCGCGTCGCACTACGGGTCAAAGAAAGAAGTTGGTCTAAACTGCTAGACTTCGAACCGACATACCGATACAGTGGTCGCCGAAAAGCGAAGGTGACTGACTTTCTTCTTGAAGCAGCACCAGAACCGGACCCATCCTTGCCCCAGATCAACCTTGTGCCTCTCACCGCTGAACAAGAGATGGCAAAGAGGAGCAGGCTAAAGGCCCTTTTAACCACAACAACTCCAGCCGATGTGCAACCAACCGGTCAAGCCACTGAGACCGTGGTGGCCCTTCCATCCCAGCAGCCATCTTCTTCTCGCCGAAACAAGCGTGCCCGGACTAGCCAAACCGAGCCACGACTTGTTGATGAGAACGAGACCATTCTGCCACCAAGTCCTCCCCCAAACATTCAACCAAGCCCCCAGCCGGAGCAATCAGACCGAACTGCCTCCTCCTCTAAATGGGTTCCCGAACTAACCTTCAACAACCGAGATATCGCCGCTTCTGATTCGGTTGTCACCGAGAAGGACCACCTGATGGCTTTTAATCTAGCCAAAAGTGTGTGCCTTCCAAAAGATATGGAGCACCACTATAAGCAACTTAACACCGAGCTGAAGTCTATTCGGTCTTCAACCAAGTCCATGATCCTGGTAAATAGCTTTCTTCTTTCTATGTAATTTCTTCCAACTTTCAATTTGGCTAAAGTTACTTCTCCTTGGCAGGCCATCCAGAAAAACCAAGTTACACACAGGAGGGTCATGGAGCTTAGGAGAAATACAAGGGAGGCCATGGCTGAGGCCGAGGCAAAAACAGCCGAACTGGAGGAGGCAAGAAAACAAATTGCCGAACTGAGATCTGAGAATGGTCGGCTGACCGAGCTTGCTAATTCGGTCGAAGCCGAAAAGCAGAAGGTTGCCAACGAGGCAAAAGACAAATACCTGCGCCTTTTGGCCAAAATTGAGAAGAAAAAAGACGCCGAGATAAACCAACTGAAGGCCGGAATGAAAGAAGCCGAAAAACGAGGCTTTAAGGAGGCCGAAGACGCATACACCCTCCAATGCGATGCAGCCAAGGATCTCTTCTTTAAGTACGGCTGGAGGAGTGCGGTGGAGCAGCTCGGTTGTTCGCCGGACACCGATGTCTACAATGCTCCACCGTACTCTATTCCGGTTTCACTGTCACAATACGCTGCTGATCTTCAAAGGCAATTTCTGGAAGGGTCTGACGACGATGAAGATGATGATGATGAGGATGAGGAGCCAACCATTACTCCGGTCGGCAATGAGCAGGCCAACAATCAATCACTTCGGTTGGAGCCGGTTGTGGAAGACCTAACTGATGGGCTGCCGACCGACACCGCGCTGCCAGTTGATACCGAGGTTCAAGTTGAGACCGAACTCCCACCTCAAACCGGACTTCGGACAGATGCTCATGGTGATTTTGATGCCAAAATTGATGATCTCGTCACCTGATTTTCTTTTTTCTTTCTTCATTTTGGATAGTGTAACCGGAGTAAAGTAACATCCTTCTACTTTTGATAATTCGAATGCTGCTCTTTTGTCTTGAATTTGTAACCGGGCTGCGGCCCCACAGTTGTATTTGTTTTTCACTTTAATGAAAAAGTCATCTTCTGAACCAACTCTTATTCCGGTTTTGTGTATGTATGCTTGCACTTGTAATGTACTCATTTGCTCGACTGTGATCTCGGTTTTAGCTATCTAACTTACTAGCCAACCACTCTTCAGCCGATATAGCTACTTCGGCTGAAGAGTATCCAGTGTGGGTTTAACCCAGCCAACCATTCTTCAGCCGATATAACTACTTCGGCTGAAGAGTAAAAAGAGTTGGTTTAATCCAGCCAACCACTCTTCAGCCATACACTTACTTCGGCTGAAGAGTACAAAGAGTTGGTTTAATCCAGCCAACCACTCTTCAACCATACATTTACTTCGGCTGAAGAGTACAAAGAGTTGGTTTAATCCAGCCAACCACTCTTCAGCCATACACTTACTTCGGCTGAAGAGTACAAAGAGTTAGTTTAATCCAGCCAACCACTCTTCAGCCATACACTTACTTTGGCTGAAGAGTACAAAAAGTTGGTTTAATCCAGCCAACCTCTACATGGTTTTTCCAGCCAACTTAGAATATAGTGTTTGGTTTGTTCCGACCAAACGTCCTGCAGCCTGGATCCTTATCCTGGGCTTAGGAAGGGTTCATAGTTGGTTATTCCGGCCAACTATGTTTACAATGCTACGAACTTACTAAAGCTACTCTCTACTGAAAACAATTATGCTAAAAAAGAAACGACTTTTTTTTATTAAGAAAGTAAAAAATTACACATACTTAAAAGAAAAAAAAAACTAAAAATAAAACAACTTGAGATTGGCAGTGTTCCATGGCCTGGGAATTGCTTTGCCGTCCTCATCTTCTAAGTGGTATGCCCTTTTGCCTGCTAATCCGACCACTTTGTAAGGTCCTTCCCAGTTAGGTCCTAGCTTGCCATCTCCTGGAACCAAGGTATTTCCCATTACTTTGCGCAGTACCCAATCTCCGATCTTGAATTGCCTTGGATGCACTGTTTTATTATACTTTCTGGACAACTCTTGTTGGTAGGAGGCGATGTGAACCAATGCTCTGTCTCTTCTTTCCTCCGCAAGGTCAAGCTCCAATGCTATGGCTTCGCCATTTGAGTCTGGGTCAAAGTTCTCGCTTCGAATTGTGGGGAGGCCAACTTCTAAGGGGATGACTGCTTCCATGCCATAGGCTAAGGAGAATGGTGTTTCCTCTGTTGATCGGCGAGGTGTGGTGTGGTAAGCCCATAAAACATGAGGGAGTTCTTCTGCCCACTTGCCCTTTGCTCTCTCTAACCTTTTCTTCAATCCATCCAAGACTACTTTGTTTGATGCTTCTGTCTGACCATTTGCTTGGGGATATGCCGGTGTAGAATTGTAGAACTCTATCTTGTACTCTTCACAAAAGCCTCTGAAAATCCTACCATCGAATTGAGTGCCGTTGTCTAATATCAGTGCCTTTGGTATGCCAAATCGAGTGATGATATTCTGCCAGACAAACTTTTTCACATCTTTTTCTTGATTGATGCTAAGGCTTCTGCTTCCACCCATTTTGTGAAGTAGTCGGTTGCCGCAAGGAAGAACTTCCTGTTGCCGGGTGCTGTTGGAAGTGGCCCTACTATGTCTAATCCCCACATTGCGAAGGGCCATGGGCTAGTTAGAGGTAGAAGTTCTCTGGCAGGTTGGTGTATTTGATGTGCGAACTTTTGGCATTTTTCGCACTTTTTGACATACTTCTCTGAATCTGCTTGCATGTATGGCCACCAATATCCTTGCGAGATTGCCCTGTATGCCAGTGATCTTCCTCCTTGATGGCTGCCGCATACACCCTCATGTATTTCGAACAGGAATGCTTCCACTTTACTGGGGTGAACACACTTTAAGTAAGGTCCTGAGAACGACTTCTTGTACAGTGCCAAGGATGGAGAGAGCCAAAATCGCTGCGACTTTGCTCTTATTCTGTTGGCTTCTTTCTTTTCTTCCGGTAAGGTGCCGTCTTTCAGGAACAATATGATGGGGTCCATCCAGGAAGGGCCTAACTCTGCACAACATACCTCTTCTGCTTCTGGGTCTTCAATGCTTGGTCTAGGCAGGTAGTCGATTAGTAGTGGGTGAGGGATGGAGGTATCTGCCATTGAGGCGAAGCCTGCGAGTTCGTCTGCTCTGCTGTTTTCTTCTCTGCCGATCTGTTCTATCATCACCACTTCAAACTTCTTTATCTCTGTTCTGACCAATTCTTGGTACTTGGCCATTCTATCATCTTTTGCCTCGTAGTCGCCAGATATTTGGTTTACCACCAGCTGCGAGTCGCTGTAAACCATTAGCTCGGTGGCTTTCATGTAGAATGCTGACTTGAGGCCTGCCAGAAGCGCTTCATACTCCGCTTCGTTGTTTGATGCTGGGAAGCCAAGGTTGATTGCCTGTTCCACTACTAGGCCGTCTGGAGAGATGAGGACTATGCCAAGTCCTGCTCCATGCCAGTTGGATGCTCCATCCACGAAGAGCTTCCACATCTCTCCGACGAACAACTTCCAGCAGGTGGAGGGATCAGATGATGCCTTGGGATCTTCCATGATGCTGGTGTTTTCTTCAGAGTCCATGCTCGCTGTCTGCCCCTTGCTTTCTGTTTGTACCAAGTCTTTATTTGTCGGTGAGTCCTGACTTGGTGTAGCATGGTCTGTTTCTTCCTTCCTTTCTTTACTCTGGTCTGCCTTGGGGCCTGACTGAGTAACCAGTACTAGGGGTTGCGTTATTCCGACGTCAACTTCCATCCCTAGTTCGGTTGTTTCAGTTAGGTCGACTGGGCAGATGTGATGACTTCCTGGTGTGAATTCTGCGACAAAATCTGCCAATGCTTGCGCTTTTATTGCGGTCCTAGGTTAGAACTTGATGTCGTATTGTCCCAACTCTACTGCCCACTTCAGAATTCGCCCAGAGAAGTTTGCTCTTTCAAATAAAGCCTTTAATGGGAAGGTTGTGAGGACAACTATGGTGTGGGCGTGAAAGTAATGCGATAACTTCCTTGAGGCCATCATCAAGGCCAATGCCAGTTTCTCCAGTGGCAAGTACCTTGTTTCGGCTCCTAGCAATGTCTTGCTGACATAATAGATGGGCAGATGTTGGATTCCTTCTGCACGGACCAACACTGCGCTAATTGCGTGCTGTGAGACTGCCAGGTACAAGAATAGTTCTTCTCCAGGAATTGGGGTTACAAGTAATGGTGGAGAAGACATGTATTCCTTCAGGCTTTCCAGAGCTTTGTCGCATTCGTCGTCCCACTCAAACTTGGCCTTTAGAGCATGGAAGAATGGTCGTAATCTGTCGGACGACCGGCTTATGAACCGATTGAGCGCAGCGGCAATGCCGGTGAGATGCTGCACTTCTTTTACTGAGTTTGGTCTCTCCAGGTCCTGAATAGCCTTGATCTGGGATGGGTCTGCCTCAATACCCCGGTTGGTCACCAGGAAGCCCAGGAATTTACCAGATCCTACTCCGAATGCACACTTCGACGCGTTAAGGCGTAGCTTGTGCTTCTTCAGGATCTCAAACATCTCACCTAGGTCCTTCAGATGGTCACTCTCAACCTTGCTCTTGACCACCATATCGTCGATGTAAGCCTCCATTGTTCTGCCTAACAGCGGCTCAAACATCTTGGTGATCATTCTCTGGAATGTCGCCCCTGCGTTCTTTAGGCCAAAGGGCATGACCTTGTAGCAGTGTAGTCCTCTTGGCGTGGTGAAGGACGTGACCTCCTGGTCTGGTTCGTGCATGGCAATTTGGTGGTAGCCTCTGTATGCGTCTAGAAAGCTAAGTCGGTTGTGCCCCGCCGTTAGGTCTACCAATTGATCTATCCGTGGTAGAGGAAAGCTGTCTTTTGGGCATGCCTTGTTGACCGTCTTGTAGTCGACGCAGACGCGCCACTTGCCATTCTTCTTTGGCACTACGACTGTGTTGGAGATCCATCTGGGGTAGTGCACTTCTCTGATTGCCCCAGCCTCCAACAGGTTTCCTACTTCTTCCGCCACTATCTCGGCGTGGTGGAGTGCCGATCTGCGGGTGCGTTGGATGATTGGTCTAGCGGATAGGTGGATGTTGAGTTGGTGGCAGATGAAGTTGGGATCAATGCCTGGCATGTCGTATGGGGTCCAGGCGAACACTTCGATGTTGGAGGTCAAAAATTCCAAGACCTCCAATCTCTCAGTGCTGGACAACGACGAACCAAGCAAAAAGAACTTATCCGGGTTCTTTTCATCTATTCTGACCTCCACCAAGTCCTCCACTGCTTTCTGACTAGCCGCTTTGCCAACATCTGCGAATAGTTCATTACTCTCAGGTTTCTCCACCGAATGAACGTATCCTTTGGCAGCGCGGCTGCCGTTCACTGTGACAAAGCACTGCTTCGACATGATCTGATCTCCATAAACTTCTTCTATTACTCCAGTGTCGTTGGGAAATCGCATCACTTGGTGGTAGGAGGACGCCACCGAGCGCATGGCATGCAGCCATGTTCTGCCCAAGATAATGTTGTAGGTGGAGGGGACCTTCAGCACCCAGAACTCCACTTGTTTCGTCACACTCCCTACTCTGACTGGGAGGATAATTTTGCCGACGGGCCATTCTGGCATGGAGTTGAATCCGATAAGAGGAGATACGGCAGGCACCAAGTCTTTATCTTGCAACTTTAGTTGTTTGAAGGTTTCATAGTACATGATTTCACATGAACTACCTTGGTCAATCAGAATCCGCTTAACGTCAAAATCCTTGACTCGGAGAGTGACGACCAAGGCATCGTTGTGAGGGCAATAAATCCTTGCCAAGTCTTTATCCGAAAAAGACATGACATTTGTGGCCTTTGTCTTCCCCTTTTTGACGACTAGTTGGGCACTTAGCACCTCTCTTAAGTGCTCAGCCTTTTTGATTGAACCTCTGAGCTCGCATACACGCTCAGGTTCAAAGACTCCATGTATTACGTTGATGATGCCTTGGGGCGGGGCGTCGATCGGCATCCCGTTGGGGTTGTTATGGTCCTGGGGGGCTGGCTGTGCCCCTCCCTCTATGTATTTGTCCAGGTGGCCTGCTGCCACCAACTCTTCCAGATGCTGCCTTAATGGCATGCAATTCTCAGTGCGGTGCCCCTTTTCTTTGTAGAAGGTGCACCTCGATCTGTCATCGTAGTCCTTCTGTGCCTCACCTAGCTTGGCTGGCCACTTGACGAAAGGCTCGTCTCGAATCTCACTAAGTATTCGGTAGATCGGTTTCTTGAATACCGTGGTTATGGCAGTGCGGACTCTCAACCATCTCTTGTCCTGGTCCTCGCCGTTGTCTCGTCTGCCCCGTCCGTTTCGATTCTGGCGATCTACCGTATTGACCTTTGCTGAGGTCTTCTTCTCTGGTGCTGTGGTCGCGCCAGATTTTGCTGTGGCACGAGCGCCATCCTCTTCTACCCTGATGTGCTGATGCACTCTCTTCATCAAGGCCTCCATGGTGAGGGGCGGTGTCATGGTGATAGAGTCCCTCAGTCTGTTCCCGACTGGAAGGCCTCTTTTGTATTGCGCAATGGCGAGATTGGTTGGGCAGTCCCCAATCTGGTTGAATGTCTCCCAGTAGCGACTGTTGTATGATCTTAGGGTCTCCTTGTCACCCATGTCGATGGAGAGTAGCTGGTCGATCTCCACCGGAGTTTTAGTGTTTGTTCGGAACCTTGTCATGAACACCTCCGCCAATTGCGCCCAGGAGGCTATGCTGCCTTCTAGAAGTTTCTCAAACCAAGTCAGGCCTAGGTCGCCAAGGCTTGAGGGGAATAGGATGCACATCAAGGCCTCGTTCGCCGGTATACAGCCATGACCTAGCGAAAGTGGCTCAAGTGTGAGTAGGGGTCCGTCTTCCCCTCGTATGTGGTGAATTTGGGCTGTAGGAAGCCTGAAGGTAGGGGCGCGTTCTCGATTGCTGGGACGAATGGTGAGGTCTACAGCCTTGCCAACGCCTTGTCTGCCGGTTCGTAGGCGGGGCGCGGTATTGGCATTCCAACCTCAATGCTTCCGTGCGTTCGAGGAGCCAACCGCTGTAAGGCAGAAACTCTGTGTGGATCACGCGCCCTGGCATCCTCCTTCCATCGCGCCTTCTCTTCTAGCACGGTTCGTAGGTCGGACGATCTGGGTAACTCTGTCTGTCTGGATCTCGTTTGGTGTGTATACGAGGGCCAATATGTGCTTCCCTCAGTGTACGACCTCTCAGATCCCGTCCTCTCAGACCTGGAGTGATGAGTTTTGGAGGACCTGGATTGCGTATCGCCTGTCCTGAGGCTTTTGCTCTCCCCTTGTGAAGGTGTGGTATTTCTGCTACGATTCTCCGAGTGGCGAGGGGGTGTCTTGTTTGTGCGCCCCTCTCCTGTCGCCACTCCTTTTCCCTTCACCTGGCGCTTTAGAGATTCCATGTCCGCTGCCATCCGACGGATCAATTCGTCTTGTTCCCTGACGCGATCCTCCAAAGTTTGAGGATCAATCATGCGTCTTTGTCTTTCTGGGCTTTGCGAACGAGAGTGATGGGGGCTGTTATTCCGCCTTCGTCCCCTTGCATCCCTCCTGGAATTTTGTCTTTGTGGTTCCTGGTTCGCCATGGGAGTGACCAAGGGTAGGCCTTCGCGCCTTGCACCCCCTTCTGGAGTTAGTCCGTCAACGGCGGACTGTGGTAATTCTTCGTTGTTCACCATTGATTTTTTGGAGGAAAAGCTTGATCAAGAGGTTGTTCTTGACTGAGTTCCCACAGACGGCGCCAATTGTACGGGAAAGAAATACACCTTCTCGTATAATCCTGTTGATCAAGTCTGCGCTCCTCTGTACGACGTCGCTCCACTACCTGAAAACACAAACGTGAGCTAGCCGGCGGGTGTGTGCCGGAAACCTCTCCGATGACTAAGTAAGCCAACAAGACAAATAGGCAAAAGCTCTATGTATTCAGGGAGCAAAGTTGCATTACCTCTCTAAAGGTGATATTTGTGAGCTTTTATAGGTTTCGAGTGGCACAATCCTAGTAGGACCCTCACTCCTCCATGTAGAGTCCTCCTAGGATTCATACTCTCGAAGGATAATGCTTATCCTCCAACACCCCCCTCACTGCTTAAACCAAGTGAGATGGTTTTTCCCATGGCCGAACTACCACAGGACCGAAATAATATTGCCATGCTGGAATAACTAGAGTAACCGATCTAACGGTCGCATCGGCTCCACCTTTCTTTCTTCTGTCTCGGCTTCAAATGTTAAGACCGAGCTATCCATAGAAGTGTACAGCCGAACTGACTCAGATGAGTCCTGAAGAAGCTCTCATACTTCGGTTTAGAGGACAGGACCAAACTAGCCGTAATTCACGCGACCGAGGTAACTGCGAGTGTGCCCAACTGGGGACCGAACTAACCGTAGTGCTCTTCTAGACCGGTGTGACATCAATCTTCTCTTGGACCGGACTAACTTCCGGGTTTTGGGACCGGACTAACTCCAAAACATCCACAAGACCGGAGTAACTTACATGGCCATTTAATTCGGCCCTTGTACTGCGGCCCATAACGGCCCATTACCCAGCTCGGCCCAATTTGTGTATAAATTACCCTCTCAAATATAATCTAAAAAGATTAGCTCATACAATACAAAATTCTGCATTCATCATGAATCTCATTTTCATAATTTCATTCTTTTAATATATACTCAATTTCACAGTACTCTTAAGAGTTGTTTGTTACAAGTTAAATGAGTTGATTATAATTTATTTTAATTTAAGAGTCTATATAAGACTATTTTGTACTACTTACAACTTATTAAGTATAAATAATTTGAATAAATTAAAAAAAAAATTGATTATTTAAAAGTTGAGAAAGTAGTAATCTTGGCTTATGCCGTTTGATTATTAATTTTAGCTTACAATAAATTCCACCAAATAAACCCTTAATCCGATAATCAAAGTTACATAACTTTATTAGGTTTGTCTAAAAATATATTGAAGGTTTATTTGGAAAACTATACATGTCTTCCTCTCTTTCTTTTGTTTTTTTTTTAAAAACAAATATTGCAAGACTATAATTATCAAATAACAAACCAAATCATTGAAATGAAACTATGAAACGAACTAGTCTGTATTGTGAACCTAAGCCAACCTTTATATTATTGTTTGCATAATACGGTTTTGGGATTTTTAGTTTAAGATCATTGATATTAAGATTTTATAAGATAAATAACATGTGACATTTTCATAGTAGTTGCGGTCTCTCAATATTTTTACAGATAAATTTTAACATAGCAAAAATTTTAGCACAGAGAAATTCATCACAGATAAACAAATTTCTCTATGACAAGTTAAAAAAATTTTGTGACAAACTAAAATTTATCTAATAATATTATTAAGGAAAATTAACTAATAAAAAAAAACATATTAAGGCCTCGTTTGGAAACAGGCTATTTCAGTAATTTTTTGACTTTTTGGCTAAAATATAAAGTAAAAAAAACTAGTATGTTTGAGATAACTTTTTGACTTTTTACGAAAAGATGTGTAAAAAGTAGAGAGAAAATAGAATCTTTAATTTTTTGATATAAGTTATAAGTTTTTTAATACCTTTTTGACTTTTAGGCTAAAAAGAGATATTTCACTCATTTTCCCAACTATTTTCTCTTTGATTGCTTTTCTATATTCTATTACTATTAGCATGCTTAACAGCTTCATATAAAGCTTAGATTTATTAATAAGAAACAAAACAATAAGAAAATGGAAAAAGTGAAAGAATAAAGCTGATGGAAAACCATTCTCGTCGGCCACCAAGCATGGAATGGAACATCACGCTTTTTTCTTTTATATTTTGAAAATTGATTTACAAATTGAATTTTTATACATAAAACTCAATTTTAAAATTTGATAGTTATAAAAAATTATGAACCATAATAGTTGTTTTAGTTTAAAATAAAAAAATAACGAAATGTCATATTATTTTGTATAAAATTTTCATTCTATATCATCACTTTTATTTTTTAGAATTAAAAGAAAAAAAAAAATAAGACATATTAGATTATCCGTAATTTGCTCTTTTAACCAAATCAAGTATGTACTTTATAGGAAGCAGGGATACTGTTGTGCCTACAGCACAGTAGTAGCTGTTGTGTTTTTGTGGGAGATCGTCCCGAGTGTTTTTCGATGATCTGAACCGTTCATATTGTAGGATTCATTGAGAATATTATTCACATACAAAATCAAGTTAATCGGATATTTATAACCGTATGATTAGGTCCTAATTGTTTTTTAAATTTTATAAAAGTTATGTTAACTGTTAATTTTTATAAAACAAGTGTACTTTGGTTATAGGCTACAGATATCCAATTAACTTGATTTTTTGTAAGAATGATCTACTTGATGACCCTACAATATGAACAGTTTAGATTATCGAAAAACATTTGGACGGCCTCCACAAAGAGCAAATCACTAATACGTGGTGTTAAAAACATCATTTTAAGAAGTGTCATGAGTTGCGATATTTTGAACGAATCGAACATTAACCAGAATGCATAATGTTGGATTATTAGTTTAATGTTCCCATTTTCAATATAATTTTATTTGATATTCTATTTCTTAATTAAAATAGGATTTGTAGGTAATCAAATATTGATTTGATTTTGACTCTCATTTGGTTTGGATTTGTGAGATACCTATTTGAGTCTTTGTTTAGAATGTCGGTTGGTTTTTAATTTTTTGGTTATTTTAGCCTGAGGTTAAAAAGTCTCATTTGGGATGGACTTTTTGATTTTTTTTTTTTTTTTTTGTAAAAGAAAAATGAAATAATTATGAATGTGATATTTTATTTTATTGATTTTTTTAATCTATTTTTTCTTTTTGTGACTATTTTAGCCCAAGTTTTTTGTGCCAAACATAGCCTCTAAATTTTTTGATTTAATGTTTCCTAATTAGTTTTGGACAAGAATGGAAGAAAACCTATTTTACTTTAGGAATGATTATTTGCTATAAATAAGTGGAGACTCTCATTAATTTAATTGAACTTTTCAATTTCTTTGGTCAAGCTATTGGAAGTCCTGTGGGATCTCTCTTTGGAAAGAAGCCATTGCCCTTTTTGGAGGTATTAGAGGAGGGTTCTCTTTATTTGGAGTCTATGGTTATGTTTAACTAGATTTATTGGTGTCGCTTTGTGAGAATTTGTCTTTTGCAGGTAGAGAGAGAATTTTGGATTTGGTGAGAGATGTATTTGGGTGGTAAGCATTGTGAGGAATTGCTTTGTCACAATTGTAGCTTTTCAGAGTAATCGTTTTCTTTACTAGTAGATCTTTGTCTTTACCCGTGGTGGTAGGCTTAGACTGAACCACATAAATATTGATATTTTGTGATTGTTTATCTCTAATGGATTTACGTGATTGTTTCATATTCGAAACCATTAATTATCTTGGTGTGGTTGAGTTTTCTCGGCACGCTCCACACAACACTAAATTCATTGAAGGGAGTAGACAAATCACGTACTCAGGCTAATAGATAGATTTGTTGCCAATTCAAAAAAAAAATCACTGTCAAATTAGTGTAATAGCAATGTCTTCTTCTTCTTCTTAATTGATAGGAGAGTAATTATAAATACTATAAATATTTTACATCACCAATCAAATAGAGTACTAGCCACAATAACTAAAAAGTCAATGAAACCTAATACAACTAATATACCAAGCCAACAATCACAACCTGCATAACCAATATACCAAGTCCAAGTCTAACTACCACAACCCTCATATGGGGAAAAATAAGCTACCACTGTAAGGCCACGTTTGTTTGGTGGATTAAGTTGGATAGTATTGTTAGTGAGGAGATGATTAGTGAAGAGATTGTTAAAGTGAGGATTGTTAGTGAGGTGATTAAGTAAAACTTTGTTTGTTTTGATGATAGTGGGAGATGATAGGATTGTTAAATTATTTTTATATAAAATAAATATAAAAATTATTTCTATATTAAAAAAATTAAAACAAATATTAAAACAAACAGGTGTACTTTGTGAAAAAAATTAAATTTTTATATAAAATATACTCAATTCCCTCACTATTTTCTTAATCCCATCCTTTACCCAACCAAGCTAATCCCCCAATTGATGGAGATTATTAAGCCCCTTGGACTATCAATCCGCTCTCCTATTTTACTACCAAACATGTTGTCAGTGGAACCCACAGCCATGGTAGTCCAATCCGGCCACTCAAACTGCAAAACAAACATGACCTAAAGTGTATCAAATTCCTCTCCATAAAAGTTTAGGAAAATTCTATTTCCACACACATAGTTATCTCAGTACACATCTTTTCTAAGTGTACACACTTAGTAGTTTGATTATTAATTTTTGTTCTCATTTCACACACCAATTATACCAATCATACCCTTAATTCATATATTGTACACACACCACCTCAACTCTCTTTCCACACACTAACCCTTTTTCTATACAACAATTCAAAGTTGAAGAGCAATGTCTTCTCTATTTCGGTTCACAGTGAAGACTTCAACGGTGAAGAGAAACTCCACTGAGCAAAATGAAAAGCTGGTGTTGTGTTGAAGAGCTATGATGATGAAGCTTCATCAAAATGTTGACAAAATTTGCGTAAAAAATAAGAAACAGTTAAGATTGGAAAAAAATTGGGATGTAAAGAACGAACTCGAAGTAAAAGATGATAGTTGAGATCGAGCAAGTTCGCAGCTTTGTTGGATTTTCTTGGAATGGATTGATGGATGGATCAATAGAGTGTGGATGTGTGTGAAAAGTAAAACCGCCTCTACATGCAGATTTGCAGAGCATTTTATTTATATATAAAAAGTACTATATGACTTTGTCAAAAATATCTCTTTGTTTGTCGATTTGAGTTTCTAGGGTTTGATCTGTAAAGATGAAGCTATGAAGATGATTGAAGAACTGGCGAGGAGTTGAGATGTTGAGATTTTTTTTTTTTTTTAACAGATTTGTATATAGACTATTTTCATATAATATTATGAGCGTTGGTAGATGTTCATTATGGTCATTTTAATTTATGATATAATTGTCATTAAAATAATATTTCATTAAGAGTGCGCAAGAGGTAACTACATGTATGAAAATAGAATTTCTCAAAAGTTTACCTTAAGATCTCACTACACAAAAGATATTATACAATTACGGGATCAAGTGCACTGGTTGTCAAACAACCACTAGTAATGTCAAACACTCCCAAACCGAGGCCAATGGCATCACATATTGTCACTAAAGCCACATTCAACCTTACCATATTGTTTGCCAATTTTTTATATTTTTTTAAAAAGCCATATTTCTCATTTGGCAACAACATCACTATATTTGCAAGGTATTACTCTATAAAAAGTATAAAAAATGAAAACAAGTTCATACATATACACTATACACTTTGAAGATATTATTGACACATTTAAAAACATGATACTCTCACACTCTCTTGCTTTCGCTCTCGCGCCACGTATTGATGATTTTTAGGTGTTGCTTTGACTCGATGTGTTATGATACAAGCATCCACATGGTGTTGATGTATTGGTTAATGTCGGATTCGTTCAAAATATGCAATTTTGACGTGAATTGGCAACAAATTTACCAATCCATCTACCTCTTTCAACGAGAAAAATTATTTGATATTTTTCAAACATGTAACGATACATGTCACAAATCTACATAATTATCTTAAAAACTAAATGATTCAGATCATTGAAAAGAGAGCTGGCCGGAAGGGGCTTCAACAATTGCACAACATTGGCTGTTATGCTTCATTCCCAGCAGCCACTCAAAATCCGGAGATTAGAGAGGCAATTACCCCCCTAGTGGTATCTCAAAAAAATTATTACACAATCATGGAAAAATATTATAATTATAATTAGTAATATTTATAAAGTTTATCACTTTTACGTAATTATTTTTAAAATTTATACTGAATTGAAATTTCCTTTTTATTTTTAAGGAAAATTATTCATAAGTATTATTCTTCAAAAATAATTACTGATTCTTGGAAAAGCTTATAATATTAACAATAAGTTTAGGGAGCCTCCATAATTTACCTAAAAATTTACCAACTGTCCACATGACAGCCCACCTCAATATGGAGACTGTTTTTATTTAAAAGAAAAAAGATACATATACAATAACATAACCTGAACATAATTTATTAATAAGTTATCAATCTATATTATTGATATAGAAAGAGAAACAAATTCATGAAATCTAATAAGTGATTATTAATAAAACTCGTGTACATAGCCAAAATAATAATAAGCCTTACACAAAATAAGTGATTATCAATTAATTAAGTTATTAAAATTATCAATATGTATTATTGATAGCAAAAGCCTCACGTAAATAAGTGAATATCATGAAATTATCAAAAAATAAATTCATATGGATCTACCAAAACTTATAAATAGTTATTTTTCTTAAATAAAAATTAATTATAAAACTGGATACAATCTTCTTAGATGAGTTGAAATTCACAAAAAGATGAAACCCAACTCATGTAAAAGATTCTATCGAATACCGTGATTGATTTATGTATTCTTATACTTTTTTAGAACGAATAAAGCTTGGGAGCTCGAATTTCCTTCCCCGAATCCCCCTAATGCCCAAAACGACGTCGTTTTGGGCATTAGTTTTTTTTTTTTTTTTCTCTCTTTTTGTCTGAACCAGGGGAGAAAGAGAGGAGGAGAGGAGAGAGAGAAGAGAGTAGAGGACAAAACAGAGGGAGAAAGAAAGAAGGAGAGGAGAGCCGATCGCCGATCGCCGAGCCCGGTCATTGTCCAGCCCAGCTCCGTCGCAGCCCAGGCCCGCCGCCTTCGCCTCCCACCCCTTAATTGCCCTTGGCCTCTGCCTCAACCATGAATAATTTGCCCCCTCCAGTCCATTCTTCTCTTTCCTCCTTCTCTTCTCTCCTGATTCCTTCTTTCTTCTTCTTTCCAAATTCGGGGGATTCGGGGCAGGGGGCTTTCGAGCTCCCAATCACAGCTCTTTTTAGAACATGTGATATTAAAAAAAAAAAAAATCATTTTTAAATATCAACAAATTTTTTTTTTTTTTGTCTTTCTTTTGATTAAAAAATTCTAAAGGTATCTTATTCAATTTGTTTGTCTGAGTTTTCAAAAAAAAAAAAAAAATCTAAAAAAATTCAGAAATTAGTTTGGTAAAAAAATAAAATAAAATATAGACTCATTATTTTTATATGATTTTCCATTTTTTGGTAAAAAAATAATTTTATGAATTTTTAAAAAGTATTTTTTAGTATTTATTTTTGTCAAACTAGTTTATAATTTAAGAACACAAATTTTAAAAACTCAACCAAACAAAATTATATATATATTTGGAACACGTATTTATTTTATTTTATTTATTTATTATTTTTTATTTTTTATTTTGGGTATCAAGGTGCTACCATCCTAAGACATATTATTGTGAGGGAAAAAAAATAAAAAAAATTACATACCTTTTTTTTTTTTTCTGTAAAAGCCTCTGCTTTGAGGCGGGCTACATTGTGGCAGTTAAATTTTCGGATAAAATAGAGAGGCTCCCTAGATTTAGACATTAAGGGTGGTTCTATTTATACATCATCAATCTTTTTAATACGTATCATTTAATCATTAAATTTATATGATAATTATATTCTCAAGTAAAATGACAATTAAGGACAATATGGGTGTGCATATACTCATTTCAACAATTCACATATGAAAACACAACTATGTGTATATACACCACCATCACCTAGAACAAATCTCTTTTCTATTATTTTTCAAACTCAAAATATTCAGTGTGTTTGGTTTGAGTTTTTTGAATTAAGTTTTTTGAAAATTGAGTTTTTTGGTTTTCGTGTTTTTTTTTTAGTGAATATTTTTAAAATTTTAAACATTTTTTTTACTTTTTTAGATGCACCTTACTTAGATATATCTAAAAAGTAAAAAATTTGTGAAAAAATATTTTAAAAAATTAATAAATACATAAAATACAAAAAAATGTACTGAATTCTTGTATTTTTTTATATTTTTGATATTTAGTGAATTTTTAAAAGATTTTTTTTACAATTTTTTTACTTTTTATGTGTATTTATGTTAGATGTGTCTAAAACGTAAAAAAAATTGCTTAAAATATTAAAAAAATTCAGTAAAAACAAAATAAATACGAAAAATAAGAAAGTAGAATTTTCTGAAAAGTGTTTTTAGAAAAATGGAACCAAGCATGCTGATTATTATTTTGGAGTAGTTAGGGTTTAAAAACATTAAAATCAATTGATTTTAAAGATTTACATACTATGGATGACATTGATTTGGAACACAACAATAATGAAAATGTCACTTTACCTTGTTATTTATCTTGTTCGTATTGATTTGGAACAAAAAACCACTATTTATCTTTACAACAATGTCTTATTCGTTCGGTTCGCACGCAGAGTTGAACATTTAAAAAATGTTCAATTATTTATGTTTGAACATAATCATTTTGTTCTAAGACTGAGCAAGGAATCCGTGAAATCCGTAATCCGATCCAGTCCAGTCCAATCCGATAGGTTTGGATTGGTTTTTTGAATCCGCGGTTCGGTTCTGGATTGAAGAATTAAAAATCCGTAGTCCACGGATTGGTTCCGGATTGAACCCCACGGTTCTGGATTGGAACCAATCCGAACCGTATATAAATAGTCTATATTTTTATTATACATCCTCTCTCATAGTACCTTCTCTTATTCTATATGAAATCTAAACTCAAACCTAAAACCGTATAATATCTTCTTTTACTATTTTTGTTTGTTAGTTTTTAGTTTTAATTTGTAATTGTCTAAATACTTATGGTGAAACTAATTTTCTTACGGTTGTTTAAATTCTAGAACAGTATGTCGCTATTATAGAAAAACATGTTGCTATTGTGGAACTAATATAGCGCTATGTTTATATTTTTATGAAATTAAAGTGTTATATATAATATATATATATATTTTTGTTATTTAATTATGTGAATCCGTGGTCCTAAACCGATCCAATCCGTATTTAAATGGATTGGTTCGGATTGGTTCCATGATTTAAACGGATTGGATTGATTCCAATTTTTTAGGAACCGTAGATAACGGATTAGTCCTGGTTTTACCTCAATCCGATCCAATCCGGACCATGCTCACCCCTATTTTGTTCATATCATTAAAATTGAACAAGTATTAAACGCTCATAATTAAAAAATTAAAGATTTGGTTTGAATATAAATTTGTGAACATATTAAGTTTTTTTAACTCCATATTTATGAACAATACTAAAACTATTTTTTTGTTTAAATTTTTTCAGAATGCCACACCGATTGCTTCGTCGTTGTAAAATTTCAACCTGCCGTTTGGTTCTCGCCGTTTGCTCTTACATTGCTTCCATAGATTCAACACAAATAAGGGGGGGAGAGAGAGACACACACACACACACACAGAGAGGAATCTACAATTACTGTGAATTATATTTTGGATCTTAAGGGGGAAGATCACTTGCATACAGAGCAATTTCACAAGGATATTGGTGGCTATACATGCAAGCAGATGCAGAAAAGTATGTCAAGAGATGCGAGAAATGCCAAAAGTTCGCACACCAAATACATCAACCGGCCAGAGAGCTTCTACCATTAACTAGCTCATGGCCCTTCGCAATGTGGGGTTTGGACTTAGTAGGACCACTTCCCACAGCACCCGGCAACATAAAGTTTTTCTGCGTAACAGTAACAGACTACTTCACAAAGTGGGTGAAAGCACAAGCACTCGCCTCAATAAAGGAGAAAGATGTGAAGAAGTTCGTCTGGCAGAATATCATCACTCGATTCGACATACCCAAAGCCCTAATATCTGACAACGACACTCAGTTTGATTGCAAAATTTTTAGAGGCTTTTGTGAGGAGTACAAGATAGAATTCTACAATTCTACACCAGCATACCCCCAAGCAAATGGCCAGGCGGAAGCATCAAACAAAGTCGTCTTAGATAGATTGAAGAAAGCACTGGAGAAAGCAAAAAGCAAGTAGGTTGAGAAGCTTTCTCATGTTTTATGGGCTTACCGTACCACACCTCGGTGGTCAACTGGAGAAACACCTTTTTCCTTGGCCTATGGCATGGAAGCAGTAATTCCACTGGAAGTTGGCCTTCCCACTATTAGGAGTGAAAATTTTGACCCAGACTTAAATGGAGAAGCCATAGCCTTGGAACTCGACCTGGCAGAAGAGAGAAGAGAAAGAGCACTGGTTCACATCGCCTCATACCAGCAAGAGTTATCCAGAAAATATAACAAGACAGTACATCCGAGGCAATTCAAGATTGGAGATTGGGTGCTGCGCAAAGTAATGGGAAATACTCTGGTACCCGGAGATGGCAAGTTAGGGCCTAATTGGGAAGGACCATACAAAGTGGTTGGATTAGCAGGAAAATAGGCATATCACTTGGCAGATAGGGACAACAAGGCAATTCCCAGGCCATAAAACACTGTCAATCTCAAACTATTTTATTTTTAGCTCTTCTTTAAAAGTACTTGTTATTTTTTTTTTCAATAAAACAAGTCAGTGTGTTTGGTTTGAGTTTTTTGAAAACTCAGTTTTTTTGTTTTCGTATTTTTTTTTTAGTGAATATTTTTTTAAATTTTAAACATTTTTTTTACTTTTTTAGATGCACCTTACTTAGATGTATCTAAAAAGTAAAAATTTTGTGGAAAAATATTTTAAAAATTTAATAAATACATAAAAATACAAAAAATATACTGAATTCTCGTATTTTTTTTATATTTTTGGTATTTAGTAAATTTTTAAAAGGTATTTTTCACAAATTTTTTACTTTTTAAGTATATTTATGTTAGGTATGTCTAAAAAGTTAAAAAAATTGCTTAAAATATTAAAAAAAATTCAGTAAAAACAAAAAAACACAGAAAATAAGAAAGTGGAATTTTCTAAAAAGTGTTTTTGAAAAAACACAACCAAGCAAGCTGAGTAGTTTTCTTTTCAGCATAATTCTTTCTTCTGTAAAAGTTGTTTCAGTGAAACTAGGGGCAATGAAAACAGAGTTGGTCGGAATAACCAACACTTGGCTCTAGGTTGGCAGGAATAACCAACTTTGGGGCTCTCTTCAGCCGAGATCAGGATCTAGGCTGAAGAAGTTTGGCAGGAATAACCAAACACTTGGCTCTAGGTTGGCAGGAACAACCAACTTTAGGGCTCTCTTTAGCCAAGATCAGGATCTAGGCTGAAGAAGTTTGGCAGGAATAACCAAACACTTGGCTCTAGGTTAGCAGGAATAACCAAACACTTGGCTCTAGGTTGGCAGGAATAACCAACATTGAGCTCTCTTCAACCGAGATCAGGATCTAGACTGAAGAGGTTTGCAGGAATAACCAACACTTGGCTCTAGGTTGGCAAAGGAATAACCAACTTTGAGCTCTCTTCAGCCGAGATCAGGATCTAGGCTAAAGAAGTTTGGCAGGAATAACCAAACACTTGGCTCTAGGTTGGGAGGAATAAACCAACATTGAGCTCTCTTCAGCCGAGATCAGGATCTAGGCTGAAGAGGTTGGCAGGAATAACCAATATTTGTTTCTCTTCAGCCGAGATAAGGATCTAGGCTGAAGAGTTTGGCTGGAATAACCAACTTTGAGTACTCTTCAGCCGAGATAAGGATCTAGGCTGAAGAGGGGTTGGCTTGAATGACCAACTTTGAGTACTCTTCAGCCGAGATAAGGATCTAGGCTAAAGAGGTTGGCAAGTATGACCAAACAAGATTACAAGGTCAAAACCGGGATAAGTATCTCGGTCAGAAAATGATAAAACTTTGCATGAACCAGAGTAGAGCCCTCATGCAAATGAAGTTGAAAAATAATGCAAGCATGGAGTAAACCGAACAAACAGTTGAGGAAAACAAAAGCACATTTTATTTCATTCTTCAAACCGTTCATTACAAAGGAGGGGCCTGAGCCCGGTTACAAGTTCTTGGCAGAAAAAGAAAGGATAAAGAAATCAAGCAAAAAGATCATCAAGGTCTGCATCAAGGTCAACTTGAGCTTCATCACCCCTTAGCCCGATCTCAACAGGAAGGACGATCGCATCTCCAACTATACTGGGCACCGGGGGCTCCAACCGAGCTGACTGAACAACCTGAACACCAGGGTCATTAGCAACGGTCGGGGTGTTGTTGGGGTCTGGGGATGCCTCTTCTTCTTCCTCAACTTGAAGAATTTTTTGCTGAATAGCGTTGGCATACTCCGCCATCTAGCTCGAGATAAAATGGGGAGGAGGGTTCTGAAAAACCTTGGTCACCTGGCCATGACCGAGCTTCGCCACGGTTGCCTTCCACCCACATTTGAAAAATATATCCTTGGCAGCTTCATACTGCAGAATGTATGTGGCTTCCCCCTCCTTGTAACTGTGGTCTTCCTCATCTTCCGCGCTCTTCTTAAGCCCGGCGATCTCTGCATCCTTCTTCTTATCGAGCTTGGCCAGTTCGCGCAGATATTTATCCTTCAACTCGGCCAAAGCCTTTTGTTTATCTGTTTCAGCCGAACTGACTAGTCCGGTGAGTCGGGCTATTTCGGTGTATAGCTCTTCCATTTTTTGCTTGGATTCTTCTAGCTCGGCCGTCTTCGCGTTAGCCTCTGCCATGGCCTGCCGTGTGGTCTTTCAAAGCTCCAACACGCGCTTGTGAGCGACGTGGTTCTTCTGTAGGGCCTGCAAAAGAAGAGATAAACAATTTTGACTAAAACCGAGCAAACAAATGCACAAAATTGGAAAGCAAAAAGAAAAGTACTCATCAGCACCATCGATTTGGTGGCCAAGCGGATGGCTTTGAGCTCGGTAAGATGGTCGTAATGTTCCATATCGGGTGGCAGACACACTTTTTGCAAGGTTAAAGACAAGTGAGTGGTCTTTATCTGCCACCACTGAGTCAGTGTTCGCTATGGCTCGGTTCTTGTACGTCAGTTTTGGTGCCCACTCTGAAAAGCTAGCCCGGTTAGATTGTGTGGGCTCTAGGCTCGAGTGGCGTGGTTTGGGGAAGTATGGAGTCTTCTTCATCAACAAGGCGTGGCTCGGTTGAGGAAGTGCAAGCACGCTTACTTGGCCGAGATGATGAGGGCTGGGCTGTTAGAAGGCTACCACAGGCTCATGTGTTTGGCCAGCTTGTGGTACCTCGGCTTGATTCGTCTCGGTAATCAATGCTCGGACAGTTTGATGTTTGGCCATTTCTTGTTCTTCGATTAGTGGGATGAGATTGATTTGGGATAATGATGGATCAGGTTCTGGGAAAGGTTCCAGGAGGAAATCTGTTACCCTGGTCTTCCTCCTACTGCTATATTTGTATGTCGGTTCAAAATTGAGTAGCTCGGCCCAACTTCGATCGCGGTACCGCAGCGCGGCGCGGAGTGCGTCTAGATTGGGGTAACTGTACTGCGACTTTAGTTGGTTCAAATCTGCATAAAGAAAAAGGCAACGGTTAGCACGGTGCAAAATTTATAAACAGAGTAAAGAACGCACAAAACTGAGCCGAGGTATATATACCGGCTACTCCTTTATTCCAGTTAATCTGGTCTCCTGGTATTTGGACTTCCTGGTCCTCGAAGTTACCAGAAACCCAGAAAAAGTTGTCGTCGTTTATGTCTTTATCTGGAGTGTTTTTTATTTTTTTCTCTCGGCGGCATCTTATTCTTAAATAGTATACCTAGCCGTCTTCGTTCTGGCCTAGAGAGTATTGGTGAAATAGCTCGGCTAGACCGAGGTTGAGGCCAAGCCGGCGATTTGGCTCGGCGATGCCATTTATTATTCTGTAAGAATTGGTGCTGAGTGGGGTTGGGCATATTCTAGTCTGCCTAAGGAATTCACAAATGAGTGGTTGGACAGGAAATCAAAGTCTGGCTTCTACAATGGAAAGGACGGTGAAGGGAACGAAGCCCTGTTTTCCCCATGAAGTTGTGTCTAGTTCGACGAGTGAAAGGTGGATGTCATCAGGAATGTTGTAGTCCTTGCGGAATTCCGCAATAGCCCCTGGTGAGTTTATTAGGAATCGATATTTGCCCATGTGGACTTAAATGATGTATAAATTAGCTCAGAGTGCTAGCTCAGTGTTGAGATGACGTTAAGTATCTCAGTTGAGCGTGTAGAGGAGTGCCTAACCAACCTAGTCAGAGTCTGCAAAGTGGAAATGAAAAGTGTTAAGCCCAGATCGTTGGACCGTGCTAAGTACGAAGGCAAAATAAGTATAGGCCTAGCTCGGCTACGTGGGATACTATCCGTTCTTAGTTCGGTTGGGGCGAAGAACTTTAGCTCGGCAATATGAAATGGAAGGCTCTTAGACTGATTGAAACTAAAGGTGTGGCGTGAAGTTTTAGTTCGGCTTATTGGGGGAGTTATCTAGTTTGGCTGGGTGCACACCTAAAATACAAACAAGTTCCCTAGTTCGGTTGTACCGAAGCCTAGAGTTACCTAAACAGGTTTTTAGCTCGGTTACACTAGGATTCTAGATTCAAACTTCATGTTTTCTGAATCCAGAGGGTGTGTTCTTAAGCACGAGCCTATGGTTTAGGGGTCTGGTTTTTGGTACTATCTGTTCTTACCCATTTCATCGAAACTGCAGAATGTGTTTTGTAAAATATATGAGTATATACATCTATACTATATATATTTACAAAATAAACGGAAAAGATGAGGATTTGAGTCAATTACAGTCTTGGAAGAAGAAGATGAAGATGCCAGACAGCAGCACAAGCTTTGCAGATGCAGTGTTGAGGAAAATGGAGGCTTAGAGGGTAGAGAGAGAGAAGATGAATAGTGGTATGTTTCGTTCAAAGAGTGGGATTTTTTGTGTAAAACGTGAATTTGGGCAGGACTGTTCAAATTTTGCGAGGTATGAAGACGGCGATGGCAGTTGTATTTGACCAATAAGGGCTTGCCACATGTCCAAGAGAATCGTAAGCGATTCAGTTATACAGCGACTGAAAAGACGTTTTTTTTTTTACCGGGCAAATTAGTAGCCCGGTATCAATTTAGCTCGGTTGAAGGTTCGAAGTTTTAGCTCGGCTGGTAACAAATAATCCCAATCATGCTACACAGATGGAATTAAGGGGCAATTGAGAGGGAGTTTTTATGAGCATTAGGGCCGAGCTAGGCCCAGGCGTAGTAATAGGCCGTTCTATGGGCCGTGGTAAAAAGGGCTTAGTGAAGTAGACCTTAGTGTTAGCTCGGTCCAAGTGGTTACAGTCACCACGGTCGGAATGGTGGTAATTAGCTCGGTCATAGTATTCGGAGCTGAGATATTTGGGCTTCTTGTGGTGGATCTTGCTCTTGTTAGCTCGGTCAAAACTTGCTGTAGTTAGCTCGGTCTCAACAGACAAAACCGAGGTACAAGTGAACAAGAGCCGAGCTATGTGTTGCATGTGAAGGCACTGGATTAAGTATGACAAAGGGCTAGTCTTAGCTCGGTCATACTGTCATCTAACCGAGGTAAAACCATCTCACTTGGTTTAAGCAGTGAGGGGGGTGTTGAAGGATAAACATTATCTTTCAGGAGTGTGATTCCTATGAGGACTTTACATGGAGGAATAAGAGTCTTACTGGGATTGTGCCAGGCAAAAACTATAAAAGCTCACAATATAACCTATGTAGAGGTAACACAACTTTGATTTTCGGAATATACAAAGCTTCTGTCTATTTGTCTATTTTGTTGACTTAGGCATCGGAGAGGTATCCGGTACACACCCGTCGGCTAGCTCACGTTTGTGTTTTCAGGGAATAAAGCGACGACGTTTGGAGAAGCGCAAACTTGATCAACAGGATTATACGAAAACATTATTTCGTGCTCGTACATTTGGCTATGATCATTTCAAGAGACCCAAAAGAGATAGATATATATATATATATATATATATATATGAAGATTTTAGCAAAACCCATGTTGAGTAGTCCGAGCAAGACAGACAAGCTTCCACTGCCATTGATGAGATTTTTAAGAAGCAATGTTGGAAGCAAAAACAGAGGCAAGTCTCGCTCAAAACAGATCATCAAATGGTCCTCAACGTATGGCATTCACAAGCCTCTTTCTCTTCCTTGTGGCATCTTCTAATCTTGAAAGCTATCTCTCACCATCACATAACACAATAGTCATGTAAATTTGACAAAACTCACCATTCTAAAACTCTCTTAGCCATGTTTGATTTTCACAGATGTTTTGGGGATTAAATTAATGATCGAATAACAATAATATTTCACTATTAGATTTTTGAATTGGTATCTTTTTGGATTATTCGATCGGATTTCTCCTTATTGAATTTGGATTGGATTCAAATCAAATCTGATCCATTGGCATCCTTCTTTTTTTCTTTTCTTTTCTTTTTTTTCAACTGCAAAATTGCTCAATCAGCAGAAAAACCATTCTTCTATTAGAAACAGATCTGAGTTGAAGAAGTAAAACAAACCCAAAATCTTGCAGTTGGGAAACATGGAATTATTTATAGATTTCATGACTTCAGCTCTCTTAAAATAAATAAAAATAAAAATAAAAATAAATAAATAAAAGAGAATTTGGGAAAATGAAAACAAATTTTGGGATTGAACCAGACATGGATCACTATGTTCTTATGATGGACTTGTTGAGTAGATATGAACATTTCAAGGAAGCAGAGCAATTAATTGTTGGAGGTCGACCTCTCAGTGTAAATTTTTCACAAAATTTTGCTTGAGGTGGTCACTTGGGAGGACTTCCTACCGGACTTTCAGCTGGTCGTCCGGTAGTCCACACTCAACGGCTGTACACAGTAAATTGTTGAAAGGTGTAAGCGATTCTCAATTTGGTGAAATATTTGATATTTTTTCAATTTGATACCGTTTTGATGAAACTGTTGAAGCATAAGATGATAAATTTGGTGAACAATTAGAGATAGTCTAAGCACGCTATTTTGGAGGAAGCATGAAATCTTACACCATGTTGGAAATGCTGAGGTGAGTTTGAAGTGTTTAACCACTACGTCATACATACCCAATTGTGTTAATTCTTGTTTGTTTATCAGACGCATAGAACACCAATCAACTTGTTTGATTTGAGTTTTCAAAATTCATTTATTAAAAAATTAAATTTTTTAATTTTTCGTATGTTTTTATTTTTATTGAATTTTTTTCATATTTTAAGTAATTTTTTTAAAAAATTTTTAGATACACTTAACATAAATATATTTAAAAAATATAATATTTATGAAAAAAATCTTTAAAGAATTCACTAAATACCAAAAATATAAAATAAAAAAAAATACGACAATTCAGTACATTTTTCGTATTCTTGTGTATTTATTATTTTTTAAAATATTGTTTTTACAAATATTTTACTTTTTGAATATATCTAAGTAAGGTGCATTAAAAAATAAAAAAAATAAAAAATTGCTCAAAATTTTAACAATATTTACTAAAAGAGTTGTGATTCGGAACTCGAAATTGGGAGCCCCGAATGCCCCGAATTCCCTTTTTTTTTTTTTTTTTTTTACAGCGGAAGAAGCAAGAAGAAGACGAAGAAGAGAAGGAGGGGGAGGGGGAGGAGGGGAAGGGGGAAGAAGGACTGGAGGGGGCCTCAAAAATGGGCTGGAGAGGGAGGCGGGGGGCGCGGCGATGGAGACGCCTCTGCGACGATCGCGCAGAGGCGACGGGGGGCGGAGGCGACGCAATGAGCTCGGCTGGGCCGACGACCGGCGGGCGGACGAGCTCGGCTGGGCGACGAGCTCTTTCTCTCTCTCTTCCCTCTCCCTCTCTTTCTCTCCCTCTTCCTCTCCCTCTTCCTCTGCTCTGCGTCGAAAATGGCGGAAAAAAAAGAAAAAAAAAAATGCCTAATGCCCAAAACGACGTCGTTTTGGGCATTAGAGGCATTCGGGGCGGAAAATTTCGAGGCACAAATCATTTTTCTTACTAAAAATAAAAAATTCAATTTTCAAAAAATTAAAACCAAACAAACTGAATGATAGTCAGTTTTTAAGTTCTATTAAATATCAACAATGGGTGTTTTTGAATTTTTTTTTATTTGTTAATTTTAGTTTTGAAAACATAAAAACTAAAAACAAATGAGGAACTACATGCATTGGGAGTTGGAGAAAAAAATTACAAACACATGAGATGTAAGTGTGTCTGTGGTGTGGTGCAAATGAAAGGCTATGGAGGTGCAAGTACTTGCATCCAGTGGCAGAGTCAGGAAATTAAGTTAGATGAGGCACTTATTAATCATAAATTTTTATTTAAAAAAAATCATGAGCAACATTAAGATAATAATAATTTTATCAGATAAATTTAAACATAAAAAATTACATATTCATTATTAATAAGAACAAATCAAAATTCTATAATAGTGTGGAATAGTTCAGTGTGGGATGATGATGTAAGTTTGTAATTTTAACACACAAAATTATGGATCAAAATTCATAATTTTAAAAAATAAAAACACATATAAAATCTAATTTTTATTTGACAGAAAATATTAAAGAGATGACATTGCTTATAAATGATATGTTTTGAATGAAAATTATTAAACAGTCTTAGAGTACCATATGGCCTTGCCTACGTGATGCTCAAAGTATAGAAAATCACAAATCATACTAAGTGGTATGTCAACTATTTTAAAATAATGAGTTCATTACATTCAATTTATAATATTTGTTGTTACACTATTGATTTAAACTACGACATAAATAATTCCACATGGTGTTCTCAAAGTATTAAATAACTACTTGTTGTGAACAATATAATAAATTCTTAACCAAAAAATATGTTAAGAACAAAAGAGAATACATTTTATACATGACCATAACAACCAGACAAAAAAAAAAAAAAAAATTCAAAACTGGGGGGTGGAGGGAGGGAGGGGGCAAGTGCTCTCCCTGGCCCTGCTGTGCCTCCACCTCTGCTTGCACCCCTCCATGTATAGGTAATTTTTTTCCTCAACTTCCATCTACATGTAGTTCTCCCAACAAAGAAAATTAAAACACACCCAAAATCATTGTGCGTGATGAGCTATGAGTTCATATTTTCATAAAAGTTAAGGATCTTCTGTCTTTAAATATTTCTATCCTTTGTACCAAAACAACCATAACTACTAGGTCATTTTAATTCTTGAGGCGTAGGAATCTTATATGATTTAACGTATGTGAATATTAGCATGAGTTCATAGTTTGTTGGTTGCACAATCTACAATTTATATATCGAAGAAAAAAGTGTGAAAACTAAAAGTGGTGGCCTTGTTGTATGATAGGTAGGCTAATTTAAAGAGGCATCACTGACTTGTTCATTAATAGACACAAGTTATATCATATAGTTACAAGGACGAGGAGTCTAGGACCACCCACCCCCTCAGTCGGCCCTCCCTCACACAGCTTTATCTGCAATCATCAAAGAGGGCTTGGAGGGTTGGTTGAGAGATGTGGCTCAGTTCTGTTTCATACATTTTCTAGAACCCATTTAAAGTTTATCCTCGCTGGTCTGGTTGTGTTGTACCAATAATTCTGAAAAAGAGAAAAAAAGATTTTAATCTGATATGAATATGAAAATGAACATTCAAGCAATGCTTTGAAAATTGGATCGGTAAGCGAATCGGAAAAGAGACCAGGTGGACGGGTCACCGGTTCAACCGTCGGGTCAAAGCGGTCGAACCGTGACGTCATAATTAATATTATATAATTAAAAAATAAATTATAAATTATAAATAAATAAATATATATAAATACTCAAATAAAAAAATTATTACGTAGTATTTATTAATAATATTTAATAAAGTCATAATTGATAAAAAAAAAGTCACTTGTTTTAAAGAAATTAAATTTTTTTAACATTTCCTCCAAACAAATTGATTGAATGTTAGATTTAATTTTTGAGGGAAATGAAATTTTCAACTCTCCCTCCAATTAATATGGTTCAAATAATTTGATTGAATCCCACATAAAATTTTGTAGGTTCTCTTTGAAAAATCTTTTTCTATAAATAGAAATAAACTTTTATAATCTCCTTAACTTTCTAATGAGACTCCTCCTCATGAGAGGAGGCTCTTGAAGTAAGAGTTTTTAGTTAACATTTTGAAATATATATATATATATATATAAGAAAGAAAGAAAAGAAGAAAGTTCTTCTGGTTTTCACAATCTAAGTCGGTTTTCAGCCTAGTCTGGATTTTGGGATTCTTCCAGGCTTGAATTAGGCCTGGGTCCCGATTTCACCGGTCCGACCGGCCCGTCCGATTTGGATTTTAAATCATTGCATTCAACTCATTAGAGCAAAACCAACGGGTGTCTAGTCCAACGACTTTAGTCTGGATTTTTAGATAGGGGATGAATTAGTTATTGGAAGGGCTATAATTGAATTTAGCAAAGTAATGAATAATTCAAATTTGATTTCAAAACTCAAAAAAAAAAAAAAATTTGTTCAATTTAAATTTGTTTATGTTTTTAATCGAACTCAATTGAGTTTTAACTCGTGTATTAAAAAATTAACAAGTATCACGACATGTGCAAGTTAGTGCAAGTTAGACTCAAACGAATTTTGACAAGTTAAACTCGTACTTGGTTTGTTTTGCAACTCATTCCTTTATGCGATAATTGAAAATTTGTGGTATAAGGCACCTCCTTTTTGGTTGAATCCTGGCTAGAAATTTAAGAGAAACTAATAAAATTGTGACGCAAGAGCTGAGGCATTGTTTGGGGTGTCTTAAATAAGTATACTTTTTATCTTTTTAGACTAAAAAGTTGAGGAAAAAAATATAATTATTTTGGTTAACTTTTTGACTTTTTACAAAAAAACGTGTATTACAAAATTATATAAATTAGTGTGTAAAAGAAGGTAAAGAAGTAGCAGTACGGCCAACCGTCTTGGGCAGAGACATTTCACATAAGAAATGGTTGCCTCATTTGCAGGTATTGCATTGGACTGTGATGTTCGGTCCATGGGGGCCCACCACGGGTTCCTTTTGCTAATCGAAACCGTTCAATATGTAAAACTCGTCGAGTATTATATACATGTAAAAAATCACGTTGATCGGATATCAATAGCTATCTGATCGGGTTAGTTTTTTTAACTGTTAACTATAACACCATCCATTTTTTTATACAAAACTGATTTAATCATATAGTTAGTGATATCCGATCAACATGATTTTTTACAAACATATAGTACTTGACGAGTTATACACATTAAATAGTTCAGATTATCAAAACGGATTCCGTGATGGCCCCCCACGGGCCGAACAGCAGCGTGTTTTTTGTGCAATATGGCTATATAATTTTTTCAAAAAAATTAGCTTCACCTGTGGACGTCAGACTGAGTTTTATTATTTTTTGTATAAAATTAATTTTTTTATTATTTTTTTAGATGAATAGTAATAACTTTTTAATCTTTTTTTATTTATAATTTTTTAACCTCTTAAATTATTTTGAAAATACCAAACCAGGCCTCACTCATAAAAAATAACACAAACAGACCATCTTTATTAAGGCTTATACTAACTGACAGAAGGTCCCACAAATTTCTGATCTAGTAAGGAAACAACCTCAAAAACTTTCCTAATGCCTTCAAATAAAAGCAAGAAGGGCCAGACAACACCAAAATTACCCTTAACTGATACCATAAACAAATACCCAAATTTCACAAAAACCAGATTTAGTAACAAGAACAGCAAATCATACTTGCTTCTATGGCTCATCCTTCAAAATTACCATTTACATTTTAACAACTTTTGACTCAAAGATTAAGAAATGGAATGCAAAATCCTCCTCTAATTAGCAAGAATTTCCCAAATCAACTCTGGATCGAAAGACGGCATTCGCTCGAGTGAGCAGCCTTCTTCAAATTCCAAGTCTGCCGCCACCATCGGACACTCGCCGGAAACAGAGGACACAGTTGGAGACAACAGCGATGATGACGACGACGACGGAGATGAATCAACCTTCATTACTTTCTCATTATCATCCCCAATCCTAATTCTATCACTAGAACACCCACAATTTTTCCCACTTTTCCTAGCCTTTTTCTCTCTTTTCATTTTTTGGCATATTGCTTCAATCTTTGCATCCACTGCAGACTTCAAAGCATTCAATTTCGCGCAATCTCCGATTCCCAACTCACTCACATCGCGAAGATTTGGGAAATTCATTCGTGCGTATTCTCCGCGAAGCTTATACGCCGCGCGATCATAAGCGTAGGCCGCAGCCTCTGCAGTATCATAAGTTCCCAACCAAACCCTCATTCTGTTCTGAGGGAGTCTAATCTCAGCCACCCATTTCCCCCAATGCCTCTGTCTCACTCCTCTGTACTGCTTTTTCTTCAATTGACTCGTGTAATTGCTTGTGTATACAGGGTTTTGAAGTGGGTTGGGTATGGAAAACTGTGAAAATACTGTGTTTGCTCTGTTTTCTTCGGAGAATTTTTGTAGTAAATCTCTTTGTCGGAGATAAACAGAGGAGCCTAAGGGCTCAAGAACAGGGTTGGTGGTGGGAATTGATAGTTGACAATGAGAGAAGATTGAATCTAAGGTGTTGGTCGTTCCGCCTGCTAATATGAGGTCAGATAGAGAAGATCGAATATCGGCACCGCCGGTGAATGTGAATGGGACGTTGTTTCCTTGCATTTTTGCAAATTTTCTGGGAAAATTTCTGTGGAAATTGGATTTTCCAGGAACTGGGAACAGGGGAAAACAGAGGAGGAAGCAGGGTACTGAAAAATTGGTCCCTTTTCCTCTCAGAATGAGAAAATTTGATACAGAACTAACCAGGTATGTTTGAAAACAAAAGAAGTTGGTTTCTAAGAGGAAAAAAGATTCAAGTTTGTTGAAAGTCAGAGACAATAGGGAATAAAAAAATAAAAAGAAAGAAAGAGAAGATCTGATGATTTTTGTTAAGAAGTTCACTGATCTGAAGAAAAATGTGGATCAATGAAGTGTTGGAGAGAGATTGAGATCAAAGATGAGACTTGTTTGGTATCTGGATATTAAAAAAGGAGTTGGAAAAGCAGGGGTTATGGGAAGAACAGAGCAAGCATTGAAGAGAGAGACGCAATTGAAGTGTTGAGATGAGATTTTCTTTTCAGAGAAAATGGGAATGAAGAGAGAGGTGTTAGATGAAAGTAGAGAGAAGGGGTTTGAAATTTTTGCTATGTATGTCAGGGTTTGGTGGTATTTATAGCGAAGGGAAGGGTAAAGCATTTTCCATGGACTATGATCAATCTCTGTTCAAAAGTTCACAATTTAACTTTCATTGTAATAATGTAATTTACAGAAGGAAAATAATAATTGTCCAAATTATTGTTATCAGTTTTGATGGTCATGCAAACAATTAGGAGACATTTATTTATAAATCTTTAATTTAAATTATTTTTTATGTTTTAATAAGTTTTATAGGTGATATAATTATCAAAATATTCTTAATAAGAGGAGTGTGAAGTACGTATTAATATTGACATTGACAATATAAATATTTACATTCATATCATGGAACATTAATACTGTCAATATGAACATTTCAATAATCAAATTTATTTATTTATTTTATTTTATAAAATTATGTATTCAAATGAGATCTTATTTAGAGAGTGTTTAAAATGATTTAAATAAGTATATTTTTTTACTTTTTACGAAAAGATGTATAAAAAAATAGAAAGGTAATGTGACTCAAAAAAGAAAAAAAATTTTTTTTAAAAAGTACACTTTTATAGGGGATGCCAAATAGTGTCTTGCTAGATCTTGTTAACTAGGCTTCAAAAAATAAAAAAATTCATAAAAAAAAGTATGCACTACAAAAATTATGAATTTTTAAAGTTTAATATATATAAAAAGTATAAAATAGTGCACACCACATTGCTAATGATTTAAAAAACATTTGTGAAAAAAAAATTATTCATAAAATATCTTAAATATGAGAATTGGGATTTAGTGACTAATTGAGATATAAGTACTTGAAAGATAATTTCCTAATAAATTTTCATCAAAATGTGTAAAAACTAAATAAAAATAATAAAAATATATGTTCATTTTTAATTTTCTTTATTTATCTTTTTATTGACAATTCATTGAAGTGTCATGCCAATATAGGAGTGTTTTGATAAATTGGTAAAAAGTTAACTTTTTGACTTTTTTATTCTATTTTGTCGTTTGTGAGTAAAAAATGTGAGAGGTGATGTGACCCAAAATGGGTAAAAACTAAAAGTTAACTTTTTACCTTCTTCTTAAAAGACTCCTTGTCTGCAATTCAGCATCAAAAAAAAAAAAAAAAAAAGACAAGATACCATACTATTTGAGTCCGTAAGTTCATCATAGATTTCATCTCAATAATTTCAACTTTTATTTTTTAAAGGGTAAATTATGAGTTATTTTGAAAATTTAGCTCAAAATTGATTTTTAGACTTTTTTTTAATTTTTTTAAAAATAAGTAAAAAAAAATAGAGAGGTGATGTGATTCAAAATAGGTTAAAAGTCAAAAATTAACATTTAACCATGTTTCCAAATTAGCCCTACATTAGTTATCTTTATATTTTGCCCTTTGTATCATTATAATCCCTATAATTTCAATTGACTTGATTTTGACTTTAAATTTATGATTTTATTTCAATTTAATCCAATTTATTACAATTGTTAGCTTTTTTTATTTATAAAAAAAATGCATACATAAGTGGTATGCATTAGACTTTATTAGTAAAATTATAAAGGATTTGGCTTATCTCAAGTTGTTATCTCAACTTGAGAAATCGTTTAGGCTTAGTAGGCCTATTTTGAAACCGATTCGGCGATCCGAACCGTTCATTCTTGGATATCGATAACTACATATTTGAATTATATTTGTTTAAAAAAAAATGAAAGGCAAATATAATTTTAAGAATAATTATTCATTTTTTGTAATATAAATTTGATTGAAACATATAACTATCGATATCTGATCATCTTAATTTTTTACATAAATAATTATTCAACTTAGCAAGTTAACTTCAACTAATTTAACAATCTATTTTTTGTTTTCAAAAATCTTAATCAATATTATTAATTAAATTAAATTGATACAAATTTTAAAAGTAAAAGTCAAAATAAAAATTAAAATAATTAAAATCACAGAAACTAAAATAATAGAAGAAATAAAATACAAAAATTACTAATGTAATTTATCTTTTTTTAAATCACAATGTATAAAATATCTATGAATAAAATCAACATGTCTTTTTCTTTAATATAATTTGAAACAACCTCAAAGGTCTAAATTTTGCTGATGGTTTCACATTTGACTTCCGTAGATGCTTACTTTTTGGGACACGCGTCCTTTCCACTACTTCACATTTTCATGGAGAAAGTGTCTGTTTAGCTTTATTTATTTATGGACAAATTACGTTTGTCCCTATAATTTGAGATTTTTATCATTTTAATTCTTAATTTTTTAATTATGACATATTTAATCTTAAATTTTGAATCTTATTGTAAATAAAGATAATTGAACATACCATTACTTAATTTCAAGGGCAAAATCGTCAATTTGATAAAATTTGAAATAATTTGATACAAATAAATGTTAAAAAAATATTTTAATTTTTTTTTAAAATTATTTTTACTCACCAAAAATAAAATTATGTAAAATTGATAAAAATTAATAAAAATTAAATGATTAATTTTTAAAAATTAATTTTACATGATCATCATCCAAAAAAAATAAATGTCTAAAAGATTTATCAATTTTATATAATTTTATCTTTAGTAGCTAGAAATAATTTTTAAAAATTCAAAAATAATTTTTTGATATTTATTTTTGTTAAATTAATTTATATTTTATCAAATTGATGATTTTGCCCTTGAAAAACTCAATAGTATCTACAATTATCCTTATTTGAAACAAGATTCAAAATTCATGGTCAAATGTGTTACAATTGAAAAGTCGGGGACCAAAATGGCATAAGTCTCAAACTATAGGAACCATTAGTGTAATTCATCATTTATTTAAAAATTGTTTTTAAATCAGTTTGAAAAATAATGTAGAAGTTTACTTTTTATATTTAATGATGTGTAATTAATATAATTGATTGATGATTAAAAAATATATGAAAAAGTGTTACTTTTAATATTCTAATTAAGTGATACATCATTAAACTTGAAAATTGAGTCTAATTTTTTATTTTGAATAGTAATGCTCAATGAATTTTTGTTTGTTTTAAGTAATTTGTTTAAATATATTTTAGTTAATTTTTTTGTACTTTATAGATGCACCTAATCAAGATGTATTTAAAAAATAAAATAAATTGACTAAAATATTTAAAAAAAATACTAAAAATAAATGAAAATTGAAACAAAAATCTATTTGCATTTTTATTTGGGTGTCATTAATTTTTATTGATTTTTTATTTTTATTTTTTAGATGCATCTCTTGATGTATTTAAAATATTAAAAAAAAAAGAAAAAAAAAAGAAAAAGAAAATCATTTCGAAAATCCATCTAAAAATAATTTCAAAAAATGCAAACCAAACAAAGACATGCTTTTCCTAACTCCTCTCCTTCAATTTATTTTAAAAAAATAAAAATTCTGAATTTTGACACCCATTCTATTTTAGTTTTGAATAATTCAATATAAACAAAAAATTTATACAAATATTGTACTACACACTCTTTCTCTCTCTCTCTCCCCTTAGTATAGTATTGCTTGGGATGATATTTCTACATAAAGATTCATTTGTATACCATTTAAAAAAAAAAAAAAATTAAGTTTTCACAACAATTGTTTATGTATGTGTTTAATTAGAATTTTAAATTAGCCAAAACGTCATCATGGGATTGATTTCATTTTGGTAGGTACGATCCTTTAAAATATGAATTACAAATACATATAAACTTTTAAAGAATGATAGACTAACAAATATTCAGATAGAGAAAATTGAACTTTTAACCTTTTAATTGAGTGCAAATAAGATCTTAACTTCATTGGTTCATCAGTTTTTTTTTTTAATTTTTTAGTTTGGTTGTGTATTTTTATAAGGTCGGTCGAAATGACCATTTATATAAACGAAAATAAATTGTTTAAATCTTAATAGTCACATAATTAGACCATAAAATGATATAAAAAATTTAAAGTAAATAATAAATGTAATTTTAAAAATATCTCATTTATTCTTTAGCAAATGATGTGAATAATGAATGGTGTGACCAGTTCTTCTTCCTTATCAAGACCTAATAATCAAAATACTGAGAAAGTTTTATGTATGGATGGACAATCAAAGTGCGACCCAATCTTGGTAATCTGCATTAAATACGTAAAGGTAATGGTTCCATTTTTAAAGACACAGCTCGTGAATCTGACGGAGGATGACCCATCTTCTTCTTCTTCAATAGTGCCTAAAAAGAACTTTTTATTTTGGGTTATACGCATGTGAACAGACCTAATTCTTATCATAAGTCAACCCCAAAATAGTACTACTTCTCATGCTCCTTCTGTATCCCATCTTTTGATTTTTTGCTTTAACACCTCACCCCTCTGCTATAGTTTTCCCACTTTTGAGCAATTCCACAAAAAATTAATGAGAATAAAAAAATCATCAAATAGGTTTTTTTTGGCAAAAAATAAGAAATTAGTGGGTTATTATCGTAAGCAACAATGCTAGGTAGCTCAAAATTTTGTGGCTCAAATGGCTCAAATCACTCAAAACGACGTCGTTTTGATAGATTTTGAGTGTAAAACGATGTCGTTTTGATAGATTTGAGCCACAAAATTTTGAATTACCAAACATTTTCCTATCGTAAGGGACAGTTACACGGATCGTACATAATTAATATTATTGAACTAGTAACTGCTAGTCGGGTCACACAAATAATTTATTATTTTATATATTTAGGATGTTGCGACTCATATATCTCTTTTAAATTCTTAACCAACTAGTATGAGGCAAATCCGCCCTCCACACTTTCAAAACTCATAATATTCTTCAACGTAATATCCCAATTATTTTGTTTTCAATCTTTCTCTATGAAGTAAGTCTTCATAAATTCAAAAGTATGAATGCATTATGCATCCATATAAATTCAAATTTTCAATTATTAGATTTTTAATTTTTGCGACTAAGTGCTCTTTTGGAAAGTTGGTAAAAAGTCAGCTTCCAATTTTTTACCAATTTTGAGTCATATCACCTCTCACATAACTTATCCATAAAAAAATAAAATAAATAAAAAAATTAAAAAATTAATTTTGGGTTAATTACACTAATAGTCCCTATAGTTTGGGACTTGTGTCACTTTGGTCCCTGACTTTTCAATTGTGACATATTTGACCCTGAATTTTGAATCTTGTTCCAAATAAAGACAATTGAAAATATTATTAGATTTTTCAAGGGTAAAATCGTCAATTTAATAAAATATAAACTAATTTGACAAAAATAAATGTCAAAAAAATATTTTTAATTTTTTTAAAATTATTTTTATCCACCAATGATAAAATTATGTAAAATTAATAAAAGTTACATAATTAATTTTTTAAAATTAATTTTACATGATCATCATCCAAACACATAATAAAAATTAATTTGGTAAAAAAATAAAATAAATGTCTAAAAGATTTATCAATTTTACATAATTTTATTTTTAATAGATAGAAATAATTTTTAAAAATTCAAAAATATTTGTTTGACATTTATTTTTGTCAAATTAGTTTACATTTTATCGAATTGACAATTTTACCCTTGAAAAATCTAATTATATATTCAATTGTCCTTATTTGGAACAAGATTCAAAATTCAGGGTCAAATGTGTCACAATTGAAAAGTCAGGAACCAAAGTGACACAAGCCCAAAACTATAGGACTATTTATATAATTTACCTATTAATTTTTTACTAACTTCCTAAAACACTCCTAAGAGAGTTATGCAATATCTTCGTGAGTGACTCTTTGGAGACGCTAGAAACAGCAAAGAAGAGATTGGTCCTGTTGCTTTGGGGTGTTGAGAATTGGGTCAAAATTTTAACATAGTATCATGCTTTCACATTCGTAGAATGGACAATATGTGAGATAATTCTATTTTCACACATTTTTTCAATGGACAATATGTGGGATAATTCTATTTTCATACATTTTTTCAGTTCATATATTTAATGAAAATTTTATTAATATAATTTTATTTTAGAATAAAAATATTATAATACCCTCATCTTCTTTTACCCAAATCTTAATTTTAAAACATCACACCTATTTTTTATCGTCAACGCCACCTCTCTCATCTGTCATCTCCTCTTACCCTCTTCACCTACAATCACTTTCCGTCATAAATCATATACTCCCACAAGTCTTTCACCCCGAATCACTCAAGGTTGACTATAGAGGTTTAGGATGAAAGGGGATGAGCTAGAAGTGGCAGTGGTGGTGGTGATGGAGAGTTGAAAGTAGCGGCAACGGCAATAAAAGAGGAGTGGGTGAATGAAAAAAAAAGAAAAAAGATTATGTTTAATCTAGTTTTAGAATATGTTTTCAAAAATAAATAAATAAAAGCTTCTCATTTCAATATGGTTTTATCTTTCTAGGGACAAAACAATTCAAAAATATTTTTTTGATATTTGTTTTTATCAAATTAATTTATAATTTTCTCAAAAAAATTCTAAAAAATTGATTCAAACATTGAAACCAAACATAGCCTTTGGGTTTTAAAATTGAAAATGAGGGTAATATTGGAATATAGAGATGTGTACTAAGAAGTTATACTTTTATAATGTGTGCATTGAGAAGGTGTTCATTAAATGTGTACTGAGAGGAATTAGTGTGTGGAAATAGAATTACCCCAATATGTGTTTTCATAAGTTTGCTAGATATGTTTTATCTATAAATTAATTGCTTAAAAAATCCTATTTACAAATATTATGCTAGCTCAGATCTTATCTAAGATTTTTTTGAATTAATAAGTTCTATTTAGTAAGATTGAAAATATTATTAGTTTTTTTCAATTTTAAAACTAAGAATATTATCAATTTTGTGTAGTAATATTTTAGATTATTGTTTCACTAATTAATGGAAAAAAATAGAGTATGAGATTAAACATTTTTGTCATTCTACTTATTGATTTGATTCAATTATCTAATAAAAATGATAATATTATCAATTTTTTTTCTAGTTTTAAAACAGAAAACATTATCAGTTTTTTCATTTTTAAAGTTTTTGTTTTCCTCCAGTTTTGCACATTAATGTTCCATCATTATGCTCCTTTATAGATACAAAATTTTCAATTTTGCACGAAAAAATATTTCAATTTTTTCAAAAAAAAAAATTTTTTTGCTCATAATTTATTTATTTATTTTTTTAGTTTTTTCAATTTGAAAATTAATATTTTAAAGTTTTGAAAATCAAAATAAATGTCAAATCATCATGTTCTTTTATAAATAATCATAAATGATGAACAATCATTATTTGAAGAAAATTCAAACTACTAAAAATTTAATAGGATTTAAAAGTTTAAAAAATCTTAATTAAAACTAATAGAGTATGAGTTCATAAATTAAGACTTGTATGTGAACACCCTTTATCTATTGACAATTTCCAAGCTTGGATGGAGAATACTTCATCTTGGGTTGTGTCTTTTCTTTTTGCTGATGTCGCTGCAATTTCTTTTTAATGCTACAAGTTTCCCCTGTAAAAAATATTAAATTTAAAATATGAATTTTGATTAACCAAAAGTCCATACCATACCATTGTTCCATTTGTGGAATATATTAAGTAGTTAGGGAGCTTCTCAAGTTTGCCAATGAATGCATTGACAAAGTTTTACTTTAATTAGAAGATAAAGTAATTATTTATTTATTTTTTGTTAATAAGAGATATAGCTATTTTAAAATTTTGAAATATATGATTGTGAATATGTAATTCACTAATAAGATAGTAAAATTCTATTTTGGGAAACATACTAATCAGTTGGCCTACTCCAACAAGCAATCATGACCAAGAGAAAAAGAAAACTAAGGTTTCGTTTGAAAAGTGAGTTGATTTTTTTATTTTTTTTAATTATTTTAGTCTGGGGCTAAAAAGTCTGATTTCGGAAGGGTTTTTGACTTTTTTGATTTTTTTGTAAGAAAAAAAATGTAATGATTTTGTGTTGGATGTGATATTTTATTTTATTAGATTAAAAAGTCTATTTTGTTTTTTGTGATTATTTTAACCAAAAAAACCCCAAAACCTACTTCCCAAACATAAATAATTTTAGAAGTTTGCAATTTTTTTACCAAAGATGGTAAGTTTTAAATATATTTTCGTGACAAATTCATTTTGTGAATTTCATAATAAGGTACCACAAAATAAAGAAAGGGATGTTAGAAATGTAATTCGGTTGCAATGTGGAGGGCATTTGGAGAAGAAGACATTCAAAAAGCTAGTTTTTGGCAGCATTAGACTTGGTCACAGAAACACAGCTAATTGCTACGCCGACTTCAAAAAAAGGTGTGGTCCCCTTCAACTTTGACGCCGACACGTCACACTCTTCTGCCCGTTTTTCCAACTCACAACGTACCGTTCCATCATAACTCCATCAAAGAAGTTTCTGATTATCTTATTTTATTTTTTTTGAAATCAATCTCGTTATTTGTTTTTCAGAACAAAAAATACGGCGTCGTATTTGGTCAAGCGGACGGTGTCGTCTTCACATCTAGACAATTTTCGACTTTGGCATTGTCGAAAAATAATAATGGCCCAAACATTAAAATCAAAAAATGTAACGTTACCCAAGGAGGAGAATGACGTAATACCGACTTCATAAGGGGAAAGAGACTGCAATCCCTGGGCGGTGGAAATTTTTTGGGTGGTCTTGGGTTCCTATGTGATTGTATTTCATATTAATTATAATTTATTATGATTTTTTATATTTTCTAATCACTCAATTTAAAATAATTTAAAATAATTTTAATAAATATATTTTTTAATTTTTTATAAAATATGAATTGAATTTAAAGTGATATGACTTAAATAAAATAATATGATTTAAATAAAATAATAACTTTTTAACTTTTTAAAATTATAACAAATAAAATCTAAATTTATAAATTTTATCTTCTTTATCAATCAAATCATCATTAGACATCAAGTCACAATACTAACCAATAATTTCTCCTAGCTGTGACTTGCTCAACCAATAAAATTGAAGGTTGATCCTTTGGAAGAAAAAAAGGAGTGGTTGAGCAAAGCCCATTATCAATTATGTTTTACATTCCTTTAATTTGGCCTATTTTAAAAATATGATTAAAAGTTAATTTTTTAATTTTTTAATTTTTTAAAATTATTTCATCTCTCTATTTTTTTATACATATTTTTAAAAGAATTAAAAGAATTAAAATTTATTTTTTAACATATTTCTCAAAATAGGCCTTTTTGTGTTTATTTATTATATTATTAACGATTAATTCATTTAAAAATTTGAATCGTTAGATTAGAGAGTTGGGTATCTTATTATTTATGCATTCTCAACATATTCTCTTATATGTGCTCAAATTTTTCTCTACCAAACACATACACATGTTTTTAATTATAACTATTATAAATAGACGGTGAAATTCGAACACATAATGTGTTGCCTACTATGATATATATTTTTATATCATAATTTTTTGTTCTAAAAATGACGTGTTATGACTTGCTAAAAATTAAGAATTTTAATTTGTGATTATTTGTTTTTACATTGGGAATTTTGATCTACTAAAATTAAAATTTTTGATTTGTTATAACTAGTGTTGAAATTAAGAATTTTAATTTATGGTGAGATGTGCTAAACTTAAAACTATGATTTGTCCTAAAACTATGACTTTTGATTTTTTATTTTTAAAATATCGTTGAAGTTAATTGTAAAAGGGTAAATTACACTTACCGCTCTTGAAGTTTACCTTAATTATAGATATCTTCCATGTAGTTTCAAAAATTACATAGATTTCCCTTACTTTTGAAAGTAATAGTCAAATTCCCTCTTCGGTTAGAAGCACGTTACAAAAGTAACCAAAGCGAATGACATCAGCCATAATAAATATTTAAGTGCCCAAAATACCTTTCACATCCCTTATAAAACAATACATACCCTTGTAACCATTTCCCTCTAATTTTCCAATACCTATATGTTGGAACAATCTTCTGTGTACAATAAATAAATTGAAACAAATCAAACAAATAAAAATAAATTACTAACATAATTTATTTTACCTAATCGAATAAATATTTGAAAGTACAAAAAGATCAAGTCGAGTGTGTGACACTCTATTCTTAAGACAGATTCGCCTCACTTCGGTGCTTACGGATAAAAGACGTATATTTCCCAAGATACAATGATCTACACAAATTGTAGTAACACTCTAAACAATTTGTACGACGAACAAAACCTGTGTTCTATACTCTCTTAATTTTTCTTAAAAACTAGTATGAAGAGAATTTACGTAAATGAGCAAAACCGGGAGAGAACCAAGAGAATTTCAGATTTCTACACATTTTTTCTAGGATGTAGAAATCTACTGGAAAGGCCTGGTATTTATAGGCAGATAGGTGACCATTCAGAAGGGCCGAACAAGTGCAAAACAACCTGAACAGATGTAGTCTTCAAACTGAACAGGTATGGTTTTGAATTCGAATCTATTGACACAGGTTTGAATCTGTTTGAACTGCTGGGCAGTTTAGAGCAGTTTAAACAGTTGGAAATTGGACCGGAGGAGGCTTGTTTGGACAGAAAAATTTGGCACAAAAATTAAATTAATTTCGTTTTAAAATTCAAATAATTTTTTCCTACGAGAATTTGAAAAAATTCAAATAAATTTTGTCTAAAAAATTAATGTTAGAACCGACCTACAACCGCGCCCAGCATGGTTTGGCTGATCAAACGGACGGACGGCGGCGGCGCGCGCGCGCGTGTGGTTTTTTGAGCCAAGGTTCAATTTGTCCATAACTCATTCCTTCTACAAACTTGGGGTGCCCCTTGGGGCCTAACCCAAGTGTTGCCACCTAGAACTTATATGCATACATAAGTTCTCTTAAATTTCCAATGTGGGATAACCATTACAAGGAAACCCAAATTTTACTTCTTTAATAGTCCATTCCACGAACCAAAAACGACATCAACTTCCCATTCACTCGTAAATGATTTTGACGAACCGTCTTCACCGTGCGATTTTCCATGCAACAAAGAACACGTCACCTCTTTGGATCTACACCAAAAGACGTATAGACCCCACTCAAATTTGGGCTCAAAGTTGGCCCAAATTAAGCCTATAAAAACCATTATTTCCAACAATCCCTCACATGAATGGAATTTGACAGAAAAAAAATGCAACAACATGATCTAATTACAGATAATACAGAAATTGAAAATATTCTGCAAAGGATAGATAACTTTTGGCTTTGAACCTTTCCTTGTGAGACACTATCAGATTTACTAGCTAACCAGTGAACATGATATCTTGAACTGTTCAGCCATTTGTGTAAACCAAGACAATAGAACTCACACAGTATATCACCAGACACAATTTAGTTCTCACTATTGTGTTCATTTGGCCCTGAACAACCTGGTCTTTCATGAGTGCTCTAAAGAATTATAGCCCTTTACAAATCTCATAGAACCAGCCCAGTTCTCACTTATATAGGTGAATCTTATGAAGATTACCTTGCCATACTCTACTAGGTATTCCTAGATATAAGAATCATTAAAAGTATTACTTAACCTAAAACGCTGCAGACATCACTATTTCATCATAGAAATGGGTAGGAGTTTGACTCCCCAGCGATCATTCTAAGTCATACACAACTCGGTTGTCCCTTTGAATCTAGATCTTGGGATCTCCAGTCAACTAGGTTGGGTTGCCATTGTGGTAACTCTTATTTAATAGGCTTAAGTCCCATCCCCTCAATGAATTCTCAACTAACTCTCTTGATAACCCTTTGGTTAGTGGATCCGCTATATTGTCTTTAGACTTCACATATTCAATGAAAATTATTCCATTAGAGAATAGTTATCTCACGGTGTTATATCGACGACGAATGTGTCGTGACTTACCGTTATACATATGACTCTGTGCTCTACCAATTGCTAATTGACTATCACAATGTATGCATATGGCAAGCACCGATTTTGGCCACATTAAAATATCTTCAAGGAAGTGGCAAAGCCATTTTGCCTCTTCCCCAGTTTTATCTAAAACTATGAATTCTGATTCCATAGTAGACCTAGCAATGCAAGTCTGTTTGAAAAATTTCCAAGATACAACCGCACCACCAAGAGTAAAGACATACCCACTAGTGGATTTTGAATCTCTAGTATCCGATATCCAGTTTACATAATAGTATCCTTTAAGTACTGCTGGATATCTAATATAATTCAGTCAAATGTTACGAGTAAGTCTGAGATATCTTATAACCCTTATAATTGTTTTCCAGTGTTCTACTCCTAGATAAATCGTATATTTACTTAATTTATTTACTGCATAAGCTATATCCGGGCGAGTGTAGTTCATCAAGTACATTAAGCTTCCAATAATTTGGGCATACTCTAATTGAGAAATACTTTCATGTACATTCTTAGAAAAAATAAATTAACATCCACAGGTGTTCTAGCAAGATGATCATCATCTTTGCTAAATTTGTCAAGTATTTTCTCAATGTAATGTGATGTGACAAAGCATAACCTTCTGATATTTTGGTAATTTTCATACCAAGTATTACATTAGCAATCCCCACGTCTTTCATTTCAAAATGTTTATTCAATATTTTCTTGGTAGTTTTAATCATGTCATTATTACTACCTATGATAAGCATATCATCCACATAAAGACATACAATGACATAACCTTTATCTGTATATTTAATATAAACATATTTGTCACACTCATTAATTTTAAATCCATTTGATATCATTGCCTTGTCAAATTTTTCATGCCATTACTTTGACGCCTGTTTTAAACCATATAATGATTTAACTAATTTACACACTTTCTTTTCTTTTCCTGAAACAGAAAATCCTTCTGGTTGTTCCATGTAAATTTCTTCATCTAACTCACCATTTAAGAAAGCAATTTTCACATCCATTTGATGAATTTCTAGATTATATAAACATGCAATGGCAATTTGCATTCTAATAGATGTTATTTTAGTAACTGGTAAGTATGTGTCAAACTAATCAAGATCTTCTTTTTGTCTAAAACCTTTGACCACAAGTCTTGCCTTGTAAATGTCAATTGATTCATTTGCTTTCATTTTTCTCTTGAAAATCTATTTGTACCCGAGAGGTTTACAACCTGGTGGCAAATTCACCAATTCCTAAGTGTGATTTTGCAATATGGATTTAACTTCGCTGTTTACAGCTTCTTTCCATAAAGGAACTTCAGGACTGGACATAACTTCTTTAAAAGTTAAAAGCTCATTTTCTAACAAAAATGTTAGAAAATCTAGACAAAAAGATTTTGAGGTTCTAGCATGTTTACTATGCCTAGGTTTCTCTTCCTTATTTTGATCTATCTCTTACTCTTGTTCTTGATCTTGTCTTTGATCATGACTAGTAATAGCATTATAAGATTTTTTATTAGTATTAGTCTCTTGTCCAATCTTATTTGGAAATATATGTTCAAAGAACGATGCATTCCGAGATTCAATAATAGTATTTACATGCAATTCGGAATGTTCTGACTTACGAATTAAAAACCGATATGTACTACTATTCTTAGCATAACCAATGAATATGCAACCAATGGTTTTACGACCTATCTTAGTCTTTTTAGAACTAAGAATAGCCACTTTAGCCAAACATCCCCACACTTTTAAGTATTTGTAGGATGGTACTCTCTTATGCCACATTTCATAAGGTGTTTGATTCACTTTCTTTCAGGATACTTTATAAATCTATAATTAACAGAAAGTATTGCTTTATCCCACAAGTTCTGAGGTAATCCAAAACTTATTAATATGGTATTTATCATTTCTTTTAAAGTCCTATTTTTACTTTTAGCAATTCCATTTTGCTGAGGTGAGTAAGAAGCGGTGGTTTGATGAATTATTCCATATTCTTTACAAAATTCACCAAAAGGTGATTCATATTCACCACCTCTATCACATCTAAGTTTCTTTCTTTTCTTACCAAGTTGATTTTCAACTTTATTCTTATATTGAATGAAAGTTTCTAAAGCTTCATCTTTGATTCGAATTAAATAAACATAACTATATCTAATATAGTCATCTATAAAAGTGATAAAATATTTTTTCCTACCTCTAGTTTGAATTGATTTAAAATCACAAATGTCACTATAAATTAATTCAAGTGGTTCCGTACTTCTTTCAATTGTATGAAAAGGAGTTTTGAATAATTTTGTCTCAACACAAATTTCACATTTATAATTTAAATCAATGTCAAATTTAGGTAAACATTCTATATTAATTAATCTAAGTAAAGATCCATAATAAACATGTTCAAGTCTACTATGCCATAAATTTGAAGACCCAAACAAGTAAGAAAAATATGTATTTTTATTAATAACAGGGGATATGACAGTTATTACATTTAGTTTGAAAATGCCATCAGACATGTAACATTTTCCTACATACATCTCATTTTTTGTAAGTACAAATTTGTCACTTTCAAAAACTAGCCTAAACCCATTTTTACTCAACAGAGATCTGGAGACTAGATTCTTGCGAATGTCTAGTACATGCAGCACATTGTTAAGAGTGAGTTCCTTTCCAAATGTCATCTTCAGAATAATCTTTCCTTGTCCTTCAACTTTAGAAGTCGAAGAGTTGTCCATAAAGAGTTGTTCGCCATTGTTCACCATAGAATAAGATATGAACATCTCTTTGTCGGCACATATGCGGCGAGTAGCACCAGTGTCTACCCACCATTCTTTAGGATTTCCAACAAGGTTTGCCTTGGAAATAACTACAGAAAGATTTATGTCTTCAACACCATTGGAAATTTTGTCAACTTTGGTTATATTGGCTTGAGCAGGCTTCTTACTTGATCTTTCTTTGTCTTTGCGTAAATCAGTTCCTAAGAATTTCTCTGGCTTTTCACCGTGATCCACTGGCACAGTCACAACATGAGGAGGGGTTGGCACAATTGTAGCCACCATACCAGTACTGGTTCGAACATTAATTTGACCAATTTCTGTAGCCACGAATTTTAAATTATAAAAAAAAAATTATAATTAGAATTTTTATACTACATAGAAAATTAAACCAAAATCACAGAATTAAATTATGTAAAAAATAAAAGAAACAAGAATTGTAACTTTTTATTTCCAATTAATTTGAAAATAAAATAAAATTTTATTTAAACAAATTAATTCCACACAGAAAAAATATTTCTGTAACACTTCACAAATTAAAATATTGAAAACATAATTTTAATTAATGAAAACTGAGAAATTATTTTTGAAAATCAAAATTAATTTCTGACCAACTTTATAAATAAATATTCTGAATTGTTAATGACACTATTGTATTACTACTAGTAGTCAAAGAAAATAAACAGTATATTACTACTATTTGTTTTTCCAACCAGAATATTGTTTTGTAAAACCATAGAAAATAATTTCTGTAAGAAGAAGAAAAGAAGAAAAAGAAACAAACGAAAAATTCTATATAAACAGAATAATTTGAATCTGTCTTAAGATTGTTGGAACAATCTTCTGTGTACAATAAATAAATTGAAACAAATCAGACATATAAAAATAAATTACTTACAGAATTTATTTTACCGAACCGAATAAATATTTAAAAGTACAAAAAGATCAAGTCGAGTGTGTGACACTCTGTCCTTAAGACAGATTCACCCCTGCTTCGGTACTTATAGATAAAAGGCGTCTATCTCTCAGGATACAATGATCTACACAAATTGTAGTACCACTCCAAATAATTTATACGGTGAACAAAACCTATGTTCTATACTCTCTTAATTTTTCCTAAAAACTAGTATGAAGAGAATTTATGCAAAAGAGAAAAACCATGAGAGAACCAAGAGAATTTCATAATTTTTTTTTTAGGATGTAGAAATCTATTGGAAAGGCCTGGTATTTATAGGCAGATAGGTAACCATTCAGAAGAGCCGAACAGGTGCAAAACAACCTGAACAGATGCAGTCTTCAAACTGAATAGGTATGGTTTTGAATTTGAATCTGTTGACACAGGTTTGAATCTATTCGAATTGCTGGGTAGTTTAAATAGTTAGAAATTGGATCGAAGAAGGCTTGTTTGGACAGAAAAATTTGGCGCAAAAATTAAATTAATTTTGTCCAAAAAATTAATATTAGAACAAACCCGACGCACAACCCAAACCCACGCCCGGCATGGCTCGACTCGGTCGAACGGACAGCGGCGGCGACGCGCACGCATGTGTGGTGGTTTGAGCCAAGGTTTAATTTATCCATAACTCCTCATTTCTACAAACTTGGGGTGCCCATTGGGGCCCAACCCAAGTGTTGCCACTTAGAACTTACATACTTAAGTTCTCTTAAATTTCCAATGTGGGATAACCATTACAAGGAAACCCACATTTTACTTCTTTAATAGTCCATTCCATGAACCTGAAAACGACGTCACCTTTCCATTCACTCGTAAGTGGTTTTGATGAACCGTCTTTACCGTGTAATTTGCCATGCGACAAGGAACACATCACCTCTTTGGACCCATCCCAAAAGACGTGTGGACCCCACTCAAATTTGGCCCAAATTAAGCCTATAAAAACCATTATTTCCAACACTGTAAACTTTCCCTCCAAACTCTCTCTCTCTCTTTCTCTCTACAGCATCCTCCTCACCATTATTAACCTCTCCACCCTCAAACTCAATAGAATGAACAACATCTACATACAAATTAATTGTTCTACTCACATTTTGCATGTAAAACATATCCAGTACATCAAGATTATTTTCTAACATTCTTTTATTATCAGTACCAGGTATATCAAAGTACAAATGAATATCAAGTGCCTCAATCAAACCTATGTTACTAATAACATACTCATGTCACTACAAAAAAAAATTGTTTTTTGCGACGGCAAAACGTCGTCGCAAATACCCCAAACGCCGTCTCAAAAGCTTTTTGCGACGGTAAAATATCTTTTTGCGACGGCAAGTAGGGGTCGCAACAAAGGGGGTTGCAAAAGGGCTTTAGCGACGGCAAGTGCCGTCGCCATTGTTTTTGCGACGGGAAAATTTCTTTTTTGCGACAGCAAATTTCTGTCGCCAATAATGGATGAAAATCTGGGTTTTTTTGCGACGGCACAGTATTGCCGTCGCTAAAAGAGTTTTTGCGATGACAAAAATCCCGTCGCTAAAAGTGTCGTCGCTGTTGACTATTGTCGACGGCAACCTGAGCCGTCGCTAATGACTATTGTCGACGGCAATTATACCGTCGGTAAAGCCTTATTTTTCAATTAAATTCCATACCTTTTGCGACAGTATGGGTGCCGTCGCAAAAAGCCTGGTATAATTTTTTTTTGCGACGGGGTGTTCTGCCGTCTCAAAAAAAATTTTAAAAAAAAGAAAACCCTGTTTTAAAATTATTAAAAATATAAAAATAACCTGTATTAAATGAAAAATAACTATAAAAAAATCCAAAAATTACATCATAATATAAATACATACATAAACAAAAGTTGGCAAATGATGAAAATTCATAATGTTGTTCCATTCATAACAATACATAAATAAAAATTCATAACAATAAAAATTATGCCACTACATAATGTCCCATAATACATACATAATGTTGTTCACAAATTTAAATAACATAAATGAAAATCAAAACCAAAAGTTTTCGTCTTGATTCTTTCGTGGGTTACAAAAACAAAAGTTGGTTATAATCTTTACACGCCCGCATTCCACAAGAAGCAAACTGCTACTCAGGAAATATCTGGAAAAAAAAAAATAAAAATAATTAATAACAATATAATGGTGTTAATATTTTAATTACAGAAAAATATAAAAAAATTTAACTACTATATAATTAGAAAGATAGTTTAGTAAATAATTTTGACTAGACCGAAATCCGACTCTAACTCCCAAACCGGGAACCCGATTCGAGCCTCGTCTTCTCCCACAAGTCTATCGTGCCTAGGCGGTCGTGTGTGCCAAGTTTCGTGCTAAACCGACGCCGTTTGGTGATTTTGGGACATTAACACTTCGAATTCAAGTTTCTTAAGGAACTAATTTGCCTAAAGTGAAATCCGGCTCTAACTCCCAAACCGGGAACCCGATTTGAGCCCCGTCTTCTCCCACAAGTCTCTCATGCCTAGGCGGTCGTGTGTGCCAAGTTTCATGCTAAACCGACGCCGTTTGGTATTTTGGGGCATTAACACCTCGAATTCAAGTTTCTTAAGGAACTAGTTTGCCTAAAGTGAAATCCGACTCTAACTCCAAAACCGGGAACCCGATTCGAGCCCCGTCTTCTCCCACAAGTCTCTCGTGCCTAGCCGGTCGTGTGTGCCAAGTTTCATGCTAAACCGACGCCGTTTGGTGATTTTGGGGCGTTAACACCTCGAATTCAAGTTTCTTAAGGAACTAATTTGCCTAAAGTGAAATCCGGCTCTAACTCCCAAACCGGGAACCCGATTCGAGCCCCGGCTTCTCCCACAAGTCTCTCGTGCCTAGGCGGTCGTGTGTGCCAAGTTTCATGCTAAATTGACGCCGTTTGGTGATTTTGGGGCATTAACTCCTCGAATTCAAGTTTCTTAAGGAACTAGTTTGCCTAAAGTGAAATCCAGCTCTAACTCCCAAACCGGGAACCCGATTTGAGCCCCGTCTTCTCCCACAAGTCTCTCATGCCTAGGCGGTCGTGTGTGCCAAGTTTCGTGCTAAACCGACGCCGTTTGGTGATTTTGGGGCATTAACACCTCGAATTCAAGTTTCTTAAGGAACTAGTTTGCCTAAAGTGAAATCCGACTCTAACTCCCAAACCGGGAACCCGATTCGAGCCCCATCTTCTCCCACAAGTCTCTCGTGCCTAGGCGGTCGTGTGTGCCAAGTTTCGTGCTAAACCAACGCCGTTTGGTGATTTTGGGGCGTTAACACCTCGAATTCAAGTTTCTTAAGGAACTAGTTTGCTTAAAGTGAAATCCGGCTCTAACTCCCAAATCGGGAACCCGATTCGAGCCCTGTCTTCTCCCACAAGTCTCTCGTGCCTAGGCGGTCGTGTGTGCTAATTTTCGTGCTAAACCGACGCCGTTTGGTGATTTTGGGGCATTAACTCCTCGAATTCAAGTTTCTTAAGGAACTAGTTTGCCTAAAATGAAATCCGACTCTAACTCCCAAACCGGGAACCAGATTCGAGCCCCGTCTTCTCCCAAAAGTCTCTCGTGCCTAGGCGGTCGTGTGTGCCAAGTTTCGTGCTAAACCGACGCCGTTTGGTGATTTTGGGGCGTTAACACCTCGAATTCAAGTTTCTTAAGGAACTAGTTTGCCTAAAGTGAAATCCGGCTCTAACTCCCAAACCGGGAACCCGATTCGAGCCCCGTCTTCTTCTATAAGTCTCTCCTGCCTAGGCGGTCGTGTGTGCCAAGTTTCGTGCTAAACTGACGCCGTTTGGTGATTTTGGGGCGTTAACACCTCGAATTCAAGTTTCTTAAGGAACTAGTTTGCCTAAAGTAAAATCCGGCTCTAACTCCCAAACCGGGAACCCGATTCGAGCCCCGTCTTCTCCCACAAGTCTCTTATGCCTAGGCGGTCGTGTGTACCAAGTTTCATGCTAAACCGACGCCGTTTGGTGATTTTGGGGCATTAACTCCTCGAATTCAAGTTTCTTAAGGAACTGGTTTGCCTAAAGTGAAATCCGACTCTAACTCCCAAACCGGGAACCCGATTCGAGCCCCGTCTTCTCGCACAAGTCTCTCGTGCCTAGGCGGTCGTGTATGCCAAGTTTCATGCTAAACCGACGCCGTTTGGTGATTTTGGGGCATTAACACCTCGAATTCAAGTTTCTTAAGGAACTAGTTTGCCTAAAGTGAAATCCGGCTCTAACTCCCAAATCGGGAACCCGATTCGAGCCCCATCTTCTCCCACAAGTCTCTCATGCCTAGGCGGTCGTGTGTGCCAAGTTTCGTGCTAAACCGACGCCGTTTGGTGATTTTGGGACATTAACTCCTCGAATTCAAGTTTTTTAAGGAACTAGTTTGCCTAAAGTGAAATCTGGCTCAAACTCCCAAACCGGGAACCCGATTCGAGCCCCGTCTTCTCCCACAAGTCTCTCGTGCCTACGCGGTCGTGTGTGCCAAGTTTTGTGCTAAATCCGGCTCTAACTAGTCCCGTTTTCTCCCATAAGTCTCTTAACTTAGAATGTAAAGAATGCAAAGATACATTTTAGCTTAGAATGCAAAGATACATTTTATACCTGATCTTCTGGTGGTGGTGTATATGGATTCTCGTCTTCTGCAGATTCCCTAAATGCCCGGTGGCCACTCGATGCATCAGGAACCTATGATAGTCAATGCATAATGTGTTAATCATATTCGAATTTTATACATAATCTTATGTGAAAATTGAACTATCAAACAATTTAATTTATATCGAACCTGTCTGTTGGGATCCACACTCGCCCCCTGTGACACAAAGGCCATCATCTCAGCTCTCATCTGCTGTAAATGTGTAGAAAACTCGGCTCGCAGCTCCTCCCTCAACTCATCCCTTAGCTCTGCACGAACCTGCTGCGTGATCTGATCAATAGTCGATGGCTGGGGTGTTTACTGTGATGGCCCAACACCATCTTTATACACCGCTCTCCGAGGCACAATTCTCCCGTATGTGCGACAATATCCATGTCCGTCATGACCTATCAACTCATGGAAAATGGCATTCCTAGCCTCCAAAGTCCGACCATCCTCAGGTAGCATAGAGAGTTGACGATTAAACTCATCCTGTATTGAATAAGACATACAAGTATATGCCAAATTAAGATGGTTGACACACAAAAAATAAACTTTAAATACAATCAAAGGTGTTTGGAAAGTACCAAGGTCTGGATAACCTCTGGGTCATCTACTCTACGTGTCATAAGCCAAACATTCATCTTATCAGTAGACTCCCCCTTATTGGTCATCTACATTTTTTTAGAAATATGAAAATTAGAATCCAAATAATTTGCAAATATACAATGTTTATTTATATACAAAAATAAAACAATAAAATGTAAACCTCATGCCGTATCTGAGAGAAAGTAGTACGCCCTGTGGTATGAGCTATGCCGTGAGCTCGCCGATTTTTAGCGTTCCTACTTGCAATTTTCTATAACAGGTTCAACAAATGTAAGTATGTAAATATGATTTGTATTGTTAGGTTTTATTCTTGGCAATCCCGTTTGACAAGGATTTCTATAAGAAGTTGGTTTTCTTCCAAAATTAGGATTACTTTGGATTTCTATAAGGAATTGGTTTTCTTCCAAAATTAGGATTACTTTGGTTTTCTATAAATAGTTGGTTTTCTCCCAAAACTAAATTAATTCCTCCAGATCTTCTTTTTGGTTCTTAAGGTTTATATTTGGGGATATTTTGTTAGTTTTCTTTGATGTTTTATTGAGTATTCAACTCATGGTTTAAGAAGAATACATCAAAGGTTTTGTTTGTTCTACACAAAAGAGAGAATTGTTCTTCGGTGGATTCTGAAGAATTCGAGCCTGAAGCTTTGGTGGATTCTGGAGTGGCTCATCGTAAAGACAATTCCGAGGTGAAGACGGGGTTGGAAGAGGCACATAGAGGTTGGTTCAATTAGGCGTGGATTCGCTAGGTAATTGAGAGTATACCTGTGTAATTCCTTTAAATCTTCTTAGTGGATTGTTTTGTGGCTGTTGCCCGTGGTTTTTTAATCACAGTTGGAGGTGTCCAATTGTGGTTTTTCCACGTTAAAATCGTTGTGTTGATTTGTCTTGATTGTTTGATTGGGATTGTTATATACTGCTTAAAATTGTTACATAATCACAAATCAATATCTAGGGATTTTTTAGATTTTTCAATTGGTATCAGAGCGGGTTGTTCTATTTTTTTTTTATAAAAATCTATTAGAGCGAGATCTTGTTTGATTTGTTATAATGAATTCAATTCGTGAGGGAAATTTTATGGTTCGATCACCCCTACTTGACGAATCCTCAGAGAGTGATGATGAAGAGGTTGAGCAAGCTTATGAAAAGTTGTATAAGGAGTCTCTTAACTTATTCAAATTGAATGACAAACTCACAAAAACCTCAAAGCATGTGAAAGTGAGAATGTCAAACTTAAGGAGGAGATTTCCGAGGCCAGGATTGATGCCATCAAGATAGCTGATGATCGACAAGCTCTTTGTGCAAAACTATTGACTTGTGAGACAGAGAGGAATGAGCTACAGGAAACCCATGCCATGGATGAAGAAAAGATTGAATCTCTCGAGATGTCACAAGTTGCTTTGGAAGAACTATTGATCAAGAAAGAGGAAGAGCTCAAGTGTGCTATGGCTACCATTGGTCTTTGGAACAAAGGATCAAAGACTTTGGAGGATATCATTGGGTTTCAACAAATGAGTTGTGACAAGAGTGGCATTGGCTTTGGTGATAACAAAGAGCAAAAACAGAGTGCATCTACATCTTATGATACAAGAACTCAAGGAAAGGGAGAACAAAAACTCAACATAAGGATGGATTTCTCAAACTTCCTAGAGTTGGCAAGGTAAAAGAAAAGAAGGTACACCTTGTTTTTATTTGTCATCATTGTGGTATGCATGGTCATATTCGCCCTTATTGTTATAAGTTGCATGGGAGAGTGTCTCATAGAGATGGAAGAAATTCCAACATCTCGTGGGGTAGAAGACACTTCATTGATAGGAAGTTGGAAACCAAGTCGAGACAGGTTCCCATTGAGAGCAAAGGGAACCACAATGTCAAGACATCACCCAAAAACCGCAATGCTCACAACTTTGTTTATACTAAAGCGGTTTGGGTGAGAAAACTTGACTTGTGTTAATTTGTTTATTTGTTTTAGTTTTTGGGTTTCTGTGTGTTTTGTTTTTTTAAAGAGAAAAAAAATGTATGCATGTTCGTTTTTTGTCTTGCTTTGGTTAAGAAAAAAAATAAAAAAAATCCAAAAAGATTTTCTTAGTATGGTTTTGCAAACTTGAAATTTTTGAGTGGTCCTTGGTGCATATTGGAATTGATGAGAATATCCATTACATGTTACCATGTGTGTACTTTCTATGGTCATTACTCATTTTGGAGTATGTGTTTTTTGATTAGTATATCTCATTCTGTACACACTCTTGGATTGGCAAATTTCGGAGTCTTCCATCTTAGTGATCATTTTTTTTCTATGGACTTCTGGCATTGTATCTTTTGCTTTTCTAGAGGAATTGACCTATACTAGCACATCATGGGTGATGTTGAGTCTCTTAACCACCTTCCATCTTTTTGCATCTCCATGGCTTTCCCCTCTATTCTTTGTAGTCCAGCCATGAGGAAAAGGCTACCTCAGAGTCACCAACCAGGCTATCATTTTTATATCCATGCTTCTCTGGTTCGGTTTCCATACTCTTGAGCGTGTCAGCCACCAATAAGTGTGCATAAGAAAAAGAAAAAGAAAAAGAAAAAGAAAGAGAAGAAGAAAAAAATATACAAAAGAAAGAAAAAAAAAAGTGCAAAAGAAAGAAAAAAGAAGAAGAAAAGATTCATTGATTGAGGGGGAGCCTCCGCCTTTACTCACCAAATACCCCTTGATTCCTAGTGGTTTGACTTTCCTTTGTTGTGCTTAGATTCTCTTGTCGGAGGTCCAACTTTCAGATCACTACTAGGATTTAATCTAGTGTTTGTCGAACTCCAAGAGTCACACACACACTTTTCTCATAGGATCTATGCTTTTCACATAATGCATCACTTTCTTTCATGATGAATCTTCTAGAGGCTGTGCACATTGTGTTTTCAAGTAATTGTGTTTCTTAGATAATCTTGTGTGTTTCAAGGTACAAATCTGAAACTCCTTACTTGCTCCACCATATTATTTTTTGTCGTTTTCTGCTTGTTCATTGTTTTCACTGTTTATGGTTGCTTTTAGTGAGGGGGAGTTTGGTTTATCTTTGCAAGAGTTTGTTAGCATGAATAATTTGTTTATTTCCTTTTTGGTTTATGATCTTGTTTTAGTTGATTGAGCTTCCTTTGTCAATTCGTGAAAAAAAAAGGGGGGGATTAATGTTGTCGATGTGTCTTAGGATTTCATGTATTCATGTCATGTGTCGGGTGCATAAGTCTTAGTTTTCATCTATCCATGCTACATGTTCTTAAAATCTTCAAGCCGCATCTATTCATGTTTTCCATCTCATGCTTCAAGATAATCTTGTCATATGTTTATTATTTTTTTCATATACTCTTGTGGTACTAATAGTTGTTTTGGAGATTGTGGCATTAATAGTTGTTTTGCAGATCTTGACCGTCAGAAAGAAGTTTGCGTTTGTTGGCTGTAATGGGTTGGGGTGATTAGGATTTTATTTGTTAGGTGTGTTTTGTCACGGCATTGCCAAAGGGGGAGATTGTTAGGTTTTATTCTTGGCAATCCCGTTTGACAAGGATTTCTATAAGAAGTTGGTTTTCTTCCAAAACTAGGATTACTTTGGATTTCTATAAGGAATTGGTTTTCTTCCAGAATTAGGATTACTTTGGTTTTCTATAAATAGTTGGTTTTCTCCCAAAACTAAATTAATTCCTCCAGATCTTCTTTTTGGTTCTTAAGGTTTATATCTGTGGATATTTTGTTAGTTTTCTTTGATGTTTTATTGAGTATTCAACTCATGGTTTAAAAAGAATACATCAAAGGTTTTGTTTGTTCTACACAAAAGAGAGAATTGTTCTTCGGTGGATTTTGAAGAATTCGAGCCTGAAGCTTTGGTGGATTCTGGAGTGGCTCATCGTAAAGACAATTCTGAGGTGAAGACGGGGTTGGAAGAGGCACATAGAGATTGGTTCAATTAGGCGTGGATTCACTAGGTAATTGAGAGTATACTTGTGTAATTCCTTTAAATCTTCTTAGTGGATTGTTTTGTGGCTGTTGCCCGTGGTTTTTTAATCACAGTTGGAGGTGTCCAATTGTGGTTTTTCCACGTTAAAATCGTTGTGTTAATTTGTTTTGATTGTTTGATTGGGATTATTATATACTGCTTAAAATTGTTACATAATCACAAATCAATATCTAGGGGTTTTTTAGATTTTTCATGTATGTTTACATATCATAAATATAACTTATTTGTATACCTCAGCATCGGAAGTACGCCAATACTCCACAAGTTCTTCCCACTGGCTTGGCACAATGTACAAAGGAACATCATCCTTCAGATTAGGATCAGAACTTCTAGGCTTGAAATACTTAGCCTTAATCTTGTTCTTGTGATCCTTCCATATGCTATTGCAGCTTTTCATGCAGATTGGCTTGTACTCCTCTGGATATATATTCAAATTGTCCTATAAAACACAATTTCAAAGTTTAAATAATAATAACACAATTTTGGAATTCAAATTTGTGGACAAAAATATACTTTTACCTTCACATCCTTCCAGATAGCATCAACAATATCATCAGGCATATTGTTCCAGTCAAGAAAAGTAAGAGGAACAATGTTACCATTCCGCACAATAATGCCAAGTTGAGTAGTTAACTTAGCCACGTTATCCCCTATTGGGCAGTAATTTTCATCAAATTGTATGTCCAGCTTTTTACCAGTACCCCATTCTTTAATGCCCTTGGCACATCCTCTACCACGCTTAGTCGAGGTTGATGAAGAACTAACATGACCTGCGAGACACAATAACAATAAACAATATGCAATGGTAATAAACAAATGCAAATTTAAATAATGTGAATACAAATCGAATTCTTATACCTAAGGTGGGCTGTGAAGAAGTCGAAGGGTCTGCAAAATACAATGAGAATAAACAAGTTATATATAATGAGCATAAATAAATGTATGTTTAAATAATTTTCATACAAATCAAAGCAAATTTATATACCTGCGGATGGCTCATAAGCTGATGACTCTAGTCGGGATGATAGCTGCTGTGGTGCCACTGATGGTGGACGCACCGATGGTAAGCGTGGAGGCTGAGTACATGGTAGCTGCTGTGGTGCCACTGATGGTGGTCGATGCGGTGGTACTAATGGCCCCTCAGATGGTGGTGGCACTAATGGCCCCTCCGATGGTGGCCGATGTGATGCCTCCTCTGATGGTGGTGCTACTGATGTCCTGTTATGTAGCACATCAGACATCATGCGCCGGGGATGATCAGGCTTTCTCTTCCTTCCCATAATAATCTGCAAGCAATATAACATTAATTGACATTAGAAACATAGACAATGGTTTGTCATCAACTATAATATGACATTAATTGAACTAATACAATTACAAAGACAAAGTAAATTAAGAAATTGATGATTAACTACAACCTTGGCCTTAATTGAATTACTAATGTTGATTAAATATCAGCCTATTTGAACATCAACTGTTTCCCCTTCTGCGGCTTCCCTCACCCAACCAACTTCTTCATCACGAAGCATTATATTTTCTTTCAATTGTTGGCTCATGTATGGCTCGATTTGTGGATCAGTCGAACTCATATCAAATAAACCTCTTTGAGACATCTTCACCACGACTTGCCAGTTTGGTTGTAACGGGTCTGCAACATACCAAACTTGCTCTGCTTGGGACGCCAAGATGAAAGGTTCATTGGTAATTCGATCATCTCGGTACAACAAATGATTAAAGTTCACCAACGTGAAATTGAAGATATCTTCTTTCTTTCCGTGAATGTTGTCAATCCAATCGCACTTAAACAACACATGTTTCTTCTCATTGGAATATCGAATCTCAACAATATTTGTCAATTGTCCATAATAGTACACAGACCCCACACGTGGATTCTTGTCTTTTCGACTAGCATAACTTATGATATTTGCCTTCAAAGCTACACCACAATTTTGTGTGGCTCGACGATCATCCATGGCCTTTACTCGATACCGAAACCCATTCAATATATACCCATTAAACCTCCTTGCTAGGTTATGAGGACCATTTGTCAATAGAATAATCTCTTCAAAAAATATGACATCAGTAGTCCTTCGCAAAGTTTGGACCTATTTAACACGAAAATGTAAAATTTAAAATGTAGTTCGACTTAAGTAACTAGAATCTATAGAGTTAAATACATACATGTTCCTTGAACCAAATGTGAAAAGTTTCAAAATGTTCACGCCGAAGCTGATGATCATCGACACGAGGCATTTTGAGCTTAAGTACTTCAAGGTGTTTGCTGTGTAGATTGAAATTTTAGCAATACAAAAAATTGTTTGAAAATTCAATAAAACATAATAAAATATTGAGTGAGTGACTTAACCTACTTTATGAATGGTTGAACCGCGCTTGTATTGAATAAGATGTACCGATGAGCTTGTACCCAAGAAGTATTATCAAGATAAAAGCTTGTGTTTTCACCAATAGCATGACCCAAATTATCAGCACCACTATAGTTCCTCACGGGTCGACTAGATTTGGTTTCCACATTATTGAGATATTGTGCACAAAAATTCATGCATTCTTCCATAAGATATCCTTTAGCAATTAATCCTTCAGGATGAGCTCTATTACGCACGTATTGCTTCAAAGTAAGAAGATACCTCTCAATTGGATACATCCATCGAAACTGAATCGCTCCACCCAATAAGGCTTCATCAGCTAGATGTATAGGCAAGTGCTCCATTATATCAAAAAAACTCGGAGGAAATATTTTCTCTAGATAACAAAGTGTTATAGCGATACGATCTTGAATATATTGCAAATCCGTCGCACGATTCACTTTTGAACACAATTGTCTAAAGAAATTGCTCAATTCAATCAAGGGTTCAATTACATTCTTCGGTAACGATCTTCGAATAGCCAGTGGAATAAGTTGTTGCATCAGAATATGACTATCGTGGCTCTTAAGACCCCCAATACTTCTATCATGTGAGCGCACACGACGTGATATATTGGATGAATACCCGTCGGGAACTCTTACTTCCTTTAACACTTTCAAGAACAAATCTTTCTCATCCTTGGTCATCGTGAATTGTGCTGGTGGTAAATAGGCTTTATTCAACCCTCTTAACTGCAAATGTAGGGGTTTTCTAATATTCATATCTTGTAAATCACGCCGAGCATTAACACCATCCTTCGATTTTCCTGCAACCCCTAATATTGTCCACAATACATTGTCACAAACATTCTTCTCTATATGCATCACATCGAGGTTGTGTCTTATTAGATTGTGCTCCCAATATGGCAATTCATAAAAGATACTCTTTTTCTTCCAACTATGGTTGCGATGTCCAGCTTTCTCCTTCTCTGCCTGTCTCCTATGCCTCTCCTTAAGGTCATCCCTCTTGTATTGGGTTAAAATACCCTCAGATTCTAATTGTAGCAACATCTCAATTCCAGACAACAATTTTAGTTTGAGTCTAACTTCCAGACTACCATCAAATGATACTTTATCTTTTCGGAATTTATGGCCAGTAGGTAAAAATCTGCGATGACCTAAGAATGATTGTTTCCTACTATGCTTCAACCAACACGATATAGTTTCCTTATTGCAACAAGGACATGCATATTCGCCTTTAGTGCTCCATCCTGACAAGTTTGCGTATGCAGGAAAATCACTAATTGTCCACAGTAAAGCTGCATGCATTTGAAACATTTGATTTGTTGATGCATCAAATGTTGAAACACCCTCATTCCATAGTTCTTTCAACTCCTCAATCAACGGTTGCATATACACATCAATCTTGTCACCAGGTCCTTTTGGGCCGTCAATAAGCACGGCTAAAATTAGAAATGGTTGCTTCATGCACATCCATGGCGGCAAGTTGTATGGAACGAGCACAACATGCCAAATGCTATGAACTATGTTCATCGTTCTGAATGGGTTAAAACCATTAGATGCTAAGCCAAGCCTTACACTTCGACAATCATTACTAAAGTCAATATTCCGACGGTCAAAATCTTTCCATGCAAGGGAGTCAGCAGGATGCCTGAAGACACCATCATCAGTTCGTTCCTATGCATGCCATCTCATTAACTTGGCCGTCTTGGATGACATAAACAACCTCTGCAACCTTGGCTTTAAAGGAAAATGCCTTATCTGTTTTGCAGCTATTCGTTTGCCACCTTTGTTAGGACCATTTGAACCACCATCACCATTTGATTTCCATCTAGAACTGTTGCATATGACACATTTATCAAGATTGGCGTCCTCGTTTCGAAACAACATGCAACTGTTGGGACATGCATCCCACGTCTCATACGTGAAGCCCAAATCTGTTGTGACCTTTTGAGCTTTATAATATGAGTCTGGGAGTTTCACACCCAACGGGAACACCTCATTCAATAACTCAAGCAACATGTCAACAGACTTGTCTGTCCACTGATTAAGCACCTTCAAATGTAAAAGTCGAACAATGAATGACAAAGATGTGAACTTCTGACAACCTGGATACAATTCACTTTGTGCATCTTGAAGAAGTTTGAAATACTTTGCAGTCTCTGCATTTGGACCGAGCTGGGGTTCAGATGTATGGGGATCAGGCCCCTGTGGTTCATTACCCTCAACACTTGTACCGGCATGTGGATTTCCCATAGCCCCTTGTATCATTCCAATCATATCATCCCCAATGTCTAAATTAACTAATGTTTCATTCTCTCGATTACCGTGCAGAGATACGTAAGATTCCCCATGATTAATCCAATGTTTGTATTTTTAAAAAAAACCATTCAAAATCAGATGCTCCCGTACACCTTCTCGTACAAAATAGTATCGATTCTCATACTTCCTACACGGACAACTGATCATCGAACCTTCAACCCTATTGGTGTAGGCAAACACAAGGAATTCATCAATCCCATTAATGTATTCGCTCGACATCCTATTTGGCAAATCAATCCAACTCTTATCCATCATCTGTACACATCCACAAAAATATCTCATCAAAGTAGCTCTAAATATAATACCTACGTATTCATGTACCATGATACCTATCCGTCCAATTTAAAAATGGTTCAATCCAAAGCAAAGGGCCATCAAAATAAAATTCAATGGTTTTGTATTAACATAATTTCTTTTGTGCCCTAGAGTCTGACTTTTTGCTTTAACTTTTTTCAAATGAATCAAACATATTTGAAACTTAAAAGATCAAGAGGAATATAAAGCAATCAACTTCTCACTGTTGTCCCTCCTCTCCCTTGCTATTACTCCGATTTTGTTCACACATTATAAAGTGCGTGAACAATACACAAATTTTAATTGGTTTAAAATAATGGACTCTACAAAATTTAAGTGGGATTAATATATTTTTTGAACGTAGAGCCTATAGTTTTGAACCAATCGAATTTTGTGTTTTGTTCACACACTCCCAAGGTATGTGAACAAATTCATTTTCCCCTTGCTATAATTTAGAATGCCTTTAGTTTTATAATTCAATAAAATTAAAATACTTTTCTAATTTATGTTTAATTTTTGTTAGATAGGATTAAATTTATGTTGTGTAAATCAATACTTATATATTAATATGTCTCAGTAATTTTTCTTGGATCAGATTGTCACCAACCAACAGATCATTAATTCCTATAGGCTGAATTTTCTGTTGGATTGTTGATTGAAATTTGGTTGATTATACTTATCTTTGTTCATAACAATTTGTTCAATTTCTATTGAGTATTATAGTTTGAGTATTTTGGTATTTTTTACTTATTGTAAACTATAGCTCGCTATCTATGAAACTAAATTTTAGTAAGTAATTTTGGCACTTATAAATGGAAGAAAACTTTTTTTTTTTTTTTGGTGCATGTGAATAACTAAACAGCCCCATGTTAGGGCTTCACCTAGGGCTGGCCCTGTTGTTAAAGCTAACAGCTAGCTGAGCCCTTTGTGTAGTCCATTAACATTGACCAAAAACTAAGCAAAACAAAAAAACTTCAGTTGATTATTAAAAGAAGCAGTTCTCAATTACCCAAATTATTATTCCTAGTAATCCCTTATGCTCTTTGATTAAGACATATTAGATCATTATAATTCTCAAATTTACCCAATTGCCTACCATTCCTCTAGAGTGATTTTTTTTAAAAAAATTTATAGGTGAGTCACTATCAATACTATTGTCCTACTATTGTGTCTTTTAGTTTTTTTTGTAGAATTAAATCTCATCTGCACCAAAAAAAAAAAAAAAAAAAAAAGAAAGAAAAAAACACAAACAAACAAACAAACAAGCTATAAGATCACTCTATAAAAAGCCACTCTAGAATCCCCACTTCCTAAATTAGATCAATACAAAATTCCCACAAATTAAACATCATTGCAATTTTACAGGACATGAACAAACTTGATCAGCATAGAGACGAAATGGAACGTGAACAGAGATTCAAATACATAAATACATACATAAATAAACAAAATATATATATATGTATATATTTATATTCATGTATATATATATATTTTTTTGAACAGCTAATACATACATATATATATATATATATATAACAGAGAGAGAGAGAGAGAGAGAGAGCATACGGTGAGTGAGAAAGTCGTCGCCGGTCCGACCCTAGCTGTCGTCGTCGCCGCACCACCGCTAGCTCGTCGCCGGTCCGACCCTAGCTCGTCGCTCATCCAGAGATGCCAAGTTCGCAGTTCGTCGCTCGTTTGGGGATTTCGAACATTTAGGGATTTCAAACATTTAGGGATGATCCAAACGATCGAGCGCCAAGATGAAAGGGCAGAGGGGGCAAAATTTTTTTAACTTTTTGCGACGGTAAATTGTACACCGTCGCAAATGATAAATTATTAAGCTAACCGACGCCGTTTTGATAAGTTTTTTGGGCGACGGACATTTTGTCGTCGCAAATGGTCCACTATTTGCGACAGCCAACTCATGCCGTCTCAACAAAAAACAACATTAGCGACAGTAAAAAAACGCCGTCGCTAATACTTCCGTTTTTTCACACAACCCGTGCAGTTTTATTACCGACGGTAAAAGGCCGTCGCTAAAGCTCTTATTTGCGACGGTTTAATCTGCCGTCGCAAAAGATCATTTTTTGCGACGGGAAAAGGCACCGTCGCAAAAGCTTCCGTGTTTATACGCCCTTTTCTTGTAGTGTGTACATCCTTCAAAAGATCAACATGACAATATGTATCAGAATCCACATTGTATACTCTGCCCACTTTACCCTTGTATTGGATGACTAAATCAAATGAAGAAAATGTAGCCATGGCTCAAAATAATAATAAAAGAACATTTAATTTGAACAGCTAAATATTTAATTTGAACAGATAAACAAATTGAACCAATTTAATCAATTTCAGTAAAACAAATTCAACTAATTCCAAAGCTAGCATGATTGAAACAAATAAACAAATTAAAACAATGAATAATTCACCATGATTGAACAAATAAACAATAAATAATTCACAACTAAACCAATGAAGCACTTCCAGTAAAAATCACCATGATTGGAATACATAAACAGATAATTCCAAATCTAAAAAATCACCCAAAAAAAGTGCAGTACAATTTTCGTATATATTTTTCACAATATTAAAACAGATAATAAAACCCTAAGTCAATAATCATTGAACAAATCTAAAAAAAGTCCTAAATAAATAATAATTCAACAAAATCTAACAAACATCCTTATACTCCAAATATAGTACGTAATAATGTTTAGTAATCCAAAAAATTACAATTTTCGTATATATTTTTCGCAATATTAAAATAGATAATAAAACCCTAAATCAATAAACATTAAACAAAATCTAAAAAAAAAATCCTAAATCAATAATAATTCAATAAAATCTAACAAACATCCTTATACTCCAAATCTAGTAAGTAATAATGTTTAATAATCCAAAAAAATTACAATATTTGATTAAAATTAGAAAAAACCCTAAATGCCCAAAATTAAAACTCCAAAACCATAAAAATTAGTTCAAAATTACTCAAACAAAACTCCGAAAACTCTTAAAATTCCATCATTTGTAAATACAAACCCATGTATTGAATATTTTTCTTTTTCTAGAAATTTTAACATTGAAGAGATTTGTTAGAGAACTTACTTGGAAGCCCTAAATAACAAAACAAATCGATTAAAATCTTTCATAGTTTGCATTGTGAAAGAAAATTGGAGCAAATCTTTGACGAAATCACTGCTCTTTCTTTTCTTCTATTCTTTCGCTGCTTAATCTTCTCTTCCCTTCGCTTTCTGATCATGAACCCTAGGAAAGAATAAATGTGAGGGTTTTTTTACATCAAGAGTTAGTTGTGTCTTTTCACAAGGTGATTGAAAGGTATTATGGTCAATTCTACAGGCAAGTTAACATCGCCTAGGCTCTTTTAACGGGAGGAGGAAATTTGACTATTATTTTTAAAAGCAAGGGAGGTCTGTGTAATTTTTGAAACTACAGGAGAGATATTTGTAATTAAGGTAAACCTCAGGGAAGGAACGTGTAATTTACCTATTGTAAAAATTTACATCAAAAAATTTGTAATGAATATTTAAATGAGATTTTAGTGAAAGTGTAGGGGTAAAAGTAAGGTGAGAAAAATGTCACGTATTACTTATATGACAAATTCGTTCAGTCTTATTAACACTAAATGGACGAAAGGGTAACAACATAGTTTTATTTAAAGTGTGAAAAGTTGACTTATAAAATTAAAAATAAAAGGGTAAATTACACTCATCTCCTTAAAGTTTGGAGAAAATACAAATAACCTAACACTTTTGACATAATTATATTGATCTCCCTTCTAGTAAAGTTAAGGTGACTGAAAACAATGCAAATGGTGGGTAGAGATTGAAATAAACAAAGATGAATATACATTTTTGAGAGGGAATAAAAATAATTATAGATATTATGTGGGTCTTGTCACTGCTATGTGGCATAATCATAGATTATCACGTGACAGTTGTAAACTCCTTGTGAATCATTGTATTAGTGTTTTATATTATACAAAACTCATCAAGAGATGAAATTTTACCGATATAGAAGTCTTAAACAACCAGAGATTGTTTGGGATAGGACTTCTAGAACATTCAAACTACTTATTAGATAAATCACTGGATATTATAAATAGGCAGCACCTCATGGGATGAGGTATGCAATTTCTCTTTATGAATTAGTCCATTAAATATTTTAATAATATTGGAGGACTGACTTGGGCGTAGGAGGGCCCCCAGCTATGGCTGGGGGTGTTTTGTCATACAAATGGCGATCGCGTGGTTGTGTTGATCATCTTCTTCGTTGGATTTCTTTATCATCAAATATGGTATTTTTTTTATGTTCGTACAATTGGCGCCGTCTGTGGAAGCAACATAATTCAATGATGAAGATTATATCATTCTCAATGTTTTGTTATGCAATTAGTTATTCAAAATTGCAAGATCTCATGTTGAAATAAAAAAACAAAAGAAAAGTAATATTCTTGCATTGTTACTAGCTTGCATCAAGATTTATTACGTATAGAGCCATTTAGACAGCAAGCTCTTAGGTTGGTTTGGTCGATAACCAAAAGTTGAAGTTGTTTGCATCACCATTACAGAGCATAAAATTCAATCATTGAGCACAAAACCATCGCTCGAGGCATCGCACTAACAAGCCTTTCAAAGAGCGTATTTTATGGATGATTCACACCATTGACCACAACAAGCTAAGATCATTAAACTATTTTATGATAACTTTGATTGGAAATTATTTATTTATTGGTGCATTATAATACTTTATTGGAGAACATGATAATAAGCTTTCTTAAGTAATAAAAGCTTTCCAGATGCCATACACATTACCTATTTCAATCAGGCAACGGCGGTATTTTAAAGCTCAAGTATTAAAAGCTTTGTTTGGTGAATTCTTTTCAGCCTTGTCTCATTTACGAAAGTACTTTTAATTCTATTTTGGCGATATTATTTGTTGTGCCGAGTCTTTGTTATCTATGAAGATATTATTATTAATTATGAATTTTATGCTCTATTATTCCAATCACGGAAATATGGAAGATCAGTTATATTGCACATGGGTTTTATGTATTATTATTCTAGACATGGAGGTATAATTATCAGTTATTGTGTCGGGTTTTTATCTGTGAAGCACGGATTTTATGCATTATTACTTTGCACATGGAGATATTTTATTATGTATTGTGCCAAATTTTGGTTATCTACAAAGCATAGATTTTATGCATTATGGCCCTGTTTGGTAGAACTGTGGGAAAGTGCTTATAGCTTATACCTTAACAGCTTATAGCTTATAACTATGAACATAAGCTGATTTATGACTTATAAATTAAGCTTCTCCTGCCCCACTCATAGAATAAGTTGATTTCTGACTTATAAAAAGCTATAAGCTATATTGTTAAGCTAAACCAAACACATCAAAATAGCTTAAATTAAGCTGAAAGCTGAAATAAGCTGAAATTAAGCTGTACCAAACAGAGCTTATGTTGGATTTTTATTGTCTGCGGAGCACGAAGTTTATGCCCTATTATTCCGACCACAAAGATATGGAAAATCAATTATTATATCGGATTTTTATTATCTAAAAAACCTAAATTTTATACCGAGAACGTGGATGGAGACCGTTATTTGGTCACATATGTTGAGATTGAGTTTGCTCTTTGTAGATCACGGGGGCAAGATGAATTACGCTACCCCTTGATTAAAACTTTGAAATTTTTTGTCAAGCGGCATTTTGCCTGGCAAAATAGGTTGGCAGGTTTGACTAACTTCGAAAATCTTTGCATGGCATTTTGCTTGACAAAGTAGGTTGGCAAGTTTGATCAATTTCGAAAATCTCCACTCGACAAAGTAGGTTGGCAAGTTTGACCAACTTCAAAAATCTTTGCCGAACAGCATTTTGCTCGGCAAAGTAGGTTAGTAGGTTTGACCAATTTTGAAAATCTTTGTCAAATGGCATTTTACTCAGAAAAGTAGTTTGGAAAGTTTGTCCAACTTTGAAATTTTTTTATGAGCGGCATTTTGCTTGCCAATAGGAAAGTTTGTGGTTTGTCCAACTTTGGAATTCCTTACTGAGCAAATTTTGCTCGCCAAGAAGCAAGTTAGTGTTTTGGTAGTTCCTAGCTAGGTTAGGTATTTTTGGAATAAGTCGTAACAAGGCTATGCATTCTTGGAATAAGTCTTAGCTAGGCTAGGTATTTTTGGAATAAGTCCTAACGAGGTTAGACATTCTTGGAATAAGTTCTAGCAAAGCTAAGCAATTTTGGAATAAGTCCTAACAAGGTTAGATATTCTTGGAATAAGTCTTAGCAAGGTTAGGCATTTTCGAAATAAGTCCTAGCGAGGCTAAGCATTTTTAGAATAAGTCCTACTGAGGTTAGACATTCTCGGAATAAGTCTTAACAAGGTTAGGCATTCTCGGAATATGTAACGCCTTAACTCTTCACATGTCATCGATATTGTCCGCTTTGAGTCATGCTCGCACGGATTTGTTCTTCTCAGTGGGCCACCCATCCCAGAACTACTCCAGTCTAAGCATGCTTAACTGGAAAGTTCTGCTAGGGATTTCACCACCTAGGAAAAGGTCTCGATCCAGGTTTTTACTTTTATAGCCCAAGAACTCCCACTTTATTGTCCCACATCGGGAATTAAGTAGGAGTTCTTGGGCTATAAAAGTAAAAACCTGGACTTTTTTATAACATCGAGGTCTTTTCCCAGGTGATGAAATCCCTAGTAGAACTCCCCCGTTAAGCGTGCTTAGTCTGGAGTAGTTCTAGGATGGTTGACCCACTGGGAAAAACAAATCTGTGCGCGCATAGCCCAAAGTGGACAATATCGATGACATGTAAAGGGTTGGGGCGTTACAGATAGCCGACTCTCCGGAGTACCAAGTGTGGGCCCCTGGTGTCTCTCGGTTCATATGGGCGGGCTTGTGAGCGGGCAAGCTTGTGAGCTGGCAGGCTATTGCACAGGAACATGCAGCCTTAAGGGCGGTGGATTGTAAGATCCTGGTGTCCCACATCAGGAATGGAGGGGGAGTTCTTGGGCTATAAAAGTAAAAACCTAGACCCTTATAGCATTGAGGCTTTTTCTTGGGTGGTGAAATCCCTAACAGAACTTTCCATTTAAGCGTGCTTAGGCTAGAGTAGTTCTAGGATGGGTGACCCACTGGAAAGAACAAATCCGTGCGAGCGTGGCCCAAAGCGGACAATATCGATGACGTGTGAAGGGTTGGGGTGTTACAGAATAAATCCTAATAAAGCTAAGCATTTTCAAAATAAGTCCTAATGAGGTTACATATTCTTGGAATAAGTCTTAGCAGGGCTAAGCATGTTTGGAATAAGTCCTAGCAAGGCTAGGCATTTTTTAAATAAGTTATACCGAGATTAGGCATTCTCGGAATAAGTCTTAATAAGGTTAGGCATTCTTAGAATAAGTCCTAGTAAAGCTAAGTATTTTCGGAATAAGTCCTAACAAGGTTAAATATTCTTGGAATAAGTCTTAGCGAGGCTAGGCATTTTGGAAATAAGTCCTAGTGAGGTTAGGCATTCTTGGAATAAGTCGTAATGAGACTAAGCATTTTCAGAATAAGTCCTAACATTATTAGGCATCATTGGAATAAGCCCTAGTGCACGTATATCATTCTACCTATGCAATGTTACACGGTTATTTTTATCAGATTAATAATGTAAAGCTTTCACTTTTTCATTGGCCTCAAAGAGAATGAAAGCTTGGGGGCAATTGAGAAGGCATAAAAATAACTACATAAATTATGTGGGTCCTGCCACTGCCATGTGGCGTAATCATGGATTATCACGTGTATGACAGTTGTAAACTCCTCATCAGGAGATGAAATCTTACCGATATAGAAGTTTTAAACAATCAGAGATTGTTTGGAATAGGACTTCTGGAACATTCAAACTATTTGTTAGATAAGTCACTAGATATTATAAATAGGCAGCACCCCCATGGGTTGAGGTACATAATTTCTCTGTATGAATTAGTCCATTAAATATTTTGATAATATTAGATGAGGGGCCCCTGGCTACGGCTGGAGGTGTTTTGTCGTGCAGATAGCAACGCATGGTGGTGTTGATTATCTTCTTCATTGCATTTCTTTATCATCAAATATGATATATATATATATATATTTTTTAATGTCCGTACAATTTCAATACAAAAGAGATGACAACAAATTGTTGATAAAAAAGACCTTACTATGATGTGAATTATATTCTCAAGAGAAACTATTGTAATTATGTCAAAAATATGAGATAATTTTTTTTTTTTTTAATTTCAAGAGAAATGAGTGTAATTTATCTAAAATAAAAGATTAAAGTAAAATTTTAATAAAAATGGAATAGTGTTTGTTTGGTCTATGCAATGTGCTCTGTTTGAAGATGAAGATTGGTTTGTCTGCACTGACTGAGATGCATGTGAGCTTTAATTATCCAGAAAAGGTATTAAAAATCCAGAAAAACAAAAATATTATTGCAGAATTATATATATCTATCCATATATATATATATATATATGAGCTATCAAGCAAGGGTGCAGGGTCCATCCACCCCTACCTCAATGTCTCATGGTTGATGTTGATGTTTTCTCTACTTCAGCAGTGCATTTGGGCCTACCATCTTCCTTTGTTTTTAGGTACACTCTTTGGGCCTACCATCATGTGCCTGGTAGCAGCACCTATTTGAGCCTACTTCTTTCATTTTAGGAAAATAGATTATTTGTCATTTTTTGAAAAAGTGAATTTAAGAATAGCCAAATTGTCAGGTTAATAGGGATAAAATAGATTAAAATAATAAATAAAATAAAATATTACATTTAATTTATAATTTTTTTTTTCATAATTATTAAATCAATTAAAAAAATCAATTATTATTTCAAACACAACCTTTTCTAGTTAGACTTAGTTAAAAAGTCAAATAACTAATTAAAATAGCCAAGTTCTCAAACAGATGCCACATTTTTTTAGCTCTTCTCCTTTTAATAAAACATTTTGTTAAAGTGTACTCCAAAAGAGTGCCAAACTGGGAGGGAGATGAGATGTTTGGTTTGTTTGTGTATTATTTTATGAATAATGTTAAAGATATCAAATTTTCTACTAAATAAATGATCAAAGATTTTACATAAGTATGAGGTCCGTAATTTTGTAAACTCCATATTCATATGAGATATTTGATCATTTATTTAGTAAAAAATTTAGAATCTATAGTATTTTCCTTATTTTATGCCTTTTTCCCTTTTTCAGAAAACATGTAACACCATTTCATTTTTAAGTATGTCAAAAACATATTATTACCTTTTGAAACTATTACTTGCAATTGTCCTAAAAGAAAACATGTAACACCATTTCATTTTTAAGTATGTCAAAAACACATTATTACCTTTTGAAACTATTACTTGCAATTGTCCCTATTTTAGGACTCAGGTTGTAGTCCAAGTAATCTGAACACTTAGGCGCCAGTGTAATGTCCTAAGCTCATCTTTGTTTGTACAGGTTGAATAATGAGATATTATAATTTATTGTACTGTTAATTTTGAAATACATAGTCTCTAGATTATTTTGTTAGAAAAAATGTGTATCCCATGATTGTTTAGTCATAGGATTAGTTATTAGGAAATAACTTTTTTATTGAATCAGATGCTTGTTTGAGATATTATGAAGAATGATAAATATTCAAAAGACTATTTTATTTTTTTGAATGCTTTACTAAATAATAAGAATACTAAATATGAGTTATAAATTATATTTTATTTTTTGGCTACAACTTTACAAAAATTAAATAAATTGAATATCAATAAAAACTAAATAAATTTATTTTAATTTTTAATTGAGATTTTTAAATTTTATTTTATTTACTAAGTACAATAATACGGAGGGCTAACAATGTCATTTTATTCTCTAATCCGGAGGAGGAGTTATCCCACCATTTGTATCCCAACCCCCCATAGGATACAATAATCTCACAAATAAAGAATTGATAGTCTGGTTGGACTATTAGTCTAGCTTATATTTTTTGAACTAAATATCGGACTATTATATGTAATAGATATGAAGTCCTATCCTGCCTGCTAATCCCTCCAAATAAACACCCCCTAAGTGCATAGTAATCTAAGTAATTGTTAGACATGAGATGTTTGTCATAGGTCTCGTTTGATAACTTACTGTTTTAGTTTAAAAGTCAAAAAATCATTAAATTTTTTTTAAAAAAAAAAACAATCTATATTAAAAAGTCAAAGATTTTCTTTTTTCTTTCTACTTTTTGCACATCTTTTCATAAAAAAAATTAAAAGTAATTCCAAACATATTATTTTTTTAGCTCATATTTTAACTAAAAAATCAAAAAGTTACTAAAATAGTCTATTCCCAAATGATGCTTCTCTTAAGTTTGATTTATTTTTAATTTTTTATGAAAAAGACGTGTAAAAAAGTAGAAAGATGATGTGACATAACTAAGTCAAAAAACTACTTATTTGACTTGTTGCCAAACCACACCTAAAGGCCAAAATGTGAACCCAAGGGTGTTGGCAACTTGGTAAATGATTGGGGTTTAAGCCCCCAGGTCCCAGCTTCAAACCTCCTTGGGCCAATCTCCTGAGCATACAGCTTCAAGAAGTTTCATCGCATTTATTGTGGGTTCAATGCTCTCCTACTGTGCGAGTTCTGACTTAAGCGAAACTTGGAGCTTGTCTTAGGAGGTCGAGGCAAGTTCCTAGATTATAGTCGCCTTATTCAGACCGGACAACAAGACACCTTGGTAATCTTTGCAAGGGCGCTGCCTTAGACTTGCGGGCAAGTAAGGAGGATTTTCTTGTAACAAAAAAAAGGCCAAAATGTATTTAGAATTATTTATTTATTTTTTGTGTGTGTGTGAATGAAAAAATTAATATGATAGTCAATTTATTAAGTTTTTCAATCAAATAATAACTATTAAGAGAATTTCTAATCTTTCATTTTTTCTTTCATCAAATTTAAATTTAATAAAAAAGTATTCAAAAACTATCTCCAATTCTTTCATCAAATGTTCATCAAATCAAGGAACAATCATTTTTTTTTTGTCAAATTGAGAAATTATATTGTTGGAAAAAATAGTTTTTTGGTGACTTTAATGTGAAATTAAAGTAGGTCCCAACTATTGGTTATTGTGGGATTAAATGAGTTTAGATTCTTTGTAATAAGGTTTTTACATCACAAAAAGAATGACAAAAAATCATTAAGAATTGAATGAGAAATTGTCTCATAAAGTTGGCCTTATGAATGAGGTATTGATAATTGTGTATAGCTACCAATCCCACATTAATTATAGAGAAAAGCTTTAATGAGTATTTAAATCTCAAGATTTTGATAAGGGCATGAACCCTTTGGGGCATCCAAATTTTCTAAAAGAATGGAGTTATGGATGCTTCAAGAATGGGTTTGGGCAAAAACTATGGTCCAAGTTGGTTAATCTCTACTGGACTCTTCAAGGGTGGTCCATGGGTTGTGGAACGTGGATCTTGCATCTTGAGGCTTGTTGGAATGGGTTAGGTTTGGGCTAGGTCGGATTGGTGATCCACCAACCTATCTTTTTGGGTCAAGTCTACTGCAAATATACACACATGTGTATACAGAGTATATAATTCATATACTAATTGACCCATCATTTTTTGTGCATTACTCTAGCAGTTTTGCAGGAGTAATGGCTGCATTTGGTGCCAGCCTTAATGGCTGAAAGCTCCTCCTCTCTCCTCCATTATGTATAAAAGAAGGCCTATCTTCCTTGATTTGTTATAGAATAGTTGCTCTCATAATATAGTCAAGTCAGTCTCCTCCTATAATATATTCTTCTAGTGTGAGAGAGTGTTGCCATTGTCGGTTCGCCAAAACTAACAGAAAGTGTTTCTACATTATCTGGTCTAAACCGTTGTATTCTAGGAGACAGAAGTCAACGTACCTCCAGCACCCACTGTGAGGCGGCTAATCTGTTTTAAGGAAATTATGATATCACACGGGCTTTAGTTTGCGCTTCTTTACCATTTTATTATGTTGTGTATTTCTATGTAATATCATTATAAATTTCAGTATATTTTCTTAGTCTGTAATTTCATTTGATTAATCATGAATCTATTTATTTTAGTTAATTACATTAATTTGTACAACAATCAAATCCTTTATCAAATTTGAATTTGATAAAAATTTTAAAAAATGAAATATTAGAGATGATATTTTTATCAAATTTCATGAACAGTAAAATTTGGTATGAAAATATAATTTTTTAAAAGATTTTGATGAAAATTTAATGAAAGAACTGAAGTAGTCATATCCGGTATTTAACATTGACACTTTGTGGTAGTAGTCGTGAAATCATCAGTTGTCGGCTCGTTGGAAAGTATCCATTTAGAATATTAAAATTATATTTATATTATGAATTTAGATTAAAAAAAAAAAATTTAAAAAGAAAGAAAAAATCACATATTTAATTCATATTATCATTGCATTTTTATCTTATTTTTTAAATTACTGTTTAAATTCAGAATCCAATTCAATCATAGCAGTGGAATGAAACAGGAGAATAGGAAAAATTATTCACTATGTTTGGTTGTTGTTTTTTAAACTCAATTTTTTGAAAATTTTAAAGTATTTGTTTGGTTATTCCGAAAATTGAGTTCCCTTTTCAAAATGATATGTTGAGGATTTTAAAGAGAGAGACAATTTTGAAAATGGTATGTTGAGGACTTTTCAAATTGAAGTTTCTCTCAAATTTAAGGAGGGAGACAATTTTGGGAAAAAAAAATTGTCACGTGAAAAAATACTCTCATCTTATATATATATATATATATATATATATACATGCTATATATGTATGAAAACATAATTTGGTATATAACCATTTATGGGTACTGAGAGGGAGATTAATGATCTGGCACTGGTCCGGACAGATTTAGGCCGGACAGTGTTTTGCCGGACAGATGTGGGCCGGGCAAGTGTTGGGCCAAGGATGTGTGGCCCAGTTTGGAAAGAAGTTGCTCGGTTAAGGCAACGCTCGAGGTTTGACCGAGCTACATGTTTGGCGGAAGCCAAGCCAGACAAGTTAAGTGACCGGCGCCCGGAAAGGCGGGGTCAGCTGAGATACCTGGCTGCTCGGCAGGAAGGCCGACTATAGTTAAGCACGAGCTGTTCTGTGCTCGGCAGGAAGCCCGGTCCTCATTGAGCTCGGCTTGTGGAGTGCTTGGACATGAAGCATAGCACGGCCATCGGCGGACAAGATGGAGTAGCTCGGCTGCCGAGCTCCCAGTAGAGTGAGCGGGCAGTTGAGATTAGGTGATACTCAGCAGGATTTGTGCTGACGGATGGGATAGCAGAGCCACGTGTTGAGAGACCATTGGGAGCAGGTTTGGGGCGCAGAAGGGTATATAGGCATGTCTGCGCCCCCCATACGCAAAAAAGGAACACTTGGTAAGACATTCTTACACTCAAACACTCTCATCCCTCTCTCTCTATCCCAAGGTGTGTGCTAACTTGATCGTCGAAGGGGTTTTCCGGCCACACACCGCCGGGTAGCTCACCGCCGTTGCGCTTTCAGGTGATCGGACAGAAACGGAGCTTGGAAGAAAGGAGTACGGGCTGACCGGAATATTTGCTCCCCGTACAATTGGCACCGTCTGTGGGAAGCTTGCAGATAAAACCTTGTCTTCCACACTCATCTGATCGCCGACCATGGCGAACAACGAAGAGTTTCCGTTGTCCGCCATCAACGGAGTTACTCCGGAGTCAGGCAGACGGAGAGAGGGGCATCCCGACATCATTCCGATGGCGAATCTGGAGACATTCCCAGGAGGACAGTCGGGAGACGCGCGAGATAAACGCGGTAGGAGTCATAGTCATTCACAGAGTCCAGACGGACATCGGCGGCGGAGAGACTCACACGCCAGGCGCCTGGAAAACAAGCTGAAGGACTAGGACGCCGTCATCCGGCGAATGGCGGCGGAAATGGAAGAGCTGAAGCGGCATGTCAAAGGGAAGGGTGTAGCTGGAGTGGGTGACCACAGTGAGCGCACCCAACCCCGCCGTTCAGGCAGTCAGAGTCAGCGACAAACTCCGTCCATTTCTATTACCAGAAGTTACAAGGTTGGTGATTCCGACGTGCATGCAGAGAAATCCAACGCGCAAGATAGCACTTACTAGCTTTCACGTCCGGCGACGACGTCAAGGTACTCTTATTCCGCTCAGTCAGAAGATTTGCGGGCAGTCTTAAAAGAGCGAGCTCGCCGGCGCGAGGCTCAAAGGGTGCCGGCGTTTCAGCGGCTATCCTACGGAGTCGCGCCCAGCGAGGAGGTCGGAATGCCTCCACCCCGCAAAGCAGCGCCGCTCCATGTAGATTCAGACTTGGCGAGGCTGAGCGCCACCCCCTTCTCCCTGGAAATAGAAACAACACCTCTCCCGTCGGGCTTCCACCAGCCAAAGTTTACATTGTACGACGGGAAGACCGATCCCTACATGCATGTAAGTCATTTCCGATAGGTCATGGCCGGACATAGGCGAAATGATGTTCTTATGTGCCTTATCTTTCCGTCAAGTTTGGGCGAACTAGGCTTGAAGTGGTTTGAAAGGCTGCCGGAGGGGAGTATAGAGAGGTGGCATCAGTTGGCCGAAGCCTTTGTGACGCGCTTCAAAACCAACACCAAAACACCAAAAGAAGTGGATCATTTACTGAGTGTCAAGATGGAACCGAGCGACACATTGAAGGCATACAACTCCAGATATTGGGAGACCTTCAACGAGATCTTAGATTGCCCGGTCAACCTTGCAATCACTCAATACAAGCGTGGTCTCCCGGTCAGACATAGATTGCGGGACTCGCTTACCATGCACCAACCGACGTCCATGGGCCAGCTCATGCAACGCATCAGCGAGCACATCCAAGTTGAGGATGATGCGTCAGCGTCTACCGTGAAGGCAATTCCGGTAGCAACAAACAAGAAAACAACAGGCAAAGTGCACGCAGTTGGGCAAGAGTCCAGCCGCTCAAGTGACCGAGCAGAGGAATCAGACCGTGGCTCGAATCGCAAAAACTGGGGTAGAGGACGTCGGAATGACCAGGATGACTACCCCCGAGATGACGTTGCAGATGCAAACAGAAGGTTGAAGGCCAGGACTGGCATAACCACGGTCTTCAAAATTCCAATCTATCGCATACTTAATGAAATCCGAGACGATGAGTATGTCCGGTTTTCGGCTAAGTTGGGCGATGGACAGAAGGGTTACAATCCACGGTATCGTTGCACATTCCACCGGGAGAGAGGCCACCGGACTGAGGATTGTTTGCCTTTAAGGCAACACTTGGAAGAGCTTGTCGCGGCCGGACACCTAGACCTTTACATTAATGGGGGCGTCAAGGCGAACCAGGCGCCGGTTGATCCCAGGGGACAGGATGACCGAGATGCGCCACCACAAGGAGTTATTAATGTCATCCACGGCATAGTGGAACCGGAGCGTGTTTGCGAGCTCCGGGGTATGATCAAGAAGGCAGAACACATGAGGGAAGTTTTGTCGGTGCAACCTGCAGTCAAGAGAGGGAAGACCGAAGAGAAAGACGTGATTAGTTTCACCTCAAGGGATCTAGAGCGTATCCAGACGCCGCACAACGATGCCCTAGTAGTGACACTCCGCGTCAAGGAATTTGATGTCAAACGGATCTTGATCGATCAGGGAAGCTCGGTCGAGATCATGTATTATGACGCGTTCAAGCAGCTCAAACTCCGGGAGACAGACTTGGCTCCGGCAACTTCACCACTGGTTGGTTTTAACTCACAGCCAGAGTGGCCTTTGGGAAAGATTATCCTGCCGGTCAAAGCGGGATCCGTGGTCAAGCAAGTGGAGTTCTGGGTGTTACACGTGCCTTCTACTTACAACCTGATCCTTGGGAGGGGATGGCTTCACGCTATGCAAGCCGTAGCGTCGATCTACCATCAAGTGATGAGATTTCCCTCGGCAATGGGGGCAATCGAGGAGATTTGGGGAGATCAAGTCATGTCAAAGCAGTGCTTCGTGGCAGTGAACGGCAGCCGGGTTGCTAAAGGCTTCGTTCAAATGATAGAAGGACCGAAAGACCGGGGAGTTCTTGACGATGTGGGCACCAAGGCGGAGGACAAAGCCGTCGAGGAATTGGTGGAGGTACGAATTGATATGGAGCAGCCGGACAAGTTCTTCCTGCTCGGCTCCAGCCTTACTGCCCAAGAAAGGACCGAAATGGTTGAGTTTTTGATGGCCAACATCGAAGTCTTCGCATGGTCGCCTTACGACATGCCCGGCCTCGATCCAAGTTTTATCTGCCATCACCTCAATGTCTTCCCTGGAGCAAAGCCAGTCATTCAGCGAACAAGGAGATCGGCGCTGCATCACGCCGAGGTAGTTGCAGAGGAAGTGAAAAACTTGCTTGAGGCGCGAGCGATTGAGGAGGTGCACTACCCTCGGTGGATCTCCAACACGGTCGTAGTGCCGAAAAAGAACGGGAAATGGCGAGTTTGTGTCGATTACAAGACTGTCAACCGAGCTTGTCCGAAGGATAGCTTCCCCTTGCCGTGAATTGACCAACTTGTGGACTTGACGGCTGGACATAGCAGGCTCAGTTTCCTGGACGCCTATCGTGGCTACCATCAGATCGCCATGCATGGGCCTGACCGAGAGATTACCTCCTTCACGACTCCAAGGGGACACTTCTGCTACTGCGTTATGCCTTTTGGTTGAAGAACGCCGGGGCAACCTTTCAGAGGATGGTGACTAAGATGTTTGCTCCTTTGCTTGGCCGGACGATGGAGGCTTATATTGATGATATGGGGTTAAAAGCCGGCATCAAGCAGACCACTTGTCCGACTTGGCCGAGATGTTCGCCATTCTCAAAAAGCACAAGCTACGCTTGAATGCATCCAAGTGTGCCTTTGGTGTGGAGTCCGGAAAATTTTTGGGGTTCCTAGTCACAAACCGAGGCATCGAAGCAGACCCTACTCAGATAAGAGCCGTGCAAGAGTTGAAACAGTCGAGTTCGGCTAAGGACGTGCAGCATCTAGCTGGGATGGCCGCCGCGCTTAATCGATTTATAAGCCGGTCATCAGATCGCTGTCGCCCTTTCTTCCAAGCATTAAAGTCAAAGTTCTCGTAGGACGAAAAGTGTGACCTAGCTTTGTCCGAGCTCAAGAAATATCTGTCTTCTCCGCTACTATTGGTTACACCTAAGCCGGGTGAGGAACTCTACCTTTACCTTGCCGTCTCACAGCATGCCGTCAGTGCGGTGCTAGTCCGAGCTGAAGGAATCAAGCACCTCCCAATCTTCTATGTCAGTAAAACCTTGCTACCGGCAGAGTCGAGGTACTTACCTTTGGAAAAGCTTGCGTTGGCATTGATGATGGCTTCAAGGAAGTTGGCGCACTATTTCCATGCCCATACCATCATCGTACTGACCGAGTTTCCACTTAAGGCCTTGTTCGAACGGCGGACTTTTCTGGCCGAATTCTCAAGTGGGCGGTTCGAATTGGGACAGTTTGATGTGAAGTTCCAGCCGCGCACAGCCATAAAGGCCCAAACTTTGGCCGATTTCGTTGCCGAGTTCTCACCTGGAACCCATCCTGTGCCCGGTCGACATTGCCACGGCAGATGAGGAGGTGAATGCAACCCAGATTGAGATATACAACCTTGTGGAACTTGCGACGCGGAATTTGCGCGCTCCACCGAAGCACCCTCAGTTTGTACCACACCACCGACCGGTGATGCGATGACGGAGTCGTTCCCGCCGACCAACCTGCTCCGTCCGGAACGCATCACCACGGGGGGACGAAATGGAATCCACCCACCACAGAGCCTGCGGCCGGCAATACCGCAACCTGGTGATTCGCCTACGGACTTGGGCATTATAGATCAACTTGCTGAGTCCGGTGCCGAATCACCAAGGGGGGCTGAAGTGGAACCAATCAACACAGAACATGAACCGGTCAGCCGAGCGACCGAGATCCTATCGCCCTTCGAAACTCTCAGGACCCTTCAGAATGTTGGAAGCTCTTTGTGGGGGAGATGTGGAAACTTTTCGTTGATGAGCGTCGAATCGTCACGGTGCCGGCTAGGTATCGTTCTTATCTCACCGGATGGCCTCACCATTGAACATTCTATCACCCTCGGCTTCCCCGCATCTAACAACGAGGCTGAGTACGAAGCACTTTTGGCCGGACTCAAGAGCGCTCTTCAGATGAAGGCTTCCGAGCTAATGGTGTACAGTGATTCCCAGCTTGTGGTTAACCAAGTCTCTGGGATTTATGAAGCAAAGGATGACAGAATGGCAAAGTACCAAGCTCTGGTCAGGGAACACATCAAGCAGTTTCAGGCAATCAGAGTCCAACAAATTGGCCGTGAAGAAAACAGCCGAGCTGATGAGCTGGCCGGCCTCGCTTCGATGGTAGATAGTACGTCTCCAAACCCCTGTTAATTGACTATCTTCCACGGCCGAGCATTGAAGACGCCGGGCAGACGGATGTACTCTGCGCCGCGCTAGGTCCTTCCTGGATGGACCCCTTAATCTTGTTCCTCAGAGACCGGACTCTTCCAACTGACAAGAAGGAAGCACACAAAGTCCGGTGAAGTCAGAGCGGTTTTGGCTCTCTCCATCTGGTGCGTTGTATAAAAAGTCCTTCACTGGTCCTTATCTAAAGTGCGTGCACCCGAGTAGTGTGGAGGCCTTCTTGTACGAAATTCACGAAGGCATTTGTGGCAGCCATATAGGGGCAGGTCCTTGGCCTACCGAGCTATTTCGCAGGGATACTGGTGGCCGTGCATGCAGGCCGACGCACAAAAGTACGTCCGCAAATGCGAAAAATGCCAGAAATTCGCCCATCAGATCCATCAGCCAGCTAGGGAACTTCTTCCCCTCACCAGTCCTTGGCCCTTCGCCATGTGGGGGCTAGATATAGTGGGGCCACTGCCAACAGCACCGGGCAACCGGAAATTCTTCATTGCGGCCACAGATTACTTCACGAAATGGGTTGAAGCCGAGCCCTTGGCAACAATCAAAGAGAAAGACGTGAAGCGGTTTGTCTGGCAGAACGTGGTCACGCGGTTTGGCGTCCCCAAGATCTTGATCTCTGACAACGGCACCCAGTTTGACGGTCGCCTATTCAGAGGATTTTGTGAAGATTTGAAGATTGAATTCTACAACTCCACTCCGGCTTACCCGCAGTCCAATGGTCAAGCCGAGGCATCGAACAAGACTATACTGGATGGGTTGAAGAAACGGCTGGAGAAGGCAAAGGGAAAATGGGCTGAGGAATTACCCAGCGTCCTTTGGGCATACCGAAACCCCGCGGCGATCTACCGGGGAAACTCCATTTGCTTTGGCTTATGGCATGGAGGCGGTCATACCTTTGGAAGTTGGCATGCCCACCCTAAGAAGCGAGAGTTTTGAGCCCGAACTGAATGCCGAGGCTATTGCCTTGGAGCTGGACCTAGTGGAAGAGCGTCGGGAGAAGGCCCTCATCCATGTGGCCGCCTACCAACAAGAGCTCTCAAAGAAGTACAACAAGACGGTGCACCCCAGACCGTTCAAAGTTGGTGATTGGGTTTTGAGGAAAGTTATGGGCAACACCCTGGTGCCAGGTGAAGGCAAACTAGGGGCAAATTGGGAAGGACCCTACAAGATCACCGGTCTGGCGGGCAAGGGGGCTTACCACTTGGAGGATCTAGAGGGAAGAGCAATACCCCGGCCATGGAATGCGGCCAACCTCAAACTGTATTATTTCTAAGCTTTTGCTTTCTTTTCTTGTGCAAAGGAATTTTTTGGCTTGCACTTCAGAATGTAATTCTTTTTGTCAATATATAGAAGTGATTTTGCTTTAGCACTTGGACTGTTGTTTTAATGTAAAAACCGAGATGTTTTACTACGGTTAGAAGAGTTGATGTTTTGTTCAACTTAGATATTTCTTGCCGAGATGTTTTGCTCCGGCTAGAAGAGTTGATGTTTTGTTCAACTTAGATATTTCTTGCCGAGATGTTTTGCTCCGGCTAGAAGAGTTGATGTTTTATTCAACTTAGATATTTCTTGCCGAGATGTTTTACTCCGGCTTGAAGAGTTGGTGTTTTGTCCAACTTAGGATTCCCAACCGAGATGATTTACTCCGGTTGGAAGAGTTGGTGTTTTGTCCAACTTAGGCCATCCCAACCGAGATGATTTACTCCGGTTGGAAGAGTTGGTGTTTTGTCCAACTTAGGCCATCCCAACCGAGATGATTTACTCCGGTTGGAAGAGTTGGTGTTTTGTCCAACTTAGGTCATCCCAACCGAGATGATTTATTCCGGTTGGAAGAGTTGGTGTTTTGTCCAACTTAGGATTCCCAACCGAGATGATTTACTCCGGTTGGAAGAGTTGGTGATTTGTTCAACTTGGTTATTCCAACCGAGATGGTTTACTCCGGTTGAAGAAGTTGCTGTTTTGTTTTGCTTAAGTGTTTCAACCGAGTTAAGTAATCCGGTTGACGAAGTGTCAAATTTGTGATTCATACCGAGATGTTTTGCTGAAGATGGAATTGATGACAACTGTGCAAACACTTGAAAATTAAAGTTTTTCATTGATGAAAACTTTACAAAAGGTGGGGACCGAGCCCGGTTACATCAGAAACGCAGAAAGAAACAAACACAAGAAAAGAAAACTAAACTAAGGGGGAGAGATTGGTGAACTCGTCCTCGGTGGCCTCAATGTTGATGGTTGGGCTTTTGTCTTGGGCATCGGGCTCATCATGGCCGGGCTGCTCCTGCACTTCGGCATCATCTGCCTCGGTATCTGTCTCGGCATCTCCTTGCTCAAGGCCTTCCTCGACCTCAGCTTGCAACGCGCTGAAGACGTCGTTTGCGTATGGCACAAGGTAGACCGGTAGGATGGTCGGAGGCGGATTGGCAAATACGTCAGGTGTCAGAGCCCTGACCGAGATGCTCGCAGGCAGATTTCCAGCCAGCTTTGAAGTAGATGTCTTGAGTTGCGAACACCTGCTTCTTGTAGCTCTCCTCGGCTTCGTTGAAACCGGCGTTGTTAGCATCTCGCAGTCTTTTGCGCGACTTTTCGCGTCCAGCTCGGCCTGGAGCTCGTCCCGCTTTTTCTCGGCTGCGTCAAGTTGACCGAGCAACCGGTTGTTATCAGTGTTTGCTATCTCCAGCGAGGACTTTGCTTGGCCGAGCTCAGTCTGGAGGCTTTGCACTTGGCTGGATGTGTCGGCCGCCTTCTGCCGAAGCCAGTGTATGCGCTCCAAAACCAGATGTTGTTTTTGAATGGCCTGCAAAAAGCTAATTCGATTAGTGAAGGAACCGGGCAAACACTTGTGAAAATTTCAGAGGCAGATTGATTTACCCTAGCCATAGACTTCACTAACGACTTTACCAACCGAGTGTCAGGGACGTGGTCGCTGCCGACCACGTCGCTCGGTAGAAGGAGTGCTTTGGAGAGATCGAAGGCGAGCAAGTGCTCTTTATCTCCTTGATCGAAGCCGTTGCCGGGATGTCTTGACCCCGGTGTTTCAGCTGTGGACGCCAGGCCGGTACTGGGTTAACTGTGGCAGTTGGTTGCTCGGTGGTAAGCTCGGTCACCAGCTCGGCAGACGGATCCGCGCGAGCTCTTTTGCCAGACCGGCGTGGAGTAGGTTCCTTGCTAGATTGCCCGGCTGCTGGTGAAGCCAGAGCGACCACGGCGTCGCTGGATTGACCGGCCGCAGTTGAGCGAATGACTACGCTCGGTATCTCGGCTGAAGTGGCGGTGAGCAGGTTCTTGATTCTGCTTCGCTTGGCCATCTCTTGCTCCTCTGTCAAACGGATGAGTGGAACGTCTGGCAAAGTTGGATCTGGTGGAGGTGATGGAGCGCGGAGGAAGTCTGTAACTTTACTCCGGCGGGGAGCAGAGTATCTGTACGTAGGAGTGTAGCCGAGCAATTGGTTGCAATCTCGGTCGCGGTAGCGGAGCGCGGTCCTGATTGCCTCTACGTTGGGGAAGTGATAGTTGGCTTGCAAGGCTTGGATTGCTGCAAAAGAAACAAGAAAAAAAAATGATTAAGTACAGAAACATGAAGAAAGTAGCTTAACCGAGCTAATTTGCGCGGCTTACATGTGGAACCGAGGTTCTTGCTTATGCTCCATCCCGGTACCGCGGCAGTTTCATAATTACCAGACACCCAGAAGAAATCATCATCGTGTAGATCCTTGTCTGGTGTGCCGGTCACAATTTTTTCTCTGCCCGGCCTAATCTTGAGATAGTAGGCGAGGTTATCACCGGTGTGCCCTAAGGTGTATTGGCGCAGAATTTCGGCTAACCCTAGGCTTATGCCTAGTCGGTTGTTTAATTCATGCACACCGTTTATTATCCGGTAAGTGTTGGTGGACACTTGAGTGGGCGCAAGTTTTGTCCGGCGCAGGAACTCGGTCATTAGGGGGTTGACCGGGAAGCGGAGGCCTCCTTCTACGATTGACAGCACGGTGAAGGGGCATTGGTCTAGTCTGCCCCAGGGTGTTGTCTCTTCTTCTGCCAGTTCGAGATGGACGTCGGTCGGGATGCCGTACTCCTCTCTGAACGCATCCAGCGCGCCGGAGTTTACTAGGAAGCGGAATTTTCCCATTTGTGGCCGGCCTAGGATATCGGCTGAGGGGTTTGGCACTGTGCTAATTGGATGTTGCTCGGTCTTGAGAGCCTCAGAAGTGGTCAATGGTCCCCTTGGACTCTGCAGGAAAAGGATGGCAAGTGTGAGTGTGAGCGCGGTCGCGCGAAGTGAGCTTGACTTTAGCTCGGTCATTAAGAGTGCCAAACCACCTCGGTTGTCTAAGCTAACTAAGGAGCTCGGTCGCCCAAGCGGACCAGATGTTAGCCCGGTTGAGCGACCAATTCCTTTTTGATATCTCGGTTTTGCTGGGGTTGAGACAAACATGTTATTTGCTCGGCTATTTTGGTTCTTTGGATCAAATGAAGACCAGGAGCCCGGTCCGCCCCAGTTCTTCAGTGTTCTTCAGGAAAAATGAAGAACACCATGAACATTGGAGGGTTTAGGATGGTTTTTGGTGCCCAAATCCTAAAAGCTACGTTTTTCTGCCCTAATGTGCGAAATATCAATGAAAATGACAATAAAAGAGGAGTTTGAGGACTTACCAAGTTAGGGCAGTGTGTTCTTCACCTTCGACTCGAATTCAGAACGGCAGAGGATGGGCAAAAGCTCTGGTTGCTTGGAATGGCAGTGGGTCAGTAAGAGTGAAAGGAAGATGAGGGAGCATGTATATAGGAGTGGTGAGGCCGCCCAAAATTCAAATTTTGCGAGGCGGTTGGGTTGGCTGCTCGAGGACCAGTGAAAGCTTGCCACGTGTCCCCATTAATTGCAGCGGCAGAGCTGAAGAGACAGGAAGGTCAGGTGAGACGACGACCGGGCAGGCCGAAGTGACAGGAAGGTCAGACGAGGCGACGACCGGGGAGTCAACCGGGCTGGTCTTGAAGACAGAAATGCCAACCGAGAAGTTGAACCGGGCAAGTTCTGAAGCCAAGAATGATAACCAGCCTGATCAACATTCTGCGAACCGCGGACCGAAGAAAAGATTATCCCGGTCAATATAGGTAATCCCAGTCACGCTCGCGCGGACGGGATTAAGGGGCAATTGAGAGGGAGATTAATGATCTGGCACTGGTCCGGACAGATTTAGGCCGGACAGTGTTTTGCCGTACAGATGTGGGCCGGGCAAGTGTTGGGCCAAGGATGTGTGGCCCAGTTTGGAAAGAAGTTGCTCGGTTAAGGCAACGCTCGAGGTTTGACCGAGCTACATGTTTGGCGGAAGCCAAGCCAGACAAGTTAAGTGACCGGCGCCCAGAAAGGCGGGGTTAGCCGAGATACCTGGCTGCTCGGCAGGAAGGCCGACTACAGTTAAGCACGAGCTGTTCTGTGCTCGGCAGAAGCCCGGTCCTCATTGAGCTCGGCTTGTGGAGTGCTTGGACATGAAGCATAGCACGGCCATCGGCGGACAAGATGGAGTAACTCGGCTGCCGAGCTCCCAGTAGAGTGAGCGGGCAGTTGAGATTAGGTGATGCTCAGCAGGATTTGTGCTGACGAATGGGATAGCAGAGCCACGTGTTGAGAGACCATTGGGAGCAGATTTGGGGCGCAGAAGGGTATATAGGCATGTCTGCAACCCCCATACGCAAAAAAGGAACACTTGGTAAGACATTCTTACACTCAAACACTCTCCTCCCTTTCTCTCTATCCCAAGGTATGTGCTAACTTGATCGTCGGAGGGGTTTTCCGGCCACACACCGCCGGGTAGCTCACTGCCGTTGCGCTTTCAGGTGATCGGACAGAAACGGAGCTTGGAAGAAAGGAGTATGGGCTGGCTGGAATATTTGCTCCCCGTACAGGTACATATCCTATTATTAAATGTGTGATTTTATCATAAAATTTTCACTCATTTCAACCACAAAAAATGTAAAAAAAATGTTCCAAATTGGCATTAAAAAATTTCTTTCGTAAAATTAAATTTTCATAAATGTTATGCAAAAAATTTAGTAAATCGTAAATTTAAACATAAATCTACGATTTTGTAAGTAAATTTAAACATAATTTTACGATTTTGTAATTAAATTTGTAAACAAATTTATAAATTTGTAAATAAATTTAAACATAAATTTATAATTTTTTTAATGTCAATTTGTAAAAGAATTACTCTTTCTGAAAATTTGTAAATAAATTACGATTTTTTTTAATCCAAATTTGTAAATAAATTTTCTACATAACATTTATGAAAATTTAATTTTACAAAAGAAATTTTTTAATGGCAATTTGGAATTTTTTTTTACGTTTTCTATGGTTAAAATAAGTGAAAATTTTATGATAAAGCTACATAGTTAATGGTAGGATATATACCCATAAATAGATACATACCAAATTATGTTTTTATACATAGATAGCATGTATATATATATATATATATATATAAAACTAAGATGAGAGTATTTTTTGATGTGACAAATTTTTATTTAATTGTCTCGCTCCTTAAATTTGAGGAAATTTAAAATTGCAATAACGCATTTTTTTAAAACCAAACAAAGATTTTCTTTTTTTTTTCAAAATAGAGTTTTCAAATCACTTTTTAAAAAAAAAATTCAAAAAATGAACCAAACATAGTGATTGGTTGATCAAGGGGCATCATGTGGTTATATTCATGGCCAATTACAAACTTCTACTTTTTTTTATTTTTTAATCACTCAACATAAAGGGTTTTTTTAGCAAGCTAATTAAAAGTTAATTTTTAACTTTTAACTTATTTTAGGTCACATTATTTCTCACATTTTTTACTTATAAAAAGATTAAAAAAAGTTTTAAAAAAAAAATAAACTTTTAACCAATTTTTCAAATTACTCCAAAATCGTTAATCTCATTTTCTTCATTAATTAAAATACACCTAAGATGTTTGATTGGATGTATTAGAGTATGAGATTGAGATTATTAATCCGTGAGCCTAATTATTCTATATTTGTTTTAATATTTTGATTTAGAATTATAATCTAATAAATAATTAATCTAACAAATTTATAAAATTATTAATAATAAAGCAAAGGTGAAATTATTAATTAATAAATAATTTATCCTATTAATCTAATTAAATAGTTAATACTATATTAATTTAATAAAATATTAATACTCCACTATTTATGTTATCAATCAAACATAACCTATATAATTGCCTACGGAAACCAACCGTGTAACTTCTCCGAGAATAGGTCATCCTATGTCTTATCAAAGTCACTACATTTCACTTCAATGAGCTGTCAAGTCCTCTGATAGAATAATGCTAAAAAGGTCTGTTTTGGAGGGCGGTCGGTTTGACAAACTCCTTTGTCCTGATTTGGACTTAAAAATCAACTTACCGAAAGACTTTTTTTGACACACCAATTATTAGGGTGCTTCATGATAGTGTGGGATGTATTTTCTGAGTACTAACACGTGATCGAAGTGTCACGTGTCGTGGTAGTTACGCCGAGGTTATCTTGGAGTTGTCGAGATTATCTGCGAAATAAGGAATTCGGGATAAACGGATAAGGGACAGGAGTCCTAGAATGAAGAAAGACTACAAGATGGATACAGGTAATACTCTCAGGGAGTCTATCCTTATCTCTTGAAGAGTCCAAGGTAAATCCGGAATTAGAGTCCATGGAAGTGAGACTTCTAGTGGGACGGGATGGAGTAAAACTATAAAAGAAGGGCACCCCCGGCGGGTCTAAGGTACGCAATTTTAAGTCTTGAGCAGTAATTTAAGCACTTGAATTATCTTTGAAGATACTGACTTGTTCGTCGGAGTGCCCCCGGGTGGAAGAACCACCGCCGGAGCCTTTTTTTCTGTGCAGGACAGGGTGCCATCTGTTCTGCCTGTGTTCTACAGCTGAATCTAAGGAGGGCAGTGTGATCGGAAAATCACTCACACAATTTGGCGCCGTCTGTGGGAACGAAAGAAGAGTAGATGGCCAGTAACACGCAGAAGGAAAAGATTGGGGACAACACTCCTGCTGGGAGTGGAAGACCCGTCGACCCTAACGCTGAAAGAGGAGACCACAACGAAGAAACTCGTGATCAGAATCACGCAGAGAAAGGCGTCGGCCAAGATGGCGACACATCAAAGAAAGCGGACCAGGGCAGATACTATAACGAAGACAACCTCCAGGTCTGGAAAGACAGATGTCTGAGGAGGGATGAAGAAGTAAAGGAGATGGCTAACAAGTTGGCAGACCTTCAATCGGTCGTCAACTTCATGATGCAAAATAATGTCATGCAGCCGCCATACCCGCTACAGGACACGCCAATGCCAGCAGCAAACGCCCAGAAGAAGGGGCAGAAAGAAATCCCCGAAGCCCCTCAGCACACGAGGAGTGGAAGGCACTCTCACCGACCTTCCAGGGAAGTCGGCCGAGAAGAGAAGAGTCCCGAAGGACACATCACGCGAAGGAGGCAGACCCCAAAGAACATCGTCATGTTCAGGGGCAGGTATTGTGTTTCGATGCATCCAACGGGGAAGGGTCGAAAAGGAGCCACCATGAGGCCGGGAGTAGTGCGCCGAAAAGGCTGAAGTCCAAAGATAGCCGGGCTGCAGGGAGAAGTAAAGAAGACTTGAGAGATTACCTCAAGAGGAAGCGAGAAAATGCCGAAGTCGAAGTAACCTCCCCGGATAAACCGAGGACACCATTCTCGGTGGAATTGGACAAATTCGCCGCGCCGAAAAGATTCAGTATGCCGAGGTTCCAAATATATGATGGTAAGTCAGACCCTAACTTCCATGTTGGATTATTTTTGAATTCAATGGCATTATATAGTGGGAACGAGCCGTTGCTCTGCAAAGTGTTCCCTTCATCCTTCGGGGAGATTGCATCAGATTGGTTCCACAAATTACCAAAGGGGAGTGTGAAGACTTGGGAAGGCCTGGCCGAGATGTTTGTGGCCAGGTTCATAACAAACAAACTGCAGCCATTGAGGGTGGATGCATTGATGGCTTTAAAGATCGGCAAAGATGAAAGCCTTAGGGCCTATGCAAAAAGGTACTACGAAGTGTTCAATCGAATACCTGAATGCAACCAGGAGGTGGCGGTCGTGTCTTTCAAGAACGGCCTGAAGGATGACTGTCCACTGCGGAAGTCTTTGGCAAAGACACTGCCAAAGAGCATGGAAGAGCTCATGGCGAGAATCGAGAAGTATGCCAGAGCCGAGGAAGATACATCGGGGAATAAGGAGACAAAGCCAGAAAAAGGCAACGGCTCGCCGAAGCGAGGCCGAGGTAACAATGGACCCAACAAACAAGAGACAGATTTGAGGGCTAAGCAGGCAGTGACAACGGTGTTCCGAATTCCGGTCCACAAAGTCCTTGACCAAATTCGAAATCAGCCCTACTTCAGAACGCCAGCAAGGGCACCAGGAGAATTTATGGGCAGAAACCTTGGTAGGCGTTGTGCTTACCACAATGAGGAGGGGCACCCAACTCAGGGTTGCAGAGCCCTTAAAGCACATTTAGAAGATCTTGTAAGGCAAGGCCATCTGAGAGACCTTGTGGATGAGGCCAAAACAAGGGAAGAACAGGCACGATTGCCTCAAGCACCAGCAGCCCCGCCTCCCCCAGCGCAGCAACCACAGGCAGGCGGACCTCGGGTGGTTAATGTGATCCACTCAAAGGTGAACGAAAACGACATACGGGGGGAGACACAGAGGGTAAAACACCTACAGCACGTCAACCAGGTCGGATTGAAAAGACCTCGGCCTGAAGAGTGCCAAGGACCAATGATAGCCTTCACAGAAGCCGACCTAGATATGGTCCAGCACCCGCACAATGATGCCTTGGTAGTATCCCTCCAGGTTGGGGAGTGCCAAGTGAAACGCATCTTGATTGATCAAGGCAGCTCCTGCGACATCATGTATGTCAGATGTTACAAGGAACTAGGCCTTCACCCTGATGACATGGAGCAGTCAAACGGCCCGATGGTCGGCTTCAATGGAACGCCGACATGGCCATTGGGCGCAACAAGCTTGGAATACAGGCCGGCACGAAAAAGATCAAGACAGAATTCATTGTGATTGACACGCCCTCGCCTTACAACATTATCTTAGGGAGGCCGTGGTTGCATGCAATGGGGGCAGTTCCCTCAACATTGCATCAACTGCTACGATTCCCAACAGAACATGGGATTGAGGAAGTAAGAGGAGATCAGTTGCAGGCAAAAAATTGCTCCATGGCAGCAATGAAATTAACCTGCAGCATTCAGGAACCAGAGAAGGCAGAAGTTGAAGAAGAGGACATGAAGGTCCTAGACGATGTCGGCAAGGAGCCGGCCGAGAAAAGTGAAGAAGCACTGAAGAAAATCCTCGTCCAGGAGGGCGATGAGGAACGCTTCTTTCTTCTCGGCACAGGATTAGCCGAAGAAGAGGAAAGAGAGCTGGAAGCCTTTTTGAGAAAAAATATTGAAGTGTTCGCCTGGACACCTTATGAAATGCCTGGCATTGACCCCGAGGTCACATGTCACAGACTCAACGTTGATAGGTCGGCCAAACCTGTAATACAACGGGCCAGAAGACCGACGTTGATGCACGTCGAAGCAGTGGAGGAGGAAGTAGACAGACTTCTGGAGGCCAGGGCCATCAGAGAAGCCAATTACCCGACATGGCTGTCAAACACCGTGGTAGTGAAGAAGAAGAATGGCAAGTGGAGGGTCTGCGTAGATTTTACAAACTTGAACAAAGCTTGTCCCAAAGACAGCTTTCCTCTACCAAAGATCGACCAGTTGGTGGACGCCACATCTGGACATGGAAGGATGAGCTTCTTGGATGCTTATAGGGGGTATCACCAGATAGCCATGTACCCCCCGGATGAGGAGACAGCGTTTATCACCCCAAAAGGACTGTATTGTTACAGAGTTATGCCTTTTGGGTTGAAAAACGCAGGAGCAACTTACCAAAGGCTGGTAACCAAGATGTTCAAACACTTGATTGGCCGAACAGTAGAAGTCTACATCGATGACATGGTCGTGAAGACCAAGGAACCAAAGGATCATCTTGCTGACCTAAGAGAGGTCTTTGACATACTCAAAACATATCGGCTCCGACTCAACGCATCGAAGTGCGCGTTTGGAGTCGGATCCGGTAAGTTCTTGGGATACTTAGTGACTAGAAGGGGCATTGAAGCCAGCCCAGATCAGATCAAGGCCATCCTGGAATTACAGAGTCCGACATCGGCGAAACAGGTTCAGATGCTTACTGGAAGGGCCGCAGCCCTAAACAGGTTCATAAGCCGAAGTTCGGACAAATGTAAACCTTTTTTCAATCTGGTGAAAAAGGCCACGGATTTTCTATGGACTGAGGAATGTGAGGCCGCTTTGGCCGACCTAAAGAAATATCTTACCACGGCTCCAGTCCTCTCAACACCTGAACCTGGGGAGGAACTGTTTTTATACTTAGCAGTTTCGGAGCACGCAGTAAGTGCTGTGATAATCCGAGAAGAGAAGGGAGAGCAGAAGGCTGTTTACTATGTCAGTAAAACCTTGGCTGATGCAGAAACAAGGTATCTACCACTGGAGAAATTAATGCTGGCCTTGGTAATGGCTTCAAAGAAGCTAAACCATTACTTTCAGGCTCACAAGATTGTGGTACTAACAGAGCACCCATTGAAATCCTTGTTGCAACAAGGAGATTTAACTGGGAGAATAGCAAGATGGGCCGTAACTTTGGGCCAATATGACCTGGAGTTCAGGCCGAGAACAGCAATTAAGGGCCAAGTCTTGGCCGACTTCGTGGCCGAGTTCTCGCCAGAATACATCGAACATCGGGCTCCGTTGAGCCGAGATAAAATGTCCAAACAAGGAAGGAGAAGCCCAGCCAAAGGCTAAAGAACCAAGGAAGGAAAAACTCAGACCCTGCAGCATTTACATCGGCGACTCCTTTCAACTTTTTGTTGATGGGAGCTCAAACCGGCAGGGGGCAGGGGCAGGAGTAGTGTTGATATCCCCCGACGGAGAGATATTGGAGCAGTCCATTCGACTGGGGTTCAAAGCCTCGAACAATGAGGCGGAATATGAAGCATTGATTGCTGGACTGAAGCTGGCAGTAGCAGCAGAAGCAGATGAGGTAATAGTTTTTTGTGATTCACAACTTATAGTGAATCAAACTACAGGAGAGTTTGCAGCCCGAGATGAAAGGATGTCGGCATACGCAAAAGAAGTCATCAGGCTGGCAGCCTTGTTTGAAAACTGCCGACTTCTTCAAGTTAGCCGAGATGATAACAGCCACGCCGACGCGTTGGCCAATTTAGCAAGTTCAATGCAAACCGGAAAGACGAGGACAATAATGATCGATTACCTATCGGGCCCGAGCATAGAGCCACCGAACACAATGCAAGAGGCATTATGTGTGGACATGGGACCAAGCTGGATGGATGCAATTGTTGCATTCCTGAAAGAGGGAAAGCTGCCAGAAGAACGAAAGGAGGCACACAAGGTCAGATTGAAGTCGGCAAGATTCAGTCTGACAGCAGAAGGACATCTCTACAGAAGATCCTTCACTGGACCTCTTTTAAGGTGTGTACACCCTCTTCAGGTTGAAGACTTTTTATATGAAATTCATGAAGGAGTTTGTGGAAGCCACGCAGGGGGCAGATCATTAGCTCACAGGGCCATTACCCAGGGGTATTGGTGGCCCTATATGCAAAAAGATTCAGAGGCCTATGTGAAGAAGTGTGAACAATGCCAGAGGTTTGCACCTTTGATACATCAGCCAGCTGCTGACCTGAACCCGGTTTCCAGCCCTTGGCCATTTGCCCAATGGGGCATGGATCTCGTTGGACAATTGCCCCAAGCAACTGGGCAGCGGAAGTACCTACTGGTAGCAACAGACTACTTCACAAAGTGGATAGAAGCAGAGCCTCTTGCCAAAATCCGAGATGTGGATGTGAAGAACTTCATCTGGAGAAACATCATCACCAGATTTGGGATTCCAAGAGCAATAGTTGCTGACAACGGAACACAGTTTGACAGCAAACTCATCAAGAATTTTTGTGCAAAGTTCAAGATAAAGAATTACTTTTCAACACCAAGTTTTCCCCAAAGTAATGGGCAAGCAGAAGCATCCAACAAAGTAATTCTGGATGGGATAAAGAAGAGGCTGCAGGCAGCAAAAGGAAAGTGGGTAGACGAATTGCCCAATGTGCTCTGGGCATATCGCACTACGCCGAGAAGATCAACAGGGGAATCCCCCTTTGCCATGGCTTATGGCACAGAAGCAGTCATTCCATTGGAGATCGGCATCCCAGGAATCAGAACCCAGGGAGTTGAGAACGGGACTAATGATGTGCTCTTAGCCCGAGATCTGGATCTACTAGAAGAAAGAAGAGAGAAAGCTGCAATCCAGCTTGCAGCATACCAGCAACAGCTTGCCAAAGCTTACAACAAGAAGGTCAATCCAAGGGATTTTCAAGTCAACGACCTAGTCTTGAGAAAAGTCGTCGGCAATAAGAAGGATCCCAGAGAGGGCAAGCTTGGCCCAAACTGGGAAGGTCCCTACAGAATTACTTCGGTGTTAGGAAATGGGGCATATCGGCTCGAAGATAGTGAAGGCAAAGCATTGCCTAGACCATGGAACACTTGTAATTTAAAGTTTTTCTATCATTAGATGTCTGTTTGATTTTTTGCCGATATGATCAATAAAATCTTAGCAGAATTTTCCAGAACTTATGAAACTATGCATAATATTGTTTTTTGAATAATGAGAACCCAAGTGGAACTTAGGTTCACATTGGGGGCAGAGAGAAGACAGTAAAGCTTAGTTAAAGTTAAGCTGAGATAAATTCCTTATCTTTACTTGTTGAAATTTGTAGCAATTTACAAGTTAAAGTTAAGCCGAGATAAATTCCTTATCTTTACTTGTTGAAATTTGTAGCAATTTACAAGTTAAAGCTAAGCCGAGATAATTGTTTATTTTCACTTGTTGAAATTTGTAGCAATTTACAAGATGAAGTTAAATTAAGTTTATATGCTTTATACCTATTGAAGTCTATGGAAAATTTACAGGTGAAGTCCTAGCCGAGATAAATCTTCAGGTAAACATACCCGAGGTATTTATCCCCGAGGAGATTGTACAAAGGAGGAGAGACTTGCAAAATATTCTAAGTATAGAATTATGCAGAAGCAATCACAAGAATATAAAAGTACGAACACTCAGCAGAAAAGTTGTATCTAGCGTCAGAATGGAAAAAAGCACATCGACCATATACAAAGCTTACATTGTTCAGAAAACAAAAGTACAAAAGAAAGAAAAAAGAGCAAGAAACATTTAACATCTTCAGCATTAGCAGATGGTTGAACTAAGACCTCGGAGGACTCTGGGAGAACCACCTCGGTATCTTTTTCTCCACAACCTCTGCATCTTTTTCCACAAGAACCTCGGCTTCTTCTCTACAACAACCTCGGCTTCCTTATCTGCTGCAATCTCAGCGTCGATCTCAGCGAGTGTTTTACTAAGACTTCTTTCAGCCAGAAGGTGGTCGGATGATAGCTGCCCTGGCTCAGCCCCCTTGGACACTTCCTCAGTCTCATCATCTTGGGTTAGGTCCATGACTTGATCACCCTGAGGTAGAGACTTGGTCTCATTAGCATCCTTGGCCTTCCTTACCAGGGCATCAGCATCCTTGTCCTCAACCTCGGCTTCAGATTTGGATTCAGTGTCCTCCTCAGCTTGACTTGGAGGAGGAGAAGGGGGAAAGGGAAGAGGAATAGCTTCAGCCTTGCGCCAGGGCGAGTCAGCTGGAAGATCAAGCTTCTTCACCAAGGACGTCCAACCCAGGGAAAATCCCCTGTTGCACGCCTGCCTAACTTGAAACTTGTAATCTTCAGTAACATCAGCCACGCCCTGGGCATAAGATTTTTCATCAGTTTCTTTGATCTCAGCCTCCTTAGTTTGTAGAGCTTGCTGAAGCTCCTTCTCCGCTTGGGCCGCTTTTTCCTCGGCCTCCTTCTTTTGCGCCTCAGCAACATTCTTTATAGCCTTGGCAGCTTCAGCTTTTTCTTCGGCCAAGGTTCGGGCCTTGGTAGCAGTCTCGGCTTGATCTTCTAACTTTTTCATTTTGGCTTGAAGGCCCTTATTAATCTTCTAAAGAGCAGAGAATTCCTTCTTTAAATCGGCTAATTTCTCCCTAGTCTCAAAAGACTGCAAGGAGAAAGAATGGGCATGTTGAATAGCCTGCAAGGACCCAAGGGAAAAATTATTATACAACCTTCACAAAAATAGAAACAGAGGCAGAAAGACATATTGCCAAAGAGGGGAACTTACTTGTACAGAATGTTGGAGCATAAGTGCATAGTTCTCATACTCGCTCATTTTTGCATTCCGCTCAAGGTCACCAGGAAGGAGAACAGCAGTACTAAGTGCCACGCCGATGTTGATGTCATCGGCACTATCACATGCTAGAACAGGTTTATCTTCCAGGGTGATTTCAGGCACCCAGGGGACTCTTGGTATTTTGGAACTCGAGGTCGTCGCAGACGACGACCTCGGCCTCTTTGATTTCTGGGACTCTGCCGGCTGAGTTTCAGCAGACCTTTTTGCTGGAGTCGAGGCATTCTTCATGTTCTCGGCTAATTGTGAAATGGGTACAGCATCCTCAGCCTCAGCTTCAGTAGATTTGGTTTTTGGCTGAGCCTTCTTTATTCTTTTTGGTTTAGGTGGGGGCATCGTTTGGGCTGGAATGGCATCAACATCAGTTGGTAGGTTGGCCAGGAGGTCTTGGGCGACAGGCTTTACACGAACCATTTCGGCAGTTTTTACGAGTCGTCGCCGGCGTTTTCTTTCAGAAATTGGTACCAATTATGGTGCCGAAGTTGATGGCAGATCAACTGGGTCAGACGTTGACCCCTGATCAGCCCGAGATGTAGAGGCAGCCTGGGTTGTGGTGGTAGATGGAGAGAGGCTCTTTTTCTTCTTCCTTGGGACGTCAGGAAGAGTGGATTTATACGTCGGGATGAAGTTCAGCAGGAGCGGAGCTTTGCGCTTATGAATTGGCAAGTCCAGGAGTTTCTTCAAGTCCTTGCTAACAAAATAGGACTGGCGGAAGGACTTTGGTGGCTTGCGAACGTCTGCAAAAACGAACACAATATCAGAAACAGATAAAATCTTTTTCAGACTTGAAAAACATACCAGCAACTAAGTAATTAACACTGGGCTCTTACCCTTGCCCTCCCTGACCGTTCGAGTAAGAGGGAAGAGATGGACTTCTTCGTCTGGGCCAAATTCCCAGTTTCCAGAAGCGATAAGATAATCGTCTCCAGCCCCTTTGTTGGAATCTGGGAGGTCGGCTACGATTTTATATTCTGTAGACCTCGGCTTGAGGTAGTACACATAACCCCTTTCTTTCAGATTAAGGGCGCACATAGTATAACAATATTGGATGTCGGCAAGAGTGATCCTAACATTCTCCTGCCGAGCTAAGGCTATGATACCATTAAGCGTTCTATGGGCGTTGATGGTGAGTTGCATAGGGTTCAAGGAGTAGTAGTGAAGAACTTCACGGAAGAGGGGATTAAGTGGGAGCCGAAGTCCACATTCAACAAAGGCTACAACGGGGAAAGGCATGGTATCATCTTCGGGCATAATGGAATCGTTCTCCCCAGCTAGTCTCAGATGGACATCATCTGGGATGGAGAACTCTTGCCTGAAAAATTCTAGTTTGGTCGGGGTGTTAACCCTATTTCTCCACATACCCATGATTTTGGTATAAGGGTACTTGACTATAGAAACAGGGTACTCTTAAAGGGTTCTTGGGACCTCGGCTTAAAACCTAGGTATGTATTGGTAAAGTTTGTTTCAGTTTTTCCTAAAGAATTGAAGGTTCTATAAGCAAATCCCAAACCTAAGAGCTACGAAGACAAAGATCGAAGGCACAGATCTGGAAAAGATACAACAAAGCAGAAAACAAAAAAGTTTCAGATTCAAGAACGCAAATGGTAGAAGGCCAAGAACAGAGGTGAAACAGTACAGGTGTTCATGGCATGTGCAAAATCAGGAAATAAGATGCATTCATGTGAATGATTCATAAATTAAGTGCTAGAGCAGAATAGTAAAAACAGAAAATTCCAGGAACAATCAAAGACTGGGAAAAGGAGGGTCAGTTGCTTACCAGACAGAATGAAGCCGGAATGAAATTCGCCGAGGACGGACGCCGGTCGAAACAGTAGCGAAAGCTTCGCAGGAATGGTGGAATAAAACCAATTGCAGAGCTTAGAGCAAGAGCAATGGCGGATTTGGGAAGGTTTAGAGAGAGAAAAAGCAAGAGAATCAAAATGCAAAAGTGAAGAAAAAAAAACAACGGAGGAAGGGTCTTTTGTCAAATATTTGAAACGGCGGCAAAATGCAGTGCAATTATTGCACCTGGAGCAACGCATACGTCAGGCGGCACACGTGGAAACGCAGTTTTTCAGGCGCGTAACTGGCACGAGCCAACAGAAGCGGAACACGTAAGCGAGTTGGTTAAAAAGTAATGCATGACAGCTCATGCGCATGGGAGAGTTTATGTGAATTGTTCTTGAAAGGAAGACATATCGGCCTGAAGTGAATGACATCGGCAAGGAAGTTCATAAGCCGACGTACGAGAAAGAAGTTCAAATATAGGTTCCATCATCTCAGAATGCCGAGGTAATAGAACCTAGGGGGCAGTTGTGGGGATGTATTTTCTGAGTACCAACACGTGGCCGAGGTGACACCGAAGTGTCAGCCGAGGTGCCACGTGTCGTGGTAGTTACGCCGAGGTTATCTCGGAGTTGCCGAGGTTATCTACGAGAATATAGGAATTCGGGATAAACGGATAAGGAACAGGAGTCCTAGAAGAGAAAGACTACAAGATGGATACAGGTGATACTCTCAGGGGGTCTATCCTTATCTCTTGAAAGAGTCTAAGGTAAATCCGGAATTAGAGTCCATAGAAGTAAGACTTCTAGTGGGACTGGGATAGGGAGAAACTATAAAAGAAGGGCACCCCTGGCGGGTCTAAGGTACGCAATTTTAAGTCTTGAGCAGTAATTTAAGCACTTGAATTATCTTTGATAGATACTGACTTGTTCGTCGGAGTGCCCCCTGGTGGAAGAACCACCGCCGGAGCCTTTTTCTTTCTGTGCAGGACAGAGTGCCATCTATTCTGCTTGTGTTCTACAGCTGAATCACTAAGCAGGACAGTGTGATCGGAAAACCACTCACACAATAGGATTTCAGAACTGAAAGATAAACAACCTTTCGCCTGAAAGGCTTTGCTTGCTTGTGCAATTAATTTGAAAATTAATTTCTCCTTGCATAAGAAAGAAAGAATTTATGCTTTGTGGATGGTTAATTGCTATTCTCTTATTAAACCCTCAAATTGAGGTAAGTTGACTTCGTATCCGTCATGTATGTAGAAAAATGTGACGTGGCATGATTTGATTAAATTAATAAGTTATTTGGCATGAATTATATAAGGGTTATTTTGGAAAGTTGGTAAAAAATTGACTTTTGACTTTTTATCAAGCTTTTTGACTTTTTTAAAAGTGATTTGGGAAGTTGGTAAAAAGTTGACTTTTTACTTTTTAATTTAATATTTATTTATGGTGTCAAATCAAATTAAAATGACCAAAATACCTTTACTCAACATAAGAGATTTATTTTTTGATTTTTTTTTCATAGGCCCTAATTTGTAATTTTAGGACTGCGTTTTTTGCACTTCCCAAAGGGATTTTGTTGCGTTTTTGGCAGCCACGTTTTTAGAAAATGGCACGTCATGAAAGTTTGGGTTGGATTGAGTTGAGTTGGGGTTATTTTAGTTACAAAAAGATAAAATCGATTTTTTTGTCCAATAAGATAATATGTCACATCCAAATCATAATCATTTCATTTTTTTCTCACAAAAGTTAAAAAAGTCAAAAAAATTATCTCAAATAAAACTTTTTAACCCCAAGCTAAAATAACTAAAAAGTCAACCTACATCCCAAACGAAGGCTGAGTCATATCAGCTCTCTATTTTTTTCATAAAAAATTAAAAAATATACTTATTTAGATCATCTTAAATACCTCATAAGTTCTTACAAGACATTAGGAAGATGTTACAATGTACATTTGCACATTGTAAGAAAAATTATGACTCCATTTGGTTTAGTTTTTAAAATGAATTTTGAGTTTTGAATTGTACTTTGAAAGATAAGTTGTTGAAAAAAGTTTTGAAAGTTGAAAATTTGTTTGGTTATGAGTTTTGAAAATAGTTTTGAGATGATTAGTAATTTTTTATATTTTTTATTTTTAGTTGAATAGATGGGTTTGAGAAAAAACTTGATTGATTGATTGATATGTAAAATATGAGAGAAAAAGAGAGTGGAGAGGAGAGAGAAGAGAGATTGATAGATTTATTAACAGGAGAAGATTCCTTTCAATACAGATTTTAGACGGAAATGTGTTGTTTAGGCCCGTGAGGCCTACCACGAATTTCGTTTCGATGATCCGACCCGTTCATTTTATCAGATATTTTGTATATTTCATCTACACAAAAATTAGGTCGATCCGATAATTGCAATTTGTTCTATTTGTTACGTTTCTTACCCAAAAAATGTATGATTTATTTTAAAAAATACAATTGTTGTCTATTTTTTCATTAAAAATTGAACAAGTTATAGTTATCGAATCAATCTAATTTTTTTGTGAATGAAATATATGAAGTGTTTGATAAAATGAATGTTTCAGATCATTGAAACGGGACCCGTGATGAACCTCATAGGCCCAAATGATACTTAGACTTAAGGGGATCCTCCTCCTATTAATAATAATAATAAAAGATGAAGAGGGGAGAGAGAAAATTGAGTTTTGAATTGTATTTAAAAGTTTGTTAACCAAACAAATTTTTTTTTTTTGGATCCAAATCATGTTTTGAAAACTAAACCAAACATCACTTGTAATTTTTGTAATAGAAGTTATACATTTTGGATGGACTACATAAGGAGGGATTGAAATCCATTGGATTATAATCTTGGGATTTATAGTCTTGGGACTGTTTGGTTGGATAAGATATGTATCCCAGGTTTGTTTAGTCATGAGATTAGATGTCATGAAAGGACTATTTAGTTAGATAAGATACGAATCTTATATTTGTTTGGAATATTATGGAAAATGATAAATGCTCAAATAACTATTTTACCCTTTACAATTATTTACTAAGTAATAGCAATATTGAACATATCTTTAATATTTGAATTATTTTTAGTTAGATTAAATAAAAATTTATTTTATTTTATTTTTCACACAATTAAATAAATTTATTTTTTAAATAAAATAAATAAAATATCAATGAAAATATATGTTATTTTTTTAATTAAAATTTTAAATAAATTTATTTTAAAGAATAATAATAATTAAATAATGAAATTAAATAAAGCATCTATTAAAATTTAAATAATGAAATTAAATAAAATATAAACAAAATTTTAAAATAAAACATCAATAAAATATCTATAAAAAATTATTTTAAAAAATTAAATACATAAAACATCAATAAAAATTAAATAAAATTATTTTATTTTAAATTGAGACATTTAAATTTTATTGAAATTTACTAAATATAATACATAATCAAATAGTAGAGGGTCAAAATGGTTATTTCACCACCTAATCTCATATCCCCTTTTATCCCCCCATTTGTGTCCCACACCCCCCATGCGAACTATTAGTCCAGAGCAAAATTAAAAAACCAAATAACGGATATAAATCATACCCCATCCTCCAATTCTTTCGAACAAACAACACCTATAAGTAGGTGTCTATGATGTGGGGCATTTATTAATTTGGGCCAAGTAAAAGTTTAATGGGTTGGGTCGTGAACATTCTATTCTAGTGATGAACTTAAGGAAAGATCTTTTTTACTTTAGTCATGAAGTGATTTATTTTGATTAGACGATGATCACTCCTATGTTTTGATGACAAATTTTAATATTTTATCACATCGTGTAACTAATATTTGATGTATTTTATTGTAAGTATCAAATATATCAAAAACTATTATAATTGCTCTAACCAAATGGTTACAGTTATAAGTTTTTTAAACTCTTTTTTTTTTTTTTTTAAATTGGTTGCTTTTTAAGGCCCAACTTTTTAATTTTTTTTTTTAGGCACAACTTTTTAGTTGGTATTTTTTGAAGTCCAAAAACTGACTAAATAGCCATTCTAAAAGAGGCCTTTTAGACCATCTCCAACGCTGTACCAAATCTGATATCAAATTTGAATTTTGATGAAAATGATACTGTTCATGGCTCCAACCGTTCACCAAAGCTGGCACCAAAATGAGATTTCACCAAATCTTTCATCAGATCGACGAGGAAGAAATAAATTCACCAAAACACTGTTACGGACCGTTGGAGGGGGACCCGGGTCGACCAACCGGTTGCCCACCCGGTTGACCAACCGGTCAACCAGTAAAAGGTTCAAACAGTTCAGCAAAAAATTCAAAAAATTCAAAAAAAAAAAAAAAAAAAAAATTTTTTTTCCCTAACCGGTCGACCGGCCGGTCGACCACCCGGTCGTCCCGAAAAAAGTTCAAAAAGTTCAAAAAAAAAAAAAATAAAAAAAAAAAATTTGGGCAAACCGGTCAACCGGCCGGTCGACCGGCCGATCGACCACCCGGTTGTCCCGGGACAAATTTGATGAATGGTGAACCGTTGGAGCATCTGTTATCAAATTTGATGAAATAGATGCTTTTTGACTCAGATTTGATGAAAAATTTGAGTAAGCGTTGGAGATGCTCTTAGATTAATGCGTCTTGACAAACTTTCTCCATAAAATGGTAGGTCTTGATTTTTAAAATAAAAACAAAAAAATAAATAACATAAGTTGGAATGCCATTATATGTATAGTACATTTACCAACAACAAAATTCAACCCCTGATTGAATGTGCAACGAAATAAGTTATACTTATATGCCACAAACAGTTCGTATGAGTTAATTACGATTAGGATTACTATTTTGGTCATAAGATATTTTATTGTTCTTTCAATTTGGCTAATCATGTAGTAGTACTCATCTGCAACATTAATCATCTTCTTCACAAAAATGCATTTAGGTTTCTTCGATTGGGCTGCAACTCTACAATTGCTAATAAAGGTGTTTGCGGTTTGGTTGCGGCCGAAAAATTTTCAATCCGTCATCTGTTTGTTGGATTGACGGATTAGAAAAAATCAATCCATATCTATCCGCTGGATTGGTGGATGCGGATTGAACGGATTGGCAGATTAGCGGATAGATGCAAATTGGTTTAGCGGTTTAAATTTTTACAAATGTTGAACATAATACAACAACTTGTCAATATTTTTTTTGGATAACAATCCAACTCAACATAATCAAAAGATTATCAAGTAAATTATCAAATACCAATAATAAATATATATAAGAAAATCATGCACTATCAAAACTATTTTATTACTGTTTTTTTATTCAAAAACTATTTAATTTGATTTTTTTAAAAAAAATAACAAAATTAAGTATTATATTTTCCACACAAAAATATCAAAAATCAACACTTGCTATTTGATAAAAAGATTTCTAAATTGAAAATACAACACAATATCTAAACTCTTTTTCAATTAAAAACATAAACATAATATGTAAACAAATTTAAAATACAAAATCTTACAAGTTACTAGGGATGCTCGCGGTTTGGTGGTTCGGCTGTGACCAAAATAACCTCAAATTCGCCATTCGTCCAAAACTAGGCGAATTGAAAAAAATCAATCCGCAACAGTTCGCTTATCATTGCGTATCTATAAAAAATTAGGCAGATTGATTCGGTTCGATCGATTTAGACAGATCGAAATATCCGCTGAACACCCCTAATTGCTAATAAGTTGGTTTGGAGTAAATATGAGATATAATGGAAATATCATGTGGTGGTATCACCATCCAATGAACAATCTTAATTTACGATAGGAACCACAATAATATTCAGTTAGTGGGAGATAAAGTTAGTCCACTAGTCTTTTGCGACTTTTACACTATTTTTTCATTGGTTTGATTAGTTGTAACAATTATGAGACTAAGGGCTAGTAGATAAAATACTTTCTTGCTAATGTTTTGGGTTCCTTTAAATGCAGAATTGGCTCATTTATCTCACTCTCTTGTCCTTATGTCTCATGACTTTTTTCTACCACGCAATCAAAATAAAAGAAAGAAATTTATGACAAAAAATGTTGTTTGAGATAGGGAGACTAGGGACAAATATCTTTTGACAGTAAAAATTTAGAGTCGTGGTTCTACAAAGCATGTGAACATGGAAAAATGAACAAACAAAAAAACAATTTATTATTATTATTGGGGTCCGGGAGGAAGAGGGTATACGGGAAATGAATTTTTGGAATTTGATCATGGATTGGTGAGAAAAGGCTAACCAAAAAGTGAAAGTTGTGTTTTTTTGTAAATGAATCAAATTATTTGTGAGTTATTTTTAACTTTAACTCAATTAAATTTAATTTGACTCGATTTGTTAAATAAATAAGTATGCTTGAGCTAAACTTTTAGACTTGTTTAATAAACAAGTCGAACTGAAACTTGAATAAGCTCGATTCGTTTATCAGCTATTTAAATAATAAAATAAATATATTATTTATATATTAAATAACATAAAAATGTATAAATAGTTGGGCTAAATAAGGACCCTTCATAGAGAAAGCTTGTGAGCCGTTGTGGAAAAATTAAATTGGGCTGGCGAGTGTGGCCCATTTCATGTATCTTTCATTGATCATCAATTTTGACAAGATAATCAATTTTGACTAGTATATTTTCTTTAATTTTCAGATAATCAACTTATTAAAAATTTTTTACCTAATAAACTGTAGACATAATCTACATCAACACAGTCTTACACAAGTTTTCAAAATAAAAAATTATAAGTATCTCAGATAAACATAAACTACCATTGTGAGACTCTTATATAGTGTATATATTGCTTTATTCTAGACCATCAACAGCAGCTGAGCATACTCCATCCTCAAAGTTCACCCAAAAAACACAAAAACAAAAAAGAAAAACAAGTCTAGTAAAATCAATTTTATCAAATTTTAGAGCAAAGCATTTATGGACTTGAGAACAAACTAATGGTTATTATCATATTTTCATCATGTAGGTCTTACAGGCTCTTTCTATTTTTCTTTCTAAATTTGGATATTTTTTTGAATAATTATGTTTCCAATCCTGTATGTTTAGATTCTACATGTAAAAATTAATTTAAGAGAAATTCTAATGAGTGCTATAGAGTATTGTAATATTAAATTTTGTGTAAATTTTTTTAAAAAATTCAATGAATACTATTTTAAAAGTAATGAAAAGTGTATTGCATTGTATTTTTTTTTTTTTTTTTAATCTTTTGGCTTAGGATATTTGTTAGTGAGAAGTGTTTATATAAAATATACTTCACTCTTTATTAGAAAATGACTTTTGTGCAACATTTATCTTTATCTTTTGTTTTGTCACAGTTACCAATATATTCAAAATTTGTGAGAGCATATTTTTAAGTACGGCTTGATTATGCAACATGATATCAAGCGTTAAAGTATCATGTAGTAAGACAGTATAAATCGAGATTATGGCATTGGTCAAATTTCACTCAGAGTATGACTCCTATGTAATGTAATACGACTTTGGGCTAAAATGTCATGTGATAGGACAATATAGACCAAAATTCTGACATTAATCAAACTTCACTCAATGGAATCCAACATGACTCATAAATTGGATAAAAGGTTAAACTCAACCGAATTATGAAGACAAACATATTTTTATATGAGATCTTATGGAGAGGCATACCCCATAAATTTGAATTCACATATTCTAGTAATTAATTTTGAATTTCAATATTTGTGCTATACTAACAATTTTTTCTTTAAAAAAGAAAAAGTTACAATTTGGAATTACAAAATGTACAATTGGTGTGTGGTGTTTAACATATGAAAATTCTCACCCTAATTTGACCAGCAAACCAGAGTCCACTCTTTCATGTTCCTTCCTCTCTTTCGTCAGAGCGCTCTCTCTCTCTCTCTCTCTCTCTCTCTCTCTCTCCACTGATACATAATACATAACCTTTATTTGAGATTTGTGCACCTCTGTTGTCAATCTCTACTGTCAGTGCGAATCTACAAGTCAACAAGTTTTATTAACACTCCAGGTTAGTAATCTCATGCCCATTGAATTCAAAATACCTATCTCTGCTTCCAAATATATCTAAAATAATTGGGTTTCTGTGAAAAGATGGAGCTAAATTATTTGCTTCTGCTGCGTCTTTCTTGGACCCTAATCCTGATTGTCTGTGCCACTACCAATTTGGAGGTAAATGATGAAGATTAAAGATTTCATTTTTTTTTTTTTTTTTCAATTTCAATAGATGTATTGTTTGTTTTTATTATTATTGATTTTGGGTTTTGAAATTTAGGTAAAAGCAACTGCAAATACTGGTTTAGACCCAAAAAATCCCTTAACTTTGAACAACAATAACAAATCAGATGAGAAAACTGGTAGGTTGGAGACAGATGTGGATTATAAGAAAGTTGACCAAGTAAAGAATGACAAAGCTCAAGTGGGTGGATCAAAAGAGGTTATTCAGAATAATGAGTTGAATGATCAAAATTCAATTGAAAAAAAACAAGATGGATCAAAAGATCAAAGTGAGAAAAAGGGTGAGGATGGTTCTGTGGTGGAGGGTGAGAAGAGAGAGAAATCGGGGCCGACCAAAGAGGTACTGGTGAAGGAGCGCTCTCGCGGCGAAGAATGTGATGTATCTAAAAGCTGCAAGGATGATAAGAACAAGCTGGTAGCATGTTTGAGAGTTCCAGGAAATGGTATTGTCATCTTATTATTATTCATTCTCTCATCCAATATGTTTCTTTATTATTTACTTAACTATGCATTTGAACTAAATTCCATCATTTGGGAGTTCTTTTTATATTGCAAGTCTAAATTGAGCTAAGGTTGCAAAACTTTTGTTCCATTTATAGGGGTTCAGTTACATTAATTCTACTTCTCCATTTGGTTTATCTGATCCATTGCACTGATTTATATTCCTTGTTGATCACATTGGGGTTAATGGAAAGAAGTAGGAAATGGTGGTGATCTGGAGGATGCCAAATAATTACACTTTTTGAAAGATGGAATATATCTTTTTGCGACCAAGGAAAGTTTTTTGGGGGTCGGAGGAAGGGAGAGAAAAACTTGACAAATGTAAAGAGCGAATTGAATCATTTAAGCTTTAATGCTCCTTTTGGATGGGCGGATTTCAAATGACGGGATTTGAGGTTAAATTTTATAAAATTATAAAAATATTAGTTATTGAAGGTAGATGACAACTCTAAAATGGAGGATTGAATAGAGGTATGTTTCATGAATTTTGTTAAGATTCTTGTACAAGTAGAATATTGTATGAAGGATTTCAAATAACTAATTTATAAAGTTATTTGAAATCCATCATTATAAAGCTTCTCCAATCTGTTCTTTATTTCTAAATCTAAAATACTACATTAACTTAAAGGCTATACTCTTCAAATTGGTGATGTCAAATGCATTCATTTCAAATTCATAAATCCAAAGGGAGCCTAAATGTCTTCTCTACCTTCTAAAGAAGTAACTGAGAGCGATATATTTCAAAGTAAACTCAAGAGTATTTTACACATGATGTCATTATTACACATTAATCATTAGATGACCAGATTGGTCCATATATATGTAAATTATAAAAATATCCATCATATTTTGTGGCTGGCTGCATTACACTGGAATATCTCTCAATTTCTTTTGAAATTTTTTCCTTTACTTGGTTGATTTCATTTGGCATTAGAAGTTATGGGTGTTGGTTTTCAATCTTCCAGATTCTCCAGAGCTTTCACTTCTGATTCAGAATAAGGGAAACAACCCTCTCAGTGTTACAATTTCTGCTCCTGATTTTGTTGAGCTAGAGAAAACAAAAATTCAACTCCCAGAGAAAGAAGACATAAAGGTATATCATTCATGTAAACAACATTATAGAACATTTAAAAGCATGATGATAGAGTTCTCATTGATTAATTGCTAGACTCCATGTCTAGTCCAGCCTGGTCACTTATATAACCTTTTGAAGGAATTTTCCTTTATAGAACATTCAAATTGTTTAATGCTCTTAAATATGATTTTAATGGTTTTTACCTACTTTTTGTTTTCTAAATATGTGTTCTACCAAGATGGATATCTATTAATTTATTGTTTTCCATGTACATATTTATCATTTATTCACATTCTAAAGAAATAAATTTCAATAAGAAAAAAGGGCACTAGAACCTATATATGTAATAAGAACATATCTAGGTTCATTTAAGAATGCCACACCTTTGTAGGTTGCATATATAGAAACAAGAACAAGACATCCATAATGTGTAGTTGATTAGTTGTTCTATTAATATCCCATGTCATTTATCGTTGTCACTAGCATCCACTCATATCATTATGGGTTTCTGTTAGTTTTTGACACTTTTGATGTAACATTTCTTTATGTCGACGTGAATGGAGGTCACCATGTATCAATTTGTGGGTCTGCTGCTTGATTTCTTTTTATTGAGGGAAAGAACAAAAAACCAGTATGCTTAGGCATAGGAAGTATTTGCTCCTAGGAGGAACTCTCTAGTACATCCTTTTTCCTTTTCTTCTTGCTTTGGGTGCCTTCAAATTTAGAGAGCATTTAGCTCAAAGAATAATGCTTTTGATGAACTAGGAAGCACGGATACGGATATGTTACGATACGGATATGACGATATGCCAAAATCTGAAAAAGTAGGGTTACGGAGGGAATACGTTCGTAAAAAAAAATATTATTTTTTTTTATAATTTTAATAATGTAATATGCATGAAAATAAAACCTAAAGTAAATTAATAAATAAAGTGAGGGATAAGATTAAAACACTGTAGGGAAACCAAAAAAAAAGTGAAAAAAATTAAATAAAGCAGCCTAATAGTAAGGGGAAAAAAAAGAATAAGATCGATAGAGAAGAAACGTGAGAGAGCAAGAGAGGAGTGAGAGAGGCAAATAGACAGAACGATGAGAGCGAGAGACAGAGAGAACAGTGAGAGAGATAGAGAAAGAGAAAACAAGAGAGAGAGAGAGAGAGAGAGAGAAGCTGTTGTTGTCGCTGTGGTCGATCAAGAAGAAGGAACCAGATTTTTGCTTCAATACTTCTGCTATTTGTCAATTTGAGCTTAGGGTTTTTCTTCTCACTGTTTTTGTTGAATTTAGTTCATGCGTGTATGTCAATTTGAGGATCTGATTTTATTTCAATTGAACTTCTCTTATTTATGGTTTAACCCACAAAAAAGTTTTCAAAATTATGTTTTCTACCCTGTCATATCCCAAAGGTATGCGGAACATATCTCCCACGTATCCATGTGTATCCGAGCTGTATCTGAAATTTAAAAAAAAGAAAAAAAAAGGGATACTTTCTGGCTGTATCCCGGCGTATCAGACGCGTATCTGTTTCCAATACTCGTATGCAACCTATTTTGGAGTATTTGCGTTTCATAGTTGATGAATTGTTGAGTTCAATAGTCTGGATAAGTTTTGAATTCTGACGTAGTATATCAATAAATAGCACAACAGGATTCAATATGCCTTGCCATGAAAAGAAATGTGATTTTGATAACATTCCACTCCAAGCAAGTTCGGTTTTTGTTTTAGTGACGATGGGTGTTGTCTCAACTCTTGAAGTCGTTGTGGAAGGTGAGCTGTTAAAAGGATTGTCTCCATGGGCAGAGAATTGTGTTAAAGGTTGAGAGAAAGTGGGTAGGTTAAGAAATGGTTGGGCAGAGAAATGCGAAAATAAATCGGGAGGTGTCACAGCGAGCGGTTTCTGAGTTTGGACGGAATGAATTACTTTTGCCAAACACACACCTCCCTGTTCTCTCTTCCTGAGGCACTGTACATATTTTAAGAGGAAATACTTTTGCCAACCCCAAGATTGTTAATTGGTTCTGCTGGCCACATAACATCATCAACTAATTCGCTAATGGCTGACAGAAATTTTATTTAATTAAAGAAGAATGGAGGTCAATGTCTGTGCTGAGACTAATACTGTCTATAAGGAATGTTTATTTTGCACATTAATATACTTTGTCAAGGCCCTTGATAGCTTTATTTATGTCCTCATCTGGCTGACTTGTGTTTTGGACTTGCAATAATGTTTCTTGTTGTTTGCCCTGGTTGTAGGACAATGATTATTTTTCCCTTTTTTTGGTACAAGTTGGAAATTGATTGTTGAGTAAGGATATGAAGGCTTCCTTTGCATCTGGAGACACATACTGATGCAAACTGTCAAATTTATGGCCCATCTTTTATCATAAAGGGCAAATTACACGGGTAGTCCTTGCATTTTGCTGCTTGTGTTATTTTGCTCTCTAGACTTTTAATTGACACGGTTTTGACCCTTGATTTTGAACTTTGTGTCATTTTGGCCCAATTGATAACATCGGTTAGAGTTTTTGATAGAAATAGTCAGCCAATTTGGTCTAATTGATAACGCTAGTATAATTTTCCCTAAGATACATGTTGCCAAACAGCAGAAATAGGACCCCTGGTGATGTAGGACACGGCTGAATTTTGAAAACAGAGGTTATTTGACAGCCTTAACAGTGAGTAATTTAGGGTTTAAAGGGTTAAATTGAAGGCTAATAGGTAGGGAAAGGGATTATGGTTGATTTGGGGGTAATTGGATAGGGTTTTGAGGTTGAAAATTGCACTTTTAGAGGCTGTGAATAGTAAATTGAAACAGAAAAGAAAAAGAAAGAAGAAGATAGGCTTAGGAATCACTCCTAAAATCCCTTAGGCATCACACCTAGGGTTAGGGTTGCGTCACACAATCCATAAGAAAGTTTTAAAGCTTTTCAAAATTCTCTAAATATCAACTCTCTTAAATTATAAGTATTACATGGCTTTTGGCCTGTTTGGTAGAGCTTAATTACAGCTTATTTCAGCTTTCAGCTTAATTTAAGCTATTTTGATGTGTTTGGTTTAGCTTATAGCTTATAGCTTATAGCTTATAACTTATAGCTTTTTGGAAGTCAGAAATCAGCTTATTCTTTGAGTGGGACGGGAGATGCTTTAAGAATAAGCTGGAAATCAGCTTAAGCTGAAAGTTATAAGCTATAAGCTGTTTAGGCATAAGCTATAAGCACTTTCCCACAGCTCTACCAAACAGGGCCTTTATATAGAACTATGAGACTTGTTAAACTAACTAGAACAAAAAATGAAACTATTATAATATCATTGACTTCCAAAACAGGTCTCGTTTGGCAAGTGACTTTTTTAGCCAAAAAGTCACTAAAAAAATCAAAAAGCCAATAACCTATACCAAAAAGTCAAAGATTTTCTTTTCTTTCTACTTTTTGCACATCTTTTCGTAAAAACCAAAAAGTTATCCCCAACATACTAGTTTTTTTTAGCTCATATTTTAGCCAAATAGTCAAAAAATTATTAAATTAGCCTGTTCCCAAACGAGGCTAAGCAAACATAAAAATACCAAAATACCCCTCGCCTCAAAATCCGAAAGACATAAAATAAAACTAATAATAATAGAAACATAGTTATAGAAGATTGTTATTAGTTTCTCTATGAAATTATGCCAATGTCCAAATATTATCGCTTCTTTAAATTTAGTCTTTCTTGAGCTTCTTTTACTCCACATTACTTGGTGCATCATCTATGCATTGTTTCTGGTCAGATAACCTTTCTGATATTTTTATCTGTACGGTTATTCTCATATTAGTGGCTCTTTTCTCTCCATTTAAAACAATCTTGACCAGCTATTAAAAAAAAAAATTTATCTTTGACCTGAAAATTTGGGGTTTGACTAAAGATTTGCATTATGCAGGTGAAAGTTTCTATCAAGAGCGGTGGAACTGACAACTTTATTGTTCTAAAAGCAGGAGAAGGTAATTGCAGTCTTGATTTCGGGGATCTTATTCCACGAGATTTCAACAAAGAAACCGACCACAGCACCAAAACAGCGTACATCAACCTTGTTAAGAAACCTCCTTTGGTTGTATTCATTGTTTTTGGTGTTCTACTGGTAATGGTATCAGCGTGGATGTGTGTCAGCTTCCAGAGGCGGCATTTCAACAAAAGCAATGGCTCTAAATATCAAAAGCTAGACGCGGAGCTGCCAGTTTCAGGCGCGAGCAAAGCAGAGTCGGACTTAAATGATGGGTGGGACAACAGTTGGGGTGACGATTGGGATGACGAAGAGGCACCCAAAACACCCTCAATGCCTGTGACTCCAAGCCTCTCATCCAAAGGGCTTGCTTCCAGACGATTTAACAAAGATGGGTGGAAAGATTAGCTGCCCTTTTTAAGGTCAGCATTGATTACAATTAGGGACCCAATTAGAGATTGAGGACATTGATTACATTGTTTTGGTTTATCGTGTAAAGAACTGTGTGGGAAAAGAAACAAGAGGTCTGATCTAATTATTTGGTTGGCTTTTATGATACACTTTTTTCTTATTTCTTTGAATACAACAGGACTGACAGAAATGCTTCCCTCAAACTGCCCGGCTTTTCCTACTAAATATTAGATGAAGAATACTCACATTTTCAAATATTTGGGAGTACAAAGTGTGCAAAACATTTCTCTTATTAGAGATGAGAGTGAAGTGTTTAATCAATGTGAATATACAAATACGTTGTAAGATCTTATATCTGTGGAGGCAGCTTGATTTGGCCACTTGACCTGCTCACTACTGGGAATTCTAGTTAATGTAATAATTGTTAAAAATGGTAGAATAGCCTTTCATTTTCCTTTCATGTGCCTTTATTGTTGGGGGCATTTGGACAATGAAAGCTTTTACTTTGTTAGGCTTTTAGGTAAAAACAAATTTCTTGCTGAACTTTTGGGCTAAGAATGTGATTTATTCATCCTTTATTATTGATTCTTTGGATTTTTTCTTTATAATTTTAATTAATTATTTTTTGTTTAGTGTTGGGACAAGTAGGATTTATTATTTTGTTGGGGTTTAGACAAAAAAGACTTTCATATTTGGTAAGGTCTTCAAAGATGAAAGAGAAGATTTAGGAGCTTGAAAAAATTGACAGCATTATTCTAAATTGGAAAATAAAGATTATAGACAATTCTAAGCAAAAACAAAAAAGTTGTTTTTTTTGTGCAGAAACTTTTTGCATCTTAGATAATTCATCAGCCTTTTATAGAACTATTTATAAAAATAATTTAACTTTGATAGGCATTTGCTAATGGGTATAAGGGCTTTATAGTTGCTTACATTTGTAAGGACTTTATTTATTTTAATTACTATTCCTTCATGAATATGTATTTAATTAATATGGGCTTTCTATATGAACTTGTAAGCGGGCCTAGAGTGCTCATAATAATCGAAGCCCTTGTGAGTGAATAACTATGGCAAAGCTAATATGGAACACTAAAACTGTATTTGGTTGAGAGATTTGGAAAGAAATTTAGAAAGAAAAAGATAAAAAATGTGTAAAATTAGGTGAAGTGTATTATATTTTATTTATAATTCCTCAATCAAACATAATGTAAGAAATGCTACATATTCATAATTTTAGATTTACAATTTATCTATAATAATGTAACAAGAGAGTTGAGTTTTATATTATTGAATGTGTGACGAATAAAAAATTGACACTTATTATATCACATATCATGAGCTAGAATAGGATATAATAAGAACTAAATTTTCAAAATCTTAATTAGGCCTACTGAGTTAATGTCCTTAGACCTTGACTTCAATTTATTTATTTATTGGGCATACCGAGGAGAATTTGCATTAAGATATAATAGGTACTAAATTTTTAAAATTTTAATTGATTATCGATCTTGACTTCAATTTATTTATTTATTTTTTAAAAGAAAAATATGAAGATTCTCCTCGGTTCCTTAAAATTCTTCATTGGGTTGGCATGTTTGGTTGTCCCAAATGCCAACTTTTGGGCTTTCTCTAACCCTATGGATACTAATTTTATTTAATATCAAATGGGTCTTTCACAAATTCTTTAAAGATGATGAAGGCTAATATAGTAATTTCGTAATAAAAAGGAACAAAAGTTGGGACAATTTATTTTTGGTGATTCTATTTACACAACAATTCCACCTTATTATACCATTTTTCTAATTACACATCCCCCAAAAATTCAAAAATATTATTTTATCCGTCTACACACTTTTTTATATCACTTATAACCTCATTCTTAATCTACTCTCTTCTTCTTACACCCAAAATCCTTCAAATCACAACTCCTCTATCTGCAATTACTACAACCACCGTTGTCGCCACCACCATACCTCTAACCACCATCTCACAACCCCACCACCATGGCCACTACCTTGCGACCTCTCAGCTTCTTTTCAGCATTTGTGTATTGTTCGGCGAACCAAAGCTAAACAAATTTTGTTTGTTTGGCGGGACACGGATGAACAAATATGGTTTGTTCGGTTGGAAACGGCCAAAACAAATCATGTTTGTTCAGCTGTGTCCCACCAAACGGTCCAAAATTGATTAATTAACCATGATCGGTCATAGAAGTCTGAATAAACTTAAATTGTTTAGTTATCGAAGACTGAATAATCTGAATTTGTTCATAAACCAGAGTCGGAAGAAGTTTCGAACTCACTTGTTTTTTAAATTATGCGAAACTATATCAAAATGATTAAAAATCATATCCATACATCTTTTAAACACAAAAAAATATATATTATTTATTTATAATGATTATATATACATTTTAATTTATTTCTCTTGTTTGTTGTTTTTACATGTATGTGTGTGTATATATATATATTAAGGTCGATGTATTTGGATTTGTAGATGGATGGAGAGAGTGAGAAATGAAAGAAAGGTGGCAGTGGTTAGTGGAGAAAAGGGATGGTGGCTAGGTAGTAGAAAAGAAGGGTGGTGGTGGTGGTGGATGAAAAAAAGATAAAAATGTAAAGAGAAATATGAAGAGGAAGGTTTGGAATTTTTAGTCCTTAATAGTAATTTTACAAAAAAATAAAATGTAATAAAAAAAGTTATAAAACTGAAGGGTATAATAAGATAAAAGTGTTGTGTAAGTCTCTCCAACGCTTACTCAGATTTGGAATCATATTTAAATTTGATGAAACATACTTACTTTTTCTCCTCTAACACTAGCATCAAGCATTTATCAAATGAGGGGAAAATCAAAAGTTACATTAAATCGAGGCAGGCTTCAGTGTCCATCAAATTTTTAGAGAGAGAGAGCCATTGTGCTTCATCGTATACCAGACGACTAGCCGATTGTCCGGGCCGTTGTCCAGTTACTTGCAAAGTTACCTATTGCCGGTTGACTGCCTAAACATCATCGTGATCGTCCTTCTGATAGATCGGTTGTTTGATAAAAATTAAAAATTTAGCGTTGGAACGCTTGATATCAGATGAAGATTTTAACTTAAATCTTTATCCGAATTTGATATATAAAAAAATAAGAATGCGTTGGAAATGTTCTAAGTAGAATTTTTCTTTTATTTCTGCACTCCACTTTTTTTTTTATTTTTTTATTACACCACTTTTATTGTTTGGATATTAAGGCCTCGTTTGGCAACAGGCCGGTTTAGCCAAAGAGTCAAAAAGTTACTAAAAAGTCAAAAAGCCAAAAAGCCAACAACCTATACCAAAAAGTCAAAGATTTTCTTTTCTCTCTACTTTTTGCACATCTTTTCGTAAAAAGTCAAAAAGTTATCCCAAACATACTAGTTTTTTTTAGCTCATATTTTAACCAAATAGCCAAAAAATTACTAAATTAACCTGTTCCCAAACGAGGCCTAATTACTTAACAAAATTTTTTTATCCATATATCAACTAGCAAACGAAAAGAATAGCTGAACCATAGAGGTTTCATATATCCGAATCATAGATTTTTATTTAACAATTGATATCTAAATTAAAGCAATAACGTGAATTAAAAAAAAAAAAAATTTGTGTGAAAATAGAATCTCATGAAAAAGTTAAATAATTTTTAAAAATATTTCCAATAGAGATATTCAATTTATATAGTTAAGGAGACAAAAACTAAAGCTCTGTGCACACTAAAGTAGGGCCGGAGGTACCTGCGGTTCAGGAGGGTCACGTGTCTACTTTTGAGAAATTATATTTATGTTTTTAATAAAAAAATATATTTCAATATAATCTTTTAAAATAATTTCTTGAAAGTTTATATCACGATTTTTTTTTTACTTTTTTTCTTTAAAAAAAATATGTTTAATTTGTCACTCTAAATATTTAATTATGCTAAAAATATTCTTATAAATTTTATATTAGAGAAATGTTATATGTCGCCGATTTTTTGTTATATCACATCTTATATAAATATTTGTAATTGGTTCATTTATTTACATATAATTATTACACAATTAATAACAACTAATAATATATTAGTGAAAACTAGTGCACGGAATGTGAAAAAATTAATACTAATATTTTTATGTAAAATAATATAAATAGTTAAATTTTTGTATGTAAATTATGAAAACAAAAAAAATATTGAAATCTACAATTCAAGTTTAACTATTTTATCACAATTTATGTATTAATTTTTAATTTGTCACAATTTCAATCATGTAACTTTCAACCCCCTTGTTAGAGTGGTAAACTCAGGCGAGTTCAATCTATGCAACTCAAGTCAAGTTTAGAATTTTTTAAAGATTGGACAATATAATTTTTAATTTGGTGAGGATTTACGTAAAATTCAAAAAAATTGAGTGGACCTTTGCAGAGACACCAAATAACTTGAGCAATTAAACTAAAATTGTATATATAAATATATAAAATTATGGGGGAATTGCAGCATAGTGGGGCATAGAAAAAAATTATAAAAATATGTGGAGTGCAACTGATTTTATGATGTGGTGCAACTCGTGGGGGTTGCAAGTGACTTGCACCCCTTTATGTTTGTGTAAAAAAAAAAATTATGTCCCACTGGAATGTAATTTCCTCTAAAATTATTTGCTAATTTATTTTTTTCAAAATAAATAAGATTAATTAAAATTTTAATATTAATGAACAAAAACAAAAGTAATATGCTCAAGTTTTTTTCAATAGAATTTCTTTTTTTGTTTAAAAATTACTCTTTTTGATAAAGGTATCATCGAATAAGTTGATATTAAAAAATATATATTTTATATTGGCATAAAATAATTTAAATATAACAAAATTAAATTTATTGCCAAATAAAAATATCTGGATAAAAAAAAAAAAGGTAAGAAGAAAATTAAGAATGGTATTTTCATTTGATCTGAAAATAATTCTAGATGACCAATCTCATTTTTTTAATAAAAAAAGATATTTCACGGACCATCACTTTTAATTTAAAAAAAAATCATTTATTTGTATTTGTTTTAACAAAAGTCACTTTTTAGCAATTTGAGAAAAAAAAAATTCATTTTTTATTTTAGTTTGTTTAATTGACAATTGAGATTAAAAAAATATTAACAGGATCCATCATATTTTGTAAGTGCTAAAAAAGTCTAACACTATGTTTGGGAACCTATGAGAGAAAAGAAAAGAAATGATTACTTAAGTTATAAGAGCATCTCCAAGGGGATAGTTAAACAAGGCTTGTTAGGTATTTTAGCTAATGTAAATCTAATTTTGAGCTCCAATGGGCTAGCTATTGGACTAGCTACTTTACCATCCTATTTTTTTGGTGGCTACAATTGAAGAGCCCTAGAGGCTCTCCAAATAATTATATATGTATATATTTTAGATTTTTGTATATTTATGTCTTGGATTTTGGATTTTATATATTTTATATATATATATATATATGTGTGTGTGTGTGTGTATGTGTGTAATTTTATATGTTCTTTCAATTTTGTTTGATGAATTACGGAATAACTTATTTTGTATTTTGTATTTTTTTTTCCTCATTCTACAGGTTTTTTATGTTTGTATGAGCAAATTTATTATTATTGCAAATTTATATTAGTAAAATATTAACAATTAGTATTTTTTTATTTTAAAAATTAATTAAGTTAGTTTAAATGATTAGCTAAAATAAAGAGCGTGGTTGGAGAACACAATAGCTAAAGTAATTAGGTAAAATAAAGAGTGTACTTTTTTTGTACTTTAACTAGTGAAAAGTAGAGAGTGTGGTTGGAGTTGCTCTAAGATAAAAGAAAAAAAAAAAATTATTGTGATTTTTTTTCTTTTTGTTTGGATAAGGAAGAGATAAAAGAAAAGAAATGATTGTGATTTCTCTAATTCTTGTTTGGTTAGATTTCATTAAGAGAAAAAAAAGAAATTATTTTATGTTATATTACCAAAATAACCTTTTTATATTTTCAATCATTTATTTCTTTTATTTTTATAGGGACAAAATTGGTATTATGAAAATAATGATTTCTTTTCTCTCCTAATCTCTCCACTTTTGGAAAGATTGAAAATGAAACTTATAAGATAAATGAGTTTCTCTCAATTTCTCTTAATTTCTTTCTATTTCTCTCCACTTAAGTTATCTAAACAAGTAAGAAAAATACATATCTCTCAATTTCTTTTCTTTTCTCTTCAAATCAGTCAATCCAAACATAGCGTTAAATGAATAATAAAAAAAATATTTGAAATCCACAAAAATTAGCCACAATTGTACCCATAATGATGTACTATTATATGTATCAACTCTTTATTTGCCATATATTTTAATAACATGGGACCCAACTCCCTTGCCACATCATTGTAAGTGAAAGTGTGGGTTAACGTTGTTGAAATAATAAATTATCACTTGTAACTCTTATTTTTTTATTATATATAAAAAAAAGTTTCACCAACCATCACTTTTAATAGAAAAATAATGTTTATTTCTATTTGATTTTAGCAAAAGTCACTTCTTAACTATTTAAGTCAAAAAAATAAATTTATTTATTTATTTATTTTAATTTGTATAAAAAAAAAATAACAAAATCTACCATGTCTGACTAGTGTTAAAAAAATGATTCATTTTCTTAATGTTTTTGCCTTTTGTTAAAAAAAATATTTGTATTAAAAAAATTTATACAATTTAAAATAAAAAATGTCAAAAAATAAAAGTATAAACTTTTAATATTAATTAAAAATTTGAACACGTGTATTTAATAACATATTATATTTAAACAATTGAGATAATTTTTTTTATAACATATTACATGTATTTAAATTTGTTTAATTGACAATTGAGATAAAACAATTTTAACAAAATCCACCATGTTTGGCATGTGTTAAAAAATTCATTCATTTTCTTAATATTTTTGTCTTTTGTTAAAAAAAAATCTGTATTAAAAAAATTTATTGTTCAAGTCCTAATTTTTTTTTTTATAAAATTTAAAATAAAAAATGAAAAAAATAAAAATATAAACTTTTAATAACAATTAATAATTTGAACACGTGTATTTAATAAATATTATGTTTATACCAATAATATTATGACATATCATTATGACACATGTGAATATTGTTCTCATTAGTAACATAATTTAAAGAAGAATTTAAATTTAAAATTTTATTTTATAATTTAATAAAGGTTGCATAAATTAAAGAATGAATATTGATCGTATTCCAATTATGGTAATATAATTTAGGAAAATTTACCCATAAGTCCTAGTTTTTGAAACGTTGAACCATTTAGTCCTAAAAGTTTTCTTATGCTCCATTTAGTCCCATTTTTACATCAGCATGATGTAAATGATGTAAATGATCTGATGTTTCATTCTATAATTTTAAAATTTATTGAAATCTGATGAACATTAGATGTTTTTCCATCCTATATTTTCAAACATTATTGAAATTTGATGAACATTAGATGTTTGAAATCTAATGTTTGTAACATGACTCTGATGTTATTAACATTGTATCTGATGTTATTAACATTGTAATGGGACCTTTCAGTCTATAAGAAAACTTTTAGGACTAAACAGTGCATAAGTTATTAATTTGGGATTTATTGGTGCATCCCCCTATAATTTATGAAAGAAACTAAATTTAAAATTTTATTTTAAGAATATAAAATTAATTTATAATCCAATCATATTTTGACACATATTAAAAAAATTAAATAAAATCAAAAAAATAAGAAAAAAGAATTGCAACTTTTAGTCAATAAGATGACAATGATTTGTAATTATAATAATATATAAATTACCATTTAATTCAGTGATTCAAAATGCAAAAAAAAAAAAAAAGAAATGATATATAATAGTTGTCATGTATTATTTATTCACCTCTCTCTTTTCTTTTTCTATCCTTCTCTATATTTCTTTGTGTGTATCTTAATATAATTTTGCTCTCATATTTTCTGAAGGTATAGGATTATTTTTTAAACCGTAATGACCACCATACATAAAATCAAATTAATAATAGGAAAATGATACACAAATCTATTTTTTAGACTCATTTTCTAGACCAGTGAAGTGTTAAGAAGATGATTGGTTATTAACAAATCATCTTCTTGACATATTATTAAATCTAGAAAGTGAGTCTAATTTTTTGACCTGAATAGCAATGCTCTTGATAATACAGATAATGATCAATTAATCTGAGCTTATATTTAAATATATCTTTGCAATCATACTAATTTTTAGTCTTATCATTAAATAAAAATTAAATTAAATTATAATTTTTATTAATTTTTAACTCCACTACTGCACTAAAGAAATGTGAAAATAATCAATAATTTAATGAAAATATATATCAATCAGGCCTTACTTTATGTAGAAAACTTTCCATCAAAGCATAATAAATTTCTCTATTTTATTGTTTTTGTTTATCTTTAGGAATCTTGATAATGCATTTCCAATGAATGATTATATGTTCGCATTAGGAGACAAAATACATCATCATCCTTTCATGTCCTATCCTCCAACTCTTCTATTCCTTTAAATTGTCTTATTTTCCAAACCAAATAATAATGGTAGAGAGTACTAATTTTGGAACTCTAGTGATGTGGCAAAATAAAAAGAAAAACAAAAAATAAAAACATAGGCACACACATCACATCACATTTGGACCCCATTTCTTTCCATACCACTAGAACTCTATTTAAAGTTTCAAAATTAGAACTCTCAATCTTTATTTTTTTTCAAACTCATTCTCAATTTTAAGTTGGACAAATTACAATTAAGTTAAAAAATAATTACATTGGTTGGTATAACTCTGGCACACAAAAATAAGCACAATAAAAATCTTTAGTATAATTTTGACATATAAAAAAACTTACACCACACACACAAAAAACTTATACCTTCATAAAAATAAAATTATTTTTTAATTATTTTTTCCTCTAAATTTCTATATACATAATGGCTATGTTTGGGAATAACTTTTCTGGTTAAAATAGTCAATAAAAATAAAAAAAAAAAATTATTGAAAAAAATGATTTTGTGGTGACTTTAATGTGAAATTAAAGTAAGTGTAAACCATTGATTGAGGTGAGATTAAATAGGTTTAAATTATTTGTAATAAGGTTTTTACATCACAAAAAGAATGACAAAAAATTATTAAAAATTGAATAAGAAATTGTCTCATAAAGATGACCTCATGAATGAGATATTGAAAATTGTGTATAACTATCAATACCATATTGAATGTAGAGGAAAACTTTGATAGATATTTAAACCTCAAGATTTTGATAAGAGCATGAGCTCTTTGGTGCATCCAAATTTTCCGAAGAAAGGAAGTTATGGATGCTTCAATGATGGATTTAGCCAAGATTATGGTCCAAGTTGGTTATGGAAAAATTGCCACACGTGTGCAAGCGCTACCCGCCCGCCTAGACCCGGTCGGTTCAAGGTCTGGGTTCGTGGATCTTGGTCTTGGGCTTGGGCTTGGGCTTGGGCTTAGGCTTAGGGTTGGGCTTGAGGCTTGAATGAATTAGGTTTGGGCTGGGCCAGATTAATGATCCACCTAGTCTTTTTGTAAGATATGTATATTATAATGTGTGTAACTCACACATTGAATCTTCATCAATTGGTCCATTACTCCAGGCATTAGTTGCCAGCCTTTATGGCTAGAAGGTTTCTCATCTCTCTCCCATTGTGTATAAAAAGAGGCACATCTCCCTTGAGTTCAATAGAGAAATTTTGCTATCAGATTATAGTCAAGTCGGTCCCTTTTTATAATTTTCTTCTTTTGTGAGAGAGTATTGATAGAAGTCGACGTTCCTTCAGCACCCACAGTGAGATGACTAATCTATTTTAAGGATACTGTGGTATCACACAGGTTTCAATTTGCTTCTTTTTACTAGTTTTATTTTATTATGAATTTTTGTAAATTCCAACATGTTCTTGTTCTGAAATTCAAAGTGATTTTATTTTATTTAAATACATAATTTCTACAACAATAATATTAAAATAATTAATAAAATAAAATGTCACATCTTATATATTAATTAATTATTTTTTCTTTCACAATTATCTATTCAATTACAAAAAAAAAAATAAAAATAAATTACAAATCATTTCAAATATAATTTTTTTATATCTCATAAAATAACTAAAAAATCAATTAAAATTGTTAATTTTCCAAAACAAGATCAATAATTTACGCACAAAAATACATAGAAAGTGTACATATATACATACATACAATAACTGGTTAGGTTGGAACATGTGAGAGGAAGATTCATATGTCACCACGTTTCATCTATTGGTTGGATGGCCCAAGAAGAAGAACACGTGCAGTTGGTGTTTGCTTTTTTTATTAATTTTTGTTGTGCATGAAATTGTCATCCGGCGGTGTCACGTGGTAGGTCCAGGGTGAGGATTGTTAAGAAGCAGAAGTGCACGTGCACGCACATGATCAACATTTAATGCACCTCCCCAACCACTGTACACGGGGTACCATTGTCACCGGATATGACGGAAACGGAGTCACCGTTGATCGCGTCCGATTTTGGAGATTGAGAAAAATTGGGACCCACGCCACCACGACAGTTGCGGAGGTTTCGACGGCTATGATCTGCCTACCCACACATTCTTCTATCGTATTGCTCTTCAAGTCCGCTGACGGCAAAAGTTTGACGGATATTGTTACCAAACCCTTAAAATAATAATAATAAAAACATAAATTATAAATATATTTGATGTAAATTTTAATAATTTATGGGTTTTGTTATGGATTCGGCTTAATCAATCCCACTATGATAAAAAAAAAGAAAAAAAAAAGAAGTTAACGTGTGTTCTTAGAATATATTTTAAGATATTTTGTCATTTTATACATATATTATATATGAAAGTGAATGCAATACAAAATATATAATATTTTAAAACTTTCTTATCATGTGCTTTTAGAGCACATATTAATAAGACTCAGACCCGTTTGTTTTTAGAGGTAAAATAGAAGGGATTTATAGTGAGGGAATTGATAGTGAGGAGATTAAATAAAATTGTGTTTGTTTGATGATAGTTGTTAGTGTAGGAATTGTTAAATTATTTTTATATAAAATAATAAAATAAATAAAAAAATATAAAAAATTAAACATTAATGTTTTAAAAAAAATTCCCAATATATAAAAAATAAAAAAAATAAAAAAATTTCTAATCCCCTTACTATTTTTCTAATACCATCTCTACCTTCTCTTTCCCAATCCCCCTTCAAAGGCCTTTACTAATACCAAGGGAGTAGGAGTCCCCTCCTCATATCTCAAAACAAATATCCTATATAGTAGTCTCACCTCACTATCGAAAAATCCCCTCCCTATAACCCCAAACAAACGGGGCCTCATGTTGTATTGTTAGAGACCTAATTATCATTTTCTTTAATTATCTCTATTTTTATATACTTTTTATAATAGAATATTTTTGTAACATTTTTTTTATAAATAAAAGTGAATGCCCTTTAATTTTAAATGAGACATTTCGTGACTAAAAAATAAAACTAAATGCCCTTTATTTTTAAAATTTTAATGACAATTCCTTACACTATATAATTTAATTATAATTGAAAATAAAGAGCAATTACAAATTTTTAAAAAATCCACAAAATGTCATTTAAAAATTAAATTCCTTTGTTGATTAATATTATATAATTTTATATTTGTAATAATTTTTAGATTTATTTTTCTTTCACCATATAATTTAAGTATGATTGAAATTTAAAAATTAAAAAAAATCACGAAATGTTATTTACAAAAATAAAACTCAATTTTATAATTAAAAAAAGGACCATGCTACGTAGCTCGAATCGCGGCTCGACACCAAAACGACGTCGTTTTGGTGTCGAGTTTTGTTTTGTTTTTGTTTTGTTTTTTTTTTTTTTTTTTCCGTCTGTGTTGCAGAACGAAGAAGATGGTGGAGGGGGAGGGGGAGGGGGAGGGGGAGGAGGGGGAGGGGGAGGGGGCCCTAATAACAGGGGAGGAGGAGGTGGAGGCGGCGGAGGCGGAGGGCGAGACGATCTGGCGGAGGGAGGACGGCGGTGACGATCTGGAGCTGGGCGAGGACGGCCGGAGGCGAGGCCACGACGATCGACGGTCTGAAACTCCTCCCTCCCTGCGACGATCGGCCACGGTCTGCTGCGACGGACGATCGGCGGCGAGCTCCTCCCTCCCTTCTTCCTCTCCCTCCCTTCTCTTCTCTCCCTTCGAGCCATTTCGAGCCTGGTAGCTTCGAGCTACCAGGCATTTTTCTTAAAAAAATTCCATTATGAAAAGTATATAAAAATACAGGCAATTAAAGAAAATAGTAATTTGGTCTCTAACAATATAAAGTTTATAATCTATTTAATTTTCTATGATAGTGGGGTTGGTCAATGTGAGTTCCTTAACAAGTACTCTTAGGCCACTTGTTAACAAATTTCATGAAGAAAATAACATCAAGAATTGAATATGCGTGTGTATGCTTTTTTATTTATTAAAAAGATTATTGTATAAATAATTGTGAAAGCATAGAATTAACAAGATTCATGGTGAAATGAAAATGAAGGTTTTAAATATATAAATCAGTCAAAAGCCAAAAGAGATCAACATCCAATATCCCCTTTCAAATTCTTGTAAAAATTTGAATACTGGATCCACTGATGTTGATGTGTGACCAAATCTTTGGAAAAGTACCAAATTGCATTTCATACAACGCAATTTCACCTAATTACGAGAAAGATTGGGCCCAAAATTCCATTACAGTTATTGGGGGAACTTAGACCAACCGCTGGGATTCGACTGTCGGTTATTTATTTATCTGGATGCATTGGAAGCTGACGGATTGTGGTCCGAACGAAGAGTGTTTTTTTTTTTAATCAGTAAAGAAAAAGAGAAATTTTATTGATGAAAACACACAAGTATAAGTATTAATTTACATCAATAAAGGAGGAAAGTACAAAAAGTACTATAGTTAACACACCATGATCTCAGCTAGATTGGCACCAAGGAAGGAGCACAATTATCTGCTAGCACTAAACCCACAGATTGGCGAGATACCAATCCACAAACGGAGATACATAAAAGAAAAAAAAAAAAAAAGACCAACCAGCCACCACACAACAAGGACATCCTCATATCAAGACTAATACACCAGCACCCTCATCCATTGGCTTACAAACAACTTCTGACCTGCTTCAGATTAGCAACAATATCATGTACTGAGTATTTAATACCCTTCAGATTAGACTTAACTCATAAAGCAATTCTAACTTTCACCAACTCCCCCTAATCCTTCAAGATCAACATGCCCTTCCTTAAATAGATAGTGTTCCTTAGTTTCCACACAGACCACAGCATAGCCAAAGGGACAACTTTTCAAATCTCCAACTCCTTCTTTCTCCATTTCATTCCAGACCACCAGTGTAGCAAAGTTTCCACAGAACCTGGTGTTGCTCATCTTACATCCCACCAATTTACCAAGACAGACCATACATTCCAAATCAAAGGGCATCACAGCAACACATGATCAGCTGTTTCCACCTCTGCCTTGCAAAATACACAAAGAACTAACATTATCATTCAATACTCCAATCCTATGCATTAACTCTGTAGACTTTATTCTCCCTCTCTACGCTAACTAACTAAAGAACTGAACCTTTGGAGGTGCTGAATTTTTCCACAGAACCTTTGAAATGCTGAGCATTAGCCCTTTAGCTACCTCCACCCTTTGCCATGTCGAAGCCACAAAGAACTGTCCTAAACTGCTTGCTAGCCATAAACAAGAATCCTTAACAGTAGGATTTAAAATAGGTGTCTTTGATAACAATTCAGTAAGTCTTTAAACCTCCTCTTCCTCCCAAGCTAATAGGGATCTTCTAAAGTCCAGTTTCCAATCTCTGCCCCACACTGCCCTTTCTTGTGATAAAAAAATTGCAATGTGCCTTCCTTATCCATTGAAAGACTGAACAATCTAGGAGAATCATTCCTCAGACTTCTACCATTAAACCACCTATCATTTCAAAACTGTATCCTCTCCTCATTTTCTACAATAAGTTTAAAATTTTGTGTAAACAACTCAGACATAACAGTATTTGATGAAACAAATGATACAATCCCCTTCCATACTAAAGACACCATAGCAGATTCCACTGTTGCTGGAATCCACCTGCCCCAAAATCCACCATATTTACTACACACCACCTGTTTTCATAATGACTGCTGATCTCTACCATACCTCTACCACCATTTTAATAATAAGCAAACATTAACATCAATCAGATGTCTCACACCCAACCCACCTTGGGCTTTGCATTTTAAACAATGTGTGTGAGTGATTTTCTGATCACACTGCCCTCCTTAGTGATTCAGCTGTAGAGTACAGGCAGAATAGATGGCACCCTGTTGTCCTGCACAGAAAGAAAAGGCTCCGGCGGTGGTTCTTCCACCCGGGGGCACTCCGACGATCAAGTCAGTATATCTCTCAAAGATAATCAATTATTCAACTCACAAGCTTAAGTATAAAAACATACCTTAGACCCATGGGGGTGCCTCTCTTTATAGCCAATACAATCCTAGTCCCAATAGGAGCCTAACTCCAATGGACTCAGGATTACTGCTAATCTGGAACTCCCAGTGGGATTAGGATAAACCCTCTAAGAGTTTCATCTTTACTCAAACTGAAGTCTTCTCTCAATCTAGGACTCTTGTCCTTTATCCGCTTATCTCGGATTCCGATATCTTCGGAGATAACCTCGGCAACTCCGAGATTATCTCGGCATAACTACCACGACACGTGGCACCTCGGCCGACACGTCGGCGTCACCATGCCACGTGTTGGTACTCAGAAAATATATCCCCACAACTGCCCCCTAGGTTCTATTACCTCGACATTCTGAGGTGATAGAACTTATATTGTTCTTCTTTCCAGTACGTTGGCGTCAGAACTCTTCAGCCGAGGTCATTCTCTTAAGGTCGACATGTCTTCTTTCAAGAACAAGAATTCAAATGAACCCTTCCACGCGCATGAGCTGTCATGCATCACTTCTCAACCGTTTCTCCTATGTGTGTGATCCTCATTGGATCATATCACTAACGCGCCTAAAAATCGTCTTCTCTGCGTACGCCGCCTGACGTATGCGATGCTCCAGGCGTAATAATTGTTTTCATTTTGCCGCCGTTTCGAGTTTTTGACAAAAAACTTTTCCTTCGTCTTTTTTCCTTCATTTTTACATTTCGATTCTCTTGCTTTCTCTCTCTCTAAACTCTCCCAAATCCGCCATTGCTCTAGCTTCAAGCTCTGCAATCGTCTTCATTCTCCCATTCCAGCGAAGTTTTCATCGTTCCGTCGTGTCTACATCCGTCGTCTGACCTCGACGATCCTCATACCGGCTCCATTTTTTCCGGTAAGCCTTTGCCCCTCTTGTCTTCAATTTTGTTAATGTTCTTCATTTCTTTCTGCCTTTACTGTTTTGTTGGAACTTCCAACCTGTGAATCATACATTTTGATGTTTTTTCCTCATGATTTTGCTTTTGCCCATGTTTTGAATTACACGCACTGTTCACCACTTCTTGCACTTTTGCCCCTGTTCCTGGCCCTTTATTTCTCGTATCTTTTATGCTCTTGATAGGCCACCTTCGTTCTTGATTCTGAAAACTTGCTCTTGTTTCTTGTTTTCTGTGTTTTTTTCCAGATTCGAGCCTCCAATCTTTGTTTTCATAGGTCTAGGTTTGGGATTTGCATATAGAACCTGCCAATTCTTTAGGAAAAACTGAAACAATTCTTACCAGTATTTGCCTAGGTTTTTGCCGAGGTCCTAATAAACCATTTAAGAACATCTCCTTTCTGAAATTGAATACCCTTACGTCAATATCATGGGCATGTGGAGACATAGGGTAAATACCCCAACCAAACTTAAATACTTTAGGGAGGAGTTTCCATTCCTGCCGATGTCCATCTGAGACTGGCTGGTGATGACGACTCTATCATGCCCAAAGATGATACCATGCCCAAAGATGATGAAGCGTGAATAATCAGCTTAGGGTATGATATAAAATCATCCCTCATTTATAGATGAAATTAGGGTTACAACAGAGAGACAAGAAGGGCCCTGAGGGCATAAAATAATACACCACTATTGTAATGCTACTTTCGGTGATTAAAGAAAATGAACTTTCGGCTGCTAATCTATTACATGCTAACACTCCCTCTCAAGCTGGTGCGAAGATATCTCTCATGCCCAGCTTGCCTAATATGTCATGAAATGGTTTATTCCCGACCCCCTTGGTGAGAATGTCAGCAAGTTGTTCACCAGACTGGACAAAAGGAGTACAAATGGTACCACTAGTGAGTTTCTCCTTAATGAAGTGGCGATCAATCTCAACATGTTTTGTCCTGTCATGTTGAACTGGATTGTGAGCGATGTTGATGGCGGCCTTATTATCACAGTATAACCGCATGGAGTCCTTCTGATCGATACCTAGATCACTCAACAATAACTTGATCCATAAAAGTTCACACACACCTTGTGCCATAGCTCTAAACTCAGTTTCTGCGCTTGACCTGGCAACCACATTCTGTTTCTTACTCCTCCAAGTAACTAGGTTGCCTCCAACAAATGTGCAATACCCTGAAGTCGATCTCCTATCAGTTATTGATCCAGCCCAGTCAGCATCTGTATAGGCTTCCACACGAAGATGATCATATTTTGAAAAATAAAGACCCTTACCAGGGGCAGACTTCAAGTACCTCAAGATTCTCATGACAGCCTCAAGGTGAATCTGATGAGGAGCATGCATAAACTGACTGACCACACTGACAGCAACAGCAATATCAGGACGAGAGTGAGATAGGTAAATAAGTTTTCCCACTAATCGCTGATAGCTCCCCCTATCAACACTTCTCCGCCTTCATCATCCCCCAATTTCTGATTAGGTTCCAGTGGAGTGGCACATGCCTTGCAGCCAAGCATCCCAGTTTCCTTCAACAGGTCAAGCACATATTTTCTCTGTGAGATAAATATCCCATCCTTAGAGCGAGCAACTTCAATTCCCAGAAAATACTTCAAGCTTCCCAAGTCTTTGATTTCAAACTCATTTGCTAAATATTTCTTCAACAGAGGTATTTCCTCACTATCATTGCCTGTAAGAACTATGTCATCTACATAAACAATAAGTGCTGTAGTCTTACCACGTGAGGAATGTTTCACAAACAATGTGTGATCTGCCTGACTTTGTTTGAAGCCATATTTAAACATAGCCTGAGTGAATCTCTCAAACCAAGCCCTAGGAGACTGTTTGAGACCATATAATGACTTCCGAAGCTTGCATACTTTGCCTTCTGTCTGATGATTCTCAAAACCAGGAGGAATGTCCATATATACTTCTTCTTCGAGGTCACCATGGAGAAAGGCATTCTTGACATCAAACTGATAAAGCGGCCAATCAAGATTAGCTGCTAGAGAGAGAAGTACTCTGACTGAATTCATCTTAGCCACGGGTGCGAAGGTCTCCTGATAATCAATGCCATATGTCTGAGTAAACCCTTTTGCCACAAGTCTTGCCTTGTAACGCTCAATAGACCCATCTGCTTTGTGTTTCACAGTGTATACCCATTTACATCCCACAGGTCGTTTGCCCGTAGGTAACTCAGTCAATTCCCAGGTGCCATTCTTCCTAAGTGCTTTCATTTCCTCAATCATGGTTAGTTTCCACTCAGAGGTAGCAAGAGCATCCTGAAAATGGTTAGGAATGCTAACAGAGGAAATATTGGACACAAACGCTCTATATGAGGATGACAAATGAGAGTATGACACAAATTGTGAGATAGGATGTTGAGTACAAGATCTCACACCCTTTCTCTTGGCAATAGGAACATCAAGATCCATGGATTCAAGAGATTCAAAGTTACCTGGACTCTCATCAGAAGCAGGAGATGGCAGTGGAGTAGCAGAAGTGGTCCCTTGTATCCAGTGTTGTCTGTCTATGTCCCGGACATAAACATGCTCGACCTTATCCTTGGTGGCAGCAGGTTGAGTAGAAGAGGGTGGTGCAAGAACAATTGGTTCCACCATAGGTAGCACAGGAAGCACAGGACTCACTTCACACCAAGGCTCCCCCGGAAATGAGGACGGTGATACCGGAGAGGACAAAAAATAGGACTGGGACTCAAAGAAAGTAACATCCATGGAGACAAACCACTTGCGAGAAGAAGGGTGGTAACATTTATACCCCTTTTGAGTAGGAGAGTAACCAAGGAAAACACATATGAGGGAGCGAGGGTCCAACTTACCACGAGAGGGAGAGTGATTATGAACAAAACAGACACAACCAAAAATTTTGGGGGGAATAGAAAACAAGGACGGAGAACCAAGGAGGACGTGAAGAGGAGCCTGTTTGTGCAAGACCTGGGAAGGGAGACGATTAATAAGATGGGCAGCGGTGAGAACAGCGTCGCCCCAATAGGGCCGAGGCACATTCATAGAAAAACACATACACCGAGCCATGTCAAGAAGATGCCGATTCTTGCGTTCCGCCACCCTATTTTGTTGAGGGGTATTGGTGCAAGAGGTCTGATGGATAATGCCATGAGAAGAGAAATATTGTCCTAACCCAGAATCTATGTATTCCCCGCCATTATCAGAACGAAAGAGTTTGACAGTGGCCCCAAACGGAGTACAAATCATCTTATGGAAAGTGCGAAACACAGAGAAAACTTCATTCTTATCTTTCATGAGATAGACCCAAGTTGTACGAGAAAAATCATCAATAAATGTAACAAACCATCGATACCTTTCACAGACATGACACGAGAGGGACCCCAAACATCAGAATGTATTAAAGAAAAACCTAAACTTTTATTCAAACTGGGAGCAAAAGAAGCTCTGTGCTGTTTTCCGAGTTGACAAGACTCACAAAGAGAAGTCAGACACATAATGATTGGCAAAACCAGAAGGAAATAAATGCTTAAGTAAATGGAAAGAAGGATGCCCAAGACGCCGATGCCACAACCATAAATCAGCAGGGGTAGTAGAAGATGTGGTGGAAGAATAAGCAAGTTTGTCCGGTTGATCTAGGAAGTAGAGACCATTTTCTGCACTACCACTGCCAATCGTTCTCCTCGTGACAAGGTCCTGAAAAAGACAATGATCAGGAAAAAACGTCACACTACAATTCAAATCCTGGGTGAGACGACTCAAGGATAACAGATTAACAGAAAAATTGGAACATGGAGATAAGAAGACAGATGTATGGTAGGAGTGACGTGAACTAAACCTTTTCCAGAAATGGAAGAAACAGTATCATCGGCAATCCTAACTTTGTCTTGACCTGAAGAGGGCTTATAGACAGAGAAAAGATCAGAGGAGCCAGAAATATGATCTAAGGCACCAGAATCAATGATCCAAGGCAAAGACTTATGACACAGGAAAGCACAAGGAGAAGAGGCTAAGTTACCTGAGCGGGCAAAGGACGAGGAAGCTGTACTGGGAGCAGAAGAAGACCGGCGATCCAACAATTGCCGCAAAGCATCCTCCAGCTCAGTATCAGAAGTTGGGCACAGCAAGCAGAATTAGAATCAAGTGGATCAACAGCACTAGTCTGATGAGCCCGGGAATAAGAACCACGTCCTCTAGATTGCCTGACCGACCGCCTCGAGAACCAGACCGATCACCTCGACCCCCGGATGGAGTCCCATGAAGCTTCCAACACGTCTCACGAGTGTGCGCGGCTTCTTGCAGTAATCACAGAATACAGACTCCTTAGCAGCAGACGGAGGGATGGGAGTCAGGCTGAGGCCATCTCGAGGAGTAGACAGTAATGCTGAGCGGTCAGTAGAGACAGGGGACATCATAGCAGCCCGGCGACTCTCCTCATTCTGTACATAGGCAAATGCCTCCTGAAGTGAAGGAAGAGTGTCCATACCCAGAACTCGACCCCTAACTGGATCATACTCCACATTTAGGCCGGCCAGAAATTTAAAGACCCGTTCCCGTCCGAGGAACTTCTTGTACCCGACAGAATCCGCAGGGCACACGGGCTTATAGTCTTCCAGGTGGTCAAGGCGTTTCCCGTTAGTGAGAAGGTGAAATATTGCAGGACAGTCTGCTCCCCCTGAATGAGCTCTCAATAGAGGGCGCGCAACTCAAAGGCCTGTGAGAAATTCCCTTTGCGGAATAGGTGGCAGCCACAACATCTCAAACATCCTGGGCAGTGTCCATAGACAAGTAGCCCTCACCAAGTTCAGAAACCATCGAATGAATAAGCCAACCCATAATCAAATAGTTGGTAATCTCCCATTGGGCATAACCCGAGTCAGTGGTACTAGGTGCCTGTATCCTGCCATCAACATACCCCATCTCCCTCTGCTCTTCAAAAATAGGGTCAAACTTTGAGACCATGCGAGGTAGTTCTGACCATTAAATAGAGAGGTGGTGATTTTTAAACTAGGATTGAGTTCTCAGTCATGGTAGTAGGTATAATAAGATTCTCGCTCCTCGGTGTTTGAGAAGTAGGGGACACACTGGTGGAATCTTCCATGGATACGATACTACAGAACCCTCAACAAAACTAGTGACGATCACAAACCCGGAAGATGGTGGCACAATGAACCACTATGAAGGCATAACAAATTTAAGAAATCATAAAGTTTTCTCTTTTTTTTTTTTTTTTTTTTTTTTTGGTGTTTTTTTTTTTTTTTGTTTTTTTTGTTTTTTTTTTTTTTTTGTGTGTGTGTTTTTTTTTTTTTTAATAAAGATATTTAATGTTTTAGGTATTCATTTATATATATATATGTATTATACAGAATCTGTTGAGGTAACTTAGAATATATATATATATATATATAGTGTATTAAGACGGTGTATAGAGGACGAGGGGTACCAACGAGATGAGAGAGCGCGACGAGGGCAGACGAAGGCTCGGCGGAGGCTGAAGGAGCTCCGACGAAGACTGACGAGGCAGATGAAGGCTCGACGGAGGCTGAAGGAAGATGAAGGAGCTGCGACGAAGGCTGGAGGAGGCAGACGAAGGCTGGAGGAGCTTTGACGAAGGTGCGGAAGGTCGATTCAGAGATGATGGCGACTGAGGAAAGGCAACGAAGGCTGAGGAAGATGAAGCAGAGGTAATTTCGAACCCTAGAGGCTCTGATACCATGAAGCGTGAATAATCAGCTTAGGGTATGATATAAAATCATCCCTCATTTATAGATGAAATTAGGTTACAACAGAGAGACAAGAAGGGGCCGAGGGCATATAAATAATACACCACTATTGTAATGCTACTTTCGGTGATTAAAGAAAATGAACTTTCGGCTGCTAATCTATTACATGCTAACAGATGATACCATGCCCTTTCCCATTGTTGCTTTCGTTGAATGTGGACTCCGGCTTCCACTCAATCCCCTTTTCCGTGAAGTTCTCCACTATTACAAGTTGAACCCTATGCAACTCACCATTAACTCCTATCGAGTGATAAACGGTATCATAGCCCTAGCTAGGCAGGAGAACGTTAGGATCACCCTTGCCGACGTTCAATATTTTATAACCATGTGTGCCCTGAATTTGAAGGAAAAAGGCTATGTCTATTACCTCAAGCCGCGGTCCACTGAATTCAAAATCGTAGCCGACCTCCAGACTCCAACAAGGGAGCTGGAGATGACTATGTCATTGCTTCGGGAATTTGGAGTTTGGCCCAGACAAAGATGTTCATCTTTACCCTCTTCCTCGAACAGTTAAAGAGGGCAAGGGTAAGAGCCCAGTGTTTAACCACTTAGTTGTTTTTTCCAAGTCTTCAAACTTTGTCGGTCTCTAATGTCTTGTTCTTTTTTGCAGACGTTCGCAAGCCACCAAAGGACTTTCGCCAGTCCTACTTTTTAGGCAAGGATCTCAAAAAGCTTTTGGACTGCCTGTCCACAAAAGGAAAGCACCTTTGTTGTTAAATTTTATCCCAACATATAAGTCCATTTTGCCCGACGTTCCAAGGAAGAAGAAAAAGAGCCTCTCTCCACCTACAGCCACAACTCAAACTGTCTCTACATCCCGAACAGATCAGGAATCAACATCTGACCCAACCAATCAGCCATCTACCTCAGCTCCATACTTAATACCAATACCCGAACGCAAACGTCGGCGCAAACTTGTCAAAACTGCTGAGATGGGTCGCCCAAAGCCCGTTGCTCAAGACCTGCTAGCCGATCTCCCAACCGACGTTAATGCTGCTCCGACTCAAATTATGCCCCCACCAAAGCCAAAGAGAACCAAAAAGGCCCAGCCAATGACCAAAGCCACTGTGGCTGAGACTGAAGACACCCTGCCTATTGCACATTTAGCAGAGAGTAAGAAGACTGCTTCTACTTCTGCCAAAAGGTCTGCTGAAGCTCAACCTTCTGAGTCCACAAAATCGAAGAAGCGAGGTCGTCTTCAGCAACTACATCGGAATCCAAAAAACCAGATGTTCCTTGGGCCCCAAAATTACTTGTGGAAGACAGGCCAATAATGGCCAGTGAAGAGTGCCGACGACATAAATGTCGGCGTGGCTCTTAGCACTGCACTGCTTCTGCTGGTGATTTGGAGCGAAATGCTGGATACAGTGAATATGAGAACTACGCTTTAATGCTCTAACACTCAGTTCAAGTAAGTGTTCCAGTTTGGTACTTGTTCTTTCTTTCTGTTTCATACTTAGAATATTTTCTAACACTTCTGTTTTCTTTCAGGCTATCCAGCATGCCCATTCCTTTTCAATGCAGTCATTTGAAAATCGAGAAAAGTTGGCCGAGATGAAGAAGGAGTTTACTTCCCTTCAGAAGGCCAACAAAAGTCTTTAACAAAAAATGAAGAAGCTGGAAGATCAAGCTGAGGCTGCTACTCAGGCCAAACAGGTAGTTGAGGAAAAGGCTGAATCTGTTGAAGCCATAAGGAAGGTTGCTAAGGTTGAGAAGAGGGAAGCCGAGGCTAAAAAGGCCCAGGCCGAAAAGGAGCTCCAAGAGGCCCTGGCTACCAAAGTTGCTGAAATAAGGATGCTGACGAAAAGGCATAACGCACAGGGTATGGCCGACGTTACGGAGGAATACAAACTTCAAGTCAGGCAGGCATGCAACAGGGGCTTCTCCCTAGGTTGGATGTCCTTGGAAAAGAAGCTCAATATTCCTGATGATTCACCATGGCATAAAGCCGACGCGATTCCCCTTCCATTTCCTCCTTCGCCACCTCCAAGACAAGCTGAAGAGGAATCTGAGTCTGAAGCCGAGGATGAGGATAAGGATGACGATGATGCTCTAGTAAGGAAGCCCAAGGATGCCAATGAGACCAAATCTCCTCCTCAGGATGATCAAGTCCTAGACCTGACTCATGAGGAGGATGAGGAGGTTGCTAAAGATGCTATTCCTGAACAAACATCAACCGACGTTCCTCCAGCCGAGAAAATCTTGATGAAATGCTTGCAGAGATTGACGTCGAGATTGAGGCAGAAAAGGTTGCCGAAAAGGTTCCACTAGAATCTTCTGAAGTCCCAGCCCTTCAGCTGTTATGCTGAAGAATCTTGATTTTTATTTTCCTTGTCTTTTATACTTTGTTTTGCTTTTCTGAACAATGTAAGCTTCCTTTTATGGCCGATGTGCCTTTCTTTGTTTCTTCAGAACAGTGTACTTCTTGTAGGACATAGTGTCTTCTTTATATATAACTGCAACTGTTTTCCTCTGAATGCTTTTAATTTCCCTTGATTGCTTCTGCGTGATTCTATACTTAGAATATTTTGTATGTCTTTCATTCTTTTCCTCTTTTGTGCAATCTTCTCGGGGTTATATACCTCGGATATAATAACTACAAACTTTACTTCGGCAAGATACTGACCTGCAAACTTTTCATAGATTTCAACAAGTGTTTAAACAGTGATCTCAGTCTAACCCACTTGTAAATTGTTTACAAATTTCAACAAGGATTAACATATTCAGTGAACTTTTCTCAGGTTATAACAAGTGCTAAATAACGATCTACTTGTAAATTGCTACAAATTTCAACAAGTGCTTAAACAAAATACCTAATTTTTACCTCAACCTGTAAATTGCTGCAAATTTCAACAAGTGTTTAAACAAAATACTTAGCTTTTACCTTAACCTGTAAATTGCTGCAAATTTTAACAGATGATCATATGTCGGCTTAACATTTGTCTTGTAAATTGCTACAAATTTCAACAAGTGTTAAGCATCCCCTTTGGTTTAATCAACCTGTAGAGCGCTACAATTGTTCAAGCAATAAGCTCGGCTTCACTTCGACTTGTAAATTGCTACAAATTTCAACAAGTGAAGAGAAACAGTGATCTCGGCTTAACTTCAACTTGTAAATTGCTACAAATTTCAAAAGTGAAGATAAGGAACCATTTCAGCTTAACTTCGACTTGTAAATTGCTACAAATTTCAACAAGTGAAGATAAGAATCAGCTTAACTTCAACTTGTAAATTGCTACAAATTTCAACAAGCAAAGATAAGGAAAATCTCGGCTTAACTTCAACTTGTAAATTGCTACAAATTTCAACAAGTGAAGATAAGGAACCAGCTTAACTTCAACTTGTAAATTGCTACAAATTTCAACAAGTGAAGATAAGGAAAATCTCGGCTTAACTTCAACTTGTAAATTGCTACAAATTTCAACAAGTGAAGATAAGGAAAATCTCGGCTTAACTTCAACTTGTAAATTGCTACAAATTTCAACAAGTGAAGATAAGGAACCAACTTAACTTCAACTTGTAAATTGCTATAAATTTCAACAAGTGAAGATAAGGAACTAGCTTAACTTCAACTTGTAAATTGCTACAAATTTGAACAAGTGTTAAGCGTCTTTGTCTCTTCTCTGCCCCAATGTGAACCTGAGTTCTACTTGGGTTCTCGTTATTCGTGTCTCTCAAAAACAACATTATGTATTTTTAACAATCATATGTGTTTGAAGAAATCAGAAAATATTTTATTGATGACATCGGCCAAAAATAATGAACATCTAATGATAGAAAAATTTCAAATTACAAGTGTTCCAAGGTCTTGGCAATGCTTTGCCCTCATTATCTTCAAGCCGGTAAGCTCCATTGCCTAATACCGAAGTAATTCTGTAGGGTCCTTCCCAGTTTGGGCCAAGCTTGCCCTCTCTGGATCCTTCTTGTTGCCGACGACTTTTCTCAGGACTAAGTCACCGACTTGAAAATCTCTTGGATTGACCTTCTTGTTATAAGCTCTGGCAATTGTTGCTGGTATACTGCAAGCTGAATTGCAGCCTTCTCTCTTCGTTCTTCCAAAAGATCCAGATCTCGGGCTAGAAGTATATCGTTAGTCCCATTCTCAACTCCCTGGGTTCGGATCCCTGGGATGCCGACTTCCAGTGGAATTACTGCTTCTGTGCCATAAGCCATGGCAAAGGGGGATTCCCCTGTTGATCTTCTCGGCGGTCCGATATGCCCAAAGCACGTTGGGCAATTCGTCTACCCACTTTCCTTTTGCTGCCTGCAGCCTCTTCTTTATTCCATCCAAAATTACTTTGTTGGAGGCCTCTGCTTGCCCATTGCTTTGGGGAAAACTTGGTGTTGAAAAGTAATTCTTGATCTTGAATTTCGCGCAAAAGTTCTTGATGAGTTTGCTGTCAAACTGTGTTCCGTTGTCGGCAACTATGGCTCTGGGAATGCCAAATCTGGTGATAATGTTTTTCCATATGAAATTCTTGACGTCCACATCTCGGATTTTGGCAAGAGGTTCTGCCTCTATCCACTTTGTGAAGTAATCTGTTGCTACCAGCAAGTATTTTCTCTGCCCAGTTGCTTGGGGAAGTTGTCCAACCAGATCCATGCCCCACTGGGCAAACGGCCAAGGGCTGGATACTGGATTCAGGTCAGCAGCTGGCTGATGAATCAAAGGTGCAAACCTTTGGCATTGTTCGCACTTCTTCACGTATGCTTCTGCGTCTTTTTGCATGTAGGGCCACCAATACCCCTGGGTAATGGCCCTGTGAGCTAGTGATCTGCCCCAGCGTGGCTTCCACAAATTCCTTCATGAATTTCATATAAAAAATCTTCAACCTGCAAAGGGTGTACGCACCTTAGAAGGGTCCAGTGAAGGATCTTCTGTAGAGATGTCCGTCCGCAGTCAGGCTGAATCTTGCCGACTTCAATCTGACTTTGTGTGCCTCCTTGCGGTCTTCTGGCAGTTTTCCTTCTTTTAGGAATGCAACGACTGCATCCATCCAGCTTGGCCCCATGTCCACACACATTGCTTCTTGCTGTGTTCTGTGGTTCTATGCTCGGGCCCGACATGTAGTCAATCATAATTGTCCTTGTTTTTCCAGTCTGCATTGAACTTGCCAGGTTGGCCAACGCGTCGGCGTGGTTATTATCATCTCGGCTTACTTGGAGTAGTCGGCAGTTCTGAAAAAGGCTGCCAATCTGATGACCTCTTTTGCATATGCCGACATCTCTCTTCTGGCTGCAAATTCTCCTGTTGACTGGTTAACAATTAACTGTGAATCACAAAAAACTATTACCTCATCTGCTTCGGCTGCTGCTGCCAGCTTTAGCCCTGCAATTAATGCTTCGTATTCTGCTTCATTGTTTGAGGCCTTGAACCCCAAACGGATGGACTGTTCTATTATTTCTCCATCTGGAGATATCACAGCACTCCTCCCCTGCTCCCTGTCGGTTTGAACTTCCATCGACGAACAGTCTGAAGGAGTCGCCGATGTAGATGCTGCAGGGTCTGAGTTTTTCCTTCCTTTGCTGTTTTGCCTTGGCTGGGATTCTCCTTGCTTGCTGGGACCTCGTTCATCTGGCTCAACGGAGCCTGATGTTCGATGGATTCAGGCGAATTCTGCCAACGAAGTCGGCCAAAACTTGGCCCTTAATTGCTGTTCTGGCCTGAACTCCAGGTCATACTGGCCCAAGGCCACTGCCCATCTTGCAATTCTTCCTGTTAAGTCTCCTTGTTGTAACAAGGACTTCAGTGGGTGCTCTGTTAGTACCACAATCTTGTGTGCCTGAAAGTAATGGTTTAACTTCTTTGAGGCCATTACCAAGGCCAGCATTAATTTTTCCAGTGGTAGATACCTTGTTTCAGCGTTGGCCAAGGTTTTACTTACATAATAAACGGCCTTCTGTTCTCCTTGCTCTTCTCGGATTAGCACTGCACTTACTGCGTGTTCTGACACGGCTAAGTACAAAAACAACTCCTCCCCAGGTTTAGGTGTTGAGAGGACTGGAGCCGTGGTTAGATATTTCTTTAGGTCGGCCAGAGCGGCCTCACATTCCTCAGTCCATAGGAAGTCTGTGTTCTTTTTTACCAAGTTGAAGAAGGGTTTACATTTGTCTGAGCTTCGGCTTATGAACCTGTTTAGGGCTGCGGCCCTTCCGGTAAGCATTTGTACCTGTTTTGCCGATGTTGGGCTCTGTAGGTCTAAAATGGCCTTGATCTGATCTGGGCTGGCCTCTATACCCCTCCTTGTTACTAGGTACCCCAGGAACTTACCAGATCCAACTCCAAACGCGCACTTTGATGCGTTGAGTCGGAGCCGATATGTTTTGAGGATTTCAAATACCTCTTTTAGGTCGGCAAGATGACTCTTGGCTCCTTGGTCTTCACGACCATGTCATCGATGTAGACTTCTACTGTTTGGCCTATCAGGTGCTTGAACATTTTAGTTACCAGCCTTTGGTAGGTTGCTCCTGTGTTTTTCAACCCAAAAGGCATCACTCTGTAACAGTACAGGCCTTTTGGGGTGATGAACGTTGTCTTTTCTTCGTCTGGGGGTACATGGCTATCTGGTGATACCCCCTATAAGCATCCAGGAAGCTCATCCTTCCATGTCCAGATGTGGCGTCCACCAGCTGGTCAATTTTGGGCAGAGGGAAGCTGTCCTTGGGACAGGCTTTGTTCAGGCTTGTGAAATCTACGCATACCCTCCATTTACCATTCTTCTTCTTTACTACCACAGTGTTTGATAGCCATGTCGGATAATTGACTTCTCTGATGGCCCTGGCCTCTAGAAGTCTGTCTACTTCCTCCTCCACTGCTCGACGTATCAACGTCGGTTCTGGCTCGTTGTATTACAGGTTTGGCCGACCTGTCAACGTTCAGTCTGTGACATGTGACCTCGGGGTCAATGCCAGGCATTTCATAAGGTGTCCAAGCGAACACCTCTATGTTTGTTCTCAAAAAGGCTTCCAGTTCCTTTTCTTCTTCTTCGGCTAAACCTGAGCCGAGAAGAAAAAAGCGCTCTTTCATCGCCCTCCTGGACGAGGATTTTCTTTAGTGTTTCCTCACTCTTCTCGTCGGCTCCTTGCCGACATCATCTAGGACCTCCATGTCCTCATCTTCAATCTCTGCCTTCCCTGTTCTTGTATGTTGCAGGTTGTTTTCATTGCTGCCATGGAGCAATTTTTTGCCTGCAGTTGATCTCCTCTGATTTCTTCAATCCCATGTTCTGTTGGGAATTGTAATAGTTGATGCAACGTTGAGGGAACTGCCCCCATTGCATGCAACCATGGCCTTCCCAAGATGATGTTGTATGGGGAAGGTGTCAATCACAATGAATTCTGTCTTGATTTTCTTGTGCCGGCTTGTACTCCAAGTTTGTTGCACCTAGTGGCCATGTCGGCGTTCCATTGAAGCCGACCATCGGGCCATTGGATCCTTCCATGTCATCTGGGTGAAGGCCTAGCTCCTTGTAACATCTAACATACATGATGTCACAAGAGCTGCCTTGGTCTATCAGGATGCGTTTCACTTGGCATTCCCCAACCTGAAGGGATACTACCAAGGCATTATTATGCGGATGCTGGACCATCTCAAGGTCGGCTTCGGTGAAAGCTATCATTGGTCCTTGGCACTCTTCAGACCGAGGTCTTTTCTGTCCGACCTGGTTTACGTGCTGTAGGTGTCTTACCCTCTGGGTTTCTCCTCTAACTTCGTTCTCGTTGACCCTTGAGTAGATCACATTGACCACCCATGGTCCCCCTGCCTGAGGTTGCTGCGCTGGGGGAGGCGCGCTGGTGCTTGAGGCAATCTTGCTTGTTCTTCTCTTGTCCTGGCTTCATCGACAAGGTCCCTCAGATGGCCTTGTCTTATTAAGTCCTCCAAGTGTGCTCTTAGGGCTCTGCAACCCTGAGTTGGTGCCCCTCTTCATTGTGGTAGGCACAACGCCTACCCATGTTCCTTCCCATGTATTCTCCTGGGGTCTTTGCCGGTCTTGAAATAGGGCTGATTTCGGATTTGATCTAGGACTTTGTGGATGGGAATTCGGAATACAGTTGTCACTGCTTGCTTACCCCTTAATTCTGTCTCTGATTTGCTGAATCCGTTGTTACCTCGGCCTCGCTTTGGCGAGTCGTTCCCTTTTTCCTGTTTTACTTCCTTATTCCCCGATGTATCTTCCTCGGCTCTGGCATATTTCTCGATTCTCGCAATGAGCTCTTCCATGCTCTTTGGCAATGTCTTTGCCAAAGATTTCCACAGTGAACAATCATCTTTCAGGCCGTTCTTGAAAGACACGACCGCCACTTCCTGGTTGCATTCGGGTATTCGATTAAACACCTCGTAGTATCTTTTTGCATAGGCCCTAAGGCCTTCATCCTTGCTGATCTTCAGTGCCATCAGTGCGTCTACCCTTAATGGTTACAACTTGTTTGTTACGAACCTGGCCACAAACATCTCGGCCAGGCCTTCCCAAGTCTTCACGCTTCCTTTGGCAGTTTGTGGAACCAATCTGATGCAATCTCCCCAAAGGACGAGGGGAACACTTTGCAGAGCAACGGCTCGTTTCCACTGTATAATGCCATTGAATTTAAGAATAAGCCAACGTGGAAGTTAGGGCCTGACTTACCATCGTATATTTGAAACCTCGGCATACTGAATTTTGTTGCCTCAAATTTGTCTAGTTCTACCGAGAACGGTGTCCTCGGCTTGTCAGGTGAATTAACCTCATCTTCAGCATTCTGTTCCTTCCTCTTGAGGTAGTTTCTCAAGTCTTCTTTACTCCTCCCTGGAGCTCGGCTATCTTTTGACTTCAGTCTTTTTGACACACTACTCTCGGCCTCGTGGTGGGCCCGCTTTGATCTTTTCCCATGGGTTGTGTCAAAGCAAAGTGCCTGCCTTTGAACATGCCGATGTTCTCTGGCTCTGGGTCCTTTGTGTGATATGTCCTCTGGGATTTCTCTTGTCTCGGCTCTTCTCGTCCGATTTCCCTGGAAGGCGGTGGTGGAGTGCCTTGCGCTCCTGGTGTGCTGAGGTGCTTCGGGAATTTTTCCTTCCTCTCTTCTGGGTATTGACTGCTGGAATTGCATGTCCTGCAGTGGGTATGGTGGCTGCATGACCTTGTTTTGCATCATAAAGTTGACGACCGATTGCAGGTCTGCCAATTCTTTTACTTCCTCATGCCTCCGTAGGGCACCTATCCCTCCATACCTGGAGGTTATCTTCGTTGTAGTATCAGTCCTGATCTGTCTTCTTTGAAGTGTCGCCCTCCTGGCCGACGTTCTTTCCTCCGTGACCCTGGTCACGGGTTTCTTCGTTGTGGTTGTCTCCTTCAATGTCAAGGTCGATAGGTCTGCCACTCCCTGCGGGAGCGTCGTCCCAACCTTTTCTTGTTGTGCGTTACTGGCCATCTATTCGTCTTCGTTTCCCACAGAGGCGCCAAGTGGTGTGAGTGATTTTCTGATCACACTGCCCTCCGTAGTGATTCAGCTGTAGAGTACAGGCAAAATAGATGGCACCCTGCTGTCCTGCACAGAAAGAAAAGGCTCCGGCGTGGTTCTTCCACCCGGGGCACTCCGACGATCAAGTCAGTATATCTCTCAAAGATAATCAATTATTCAACTCACAAGCTTGAGTAAAAAACATACCTTAGACCCATGGGGGTGCCTCTTTTATAGCCAATACAATCCTAGTCCCAATAGGAGCCTAACTCCAATGGACTCAGGATTACTGCTAATCTGAACTTCCAGTGGGATTAGGATAAACCCTCTAAGAGTTTCATCTTTACTCAAACTGAAGTCTTCTCTCAATCTAGGACTCTTGTGCTTTATCCGCTTATCTCGGATTCCGATATCTTCGGAGATAACCTCGGCAACTCCGAGATTATCTCGGCATAACTTCCACGACACGTGGCACCTCGGCCGACACGTCGGCGTCACCATGTCACGTGTTGGTACTCAGAAAATATATCCCCACACAATGATAGAAAGAACATAGGTAGATTTGACAAGATTGATCTAATCAGGGTCAATCTACCCGCAAAGGGCAAGAACTTCCTCTTCCATGATGTTAATTTCTTCTTAAAATTTTCCACCACAGGCTGCCATGTACTTCTACTCTTTATATTTGCACCTAAAGGTAGTCCAAGATAAGTAAGAGGTAATTTCTGACTAAGGCAATTAAGTTTTTGGGCAAACTCCATAACCCTCATCTCCTCCACACTAATCCCACATACAATACTTTTATGAAAATTAATCTTTAACCCTGACATTACTTCAAAGCACCTCAGTATTCTTTTAATCATAATGATTTCCTCCCATTCAGCTTCGCAAAAAAATGATTGTGTCATCCGCAAATTGCAAATGAGAAATCCTCAACTCTTTTGAACCAACTGAAGCACCTCTTATCAGCCCTCTTTCTTTTGCTCTCTCCAGTAAAAGGTTTAACTCTTCAGCCACAATATTAAAGAGGAAAGGAGTGAGTGGATCACCTTGTTTTAACCCCTTTTAAGAAGAAAATTCTGCAGCAGGTGACCCATTAACAAGCACTGATATTCTTGATATAGAAATACATGACTTAATCCACCCCATCCATTTCTCATCAAAACCAAAATTCTACATCATTGATAATAGGAACTCTCAATTTACTGAATCATAAGCTTTCTCGAAGTCCAATTTAAGGATGATTCATTTTTTCTTTCATTTCCTCCATCAGTCCACCACTTCATTTGCAATTAACACCCATCTACAAATTATAACCAATCGAGCTAGTCTCAATTGCGTTGTGTCGTGATCATTTTATTTTTTATTTTTATATTGGTTAACGAGTAATAAAACATTAAATGATTGCTCATTTTTTGATTGTCTATTTTGATTTTTAAAAAATGAACAATCATTTTAAAAATGTTTCCGAGTACTTTAAGGTTAGCGTACTCCATAAAGAGCAACTACATTTATATATACATGTATTTAGTTCCCAATCAACTTGCTTAAATTCTCACACTCTAATGATAAAATATCATCTTATTACCGTCAATTGAGCAACGTTTTATTATTTTGGATTAGTGTGTGACTTTACTCCCAAAAAAAAAATAAAAATAAAAATAAAAAAATTTGCTACGACGGTTGGATCTTTCTATTTATAAACTTACCAGTCAGTGTCTCTTAGTTTTGCACTCCTCTTTAGTGAAAAGTGACTAGTGAGTGATGGTTCTATAGGATGTTTACTTAGTGGCATGTTTGGCTGCTATACTCACTACATATGCTAAAATATCTGTAGTTTTAGCCAACTTAAAAGATATCCCACTCATGAATAGTTCTATATGATCTAAAACTCTCAATTTTAAAATAATGAATCTCATATTGAGCTCACAGTCATGAATTTCAATTTTAAAGTGTAGTATGTGATCGATCTCATGAGGTCATGATTTTGCACAAGATCTTCATATAGGGACACTCCAATTAACTTCTTAGAGCATCCTCATCAAACTAGCTTTAATCATTTTTTAACTAATAAACTTCAAAAAATTAAGTTCATCAAACTCGTTTTTAGCTCGTCAAAATTTACGATGGTTACAGTAACTCGTTACAACAAGTGAGGCACTGTGAATCGCTACTTGTATGTTACCGGATGTTCGGCCGGTGAACCGGTCAACGGCATTTTTTATTTTTATTTTTATTTATTTTTAACATTTCTTCCAATTTTACCTTTACAAAGAAACATAAGAATTGTTTGACTGGGAGCTCATCAATTTAATTAAAAAAGAATAACAAATATTTTAATAGGATTGAGTTAGAATAGAGAATTTAATACAGTGAGGTGATTAGCTAAAATAAAAAAATAACTTTTTTAATTATAATTTAACTAAAAATTTAAAGAGGTTGGTATGAATACTCTTATACCAGGCTGGCTTGGGTTAGATATAGAGGATGTACAACAATAATCACGACTACGACCACCTCCATCACCGCAATCATCAGTGGCGTAGGGAGGGGTTTTGGCTCTGTAAAAAATTTAATAGCCCCTAAAACTTAATTTGACTTCAATATTAAGAAATTTAGATGTGCACAAAACAAAAATTCATTATATCTAAAACATAATGACCCCTATATATATGTATATTTTTTTGGTATAAATCCACGCTCTCAAATTTTAATAGTTGAGTGAACAATATTGAAAATCCTAATCACAATATTGAGTGAACGATATCGAATCATGAACATTTATGTAAATAGCATAAGCTTTTAACAATATGTAAAGGACACAATTGCAAATACTAATTATAAATGTAGTTGAAATCCATAAATTTGTTTCTTGCAAAACAGAATAACAGAATAACGTAGCAAAGTTGTCATATTTGTGGGGCTACAATTAAAAAAATACTTGTTTAGAATTTGGTGATAGCTGTTTTTGTTGTCATTTACCCTTATGACAATTATATCAACATTTACAACAATTTTTCTAGCTGTGTTGATTTTATTTTATTTATAAAAAAAAAAAAATAGATGTTCAATCTAAGAAATATTATTGTCTATCATTGACATGATGATAATACTGTTGGCTACATATTTTGTACAGGTCAATCACAGTTCAACACGTGCTAGAATGAGGGCACTACGGGAAGACAATTCAAATCTTCAAACGTAACCACACACGTGACAGTTAACATTGGTTATTGTGGATTTGCATAGCAGTGGATCAGCAAAGAGATGCAAGATGATGTGACTTTAACGGTTACTCATATATTTAAATTCAAAATCAGGAGGGAAGCCTAACTGCAAACATGGCGTAGTGGAGCTAACTGTGAGGAAATATGATCAGTGATCATGGAGGGATGATTCGACGGTTAGAAGCTCATTTCGACGGTTATCATTAAGAAGTATAACTAGCAGAGAATGCCCCAGAAAGAAGAACCAGACTCAGATCCAGAAACTAGTTTTTATCTACTTTATTTTCCTTCCAGTTTTTACATTTCTTGTTCTTTACATTTCTGTACTTCAAATTCCTGCACTGCATTTCATTCATAGGAGTTGTTTCAAGTAGCTTATTGCTGTAAACCTCTACGAGGATGAATTAGACCATTGTAAAGTTTTTCATTTTTACTTAATGAAATGCTACAATTGTTCTTCATTTAATTGTTGTTTGCTAAATTCTCATAAACAAAGCCACCAGTAAAATTCCTTCTCGTTGAGGCTGAAAGAACTGAAACACAATCGTCTAATAATTGGTTGGCAATTAATCTTCTGTAAGGACTGATTGATCCTTACTGGTACGCTTAAAATTACAATACTAACCTTCGAAAACGAAAAAAGCTCACATATATTTTTGGCACGTCCGGTAGGACTAATTGAAATGGCTAGACGTAGGAGACAAGGAGAAAATGAACGCTTAGAAGAAGGTATGGAAGGAGAGGTAGAAATACCTAATCCAAAAGATAATGTGATAACACATCCTGTGCAAGTACCTGTCTTATCAGAACCTATGGTCGAACAGACCAACACTTCGGAGCAAGTACCACATGTTCAAAATATTGGACGAGGCCATGGAATTAGACCATCTACTGTTTCATCTATTCAGCCAATGAATCCATGGGGAAGCTTAGTAGATGTCATGGGACAGCAGTTAATGAACACAATGGAAAGATGCGCAATATCCTTTATGGATCGAATGAATACCCATCAACCAACTAACACAAGGCATATAGAGGAAATTTCAAATGTCCCTTAGCAAAGATTGGCTAGCGATAAACAGCCTATGCAAAGTAATGGACATACTAATAGTCAAACTAGTAATCAAAACTATGAAAGACCATCACCTTAGTCTTGGTATGAGCCTCTTTCGAGGCCTGTGACAAATCAAAATGCCTCATTACTTAACAGTGAAACCATGCAAATTGGTGGATCTGGGCCAACACAAGAAAATGGCATAAGGATGTTTCCAAATCCCATGTTCGAAGTCATACCTGGCACAAGGGGGTTCACTAATCCTTTGTTTGAATTTGTACTCGGGGGGTTGGAAGGGTTTCCTGCGACTGGAAAAGACACAACACCTGTTCCAACACCTTTCGCAGGTCCTTTCACAGGACAGGCTCAGAGGGGTCACCCATACCCTCAACAGCAGCCAGCACCACAGGGACAACCAGTCCCAAATATATCTCCCTATGGACCAAGAGGACCTCAGGCACAAGGTTGTCCACCAAATCCTGTGTTTGTTCCTCCAGTGGTGGTTCAACAAGCACAAAATATGGTTCCTAGGGACCAAATTGCTGATGTTGTTAGAGAAATGTGTGGACTTATGGCTCGGGGGGTTCAAACTCCTGTGTACAGGAAACCATATCCAGAATGGGTAGATAGGGTACATGAATACCTAAGAGGGTTTAGAATACCAGATTTTGCTCTTTTTTATGGAAATGAAAACCAGTCAATGGTAGAACATATTACTAGGTTCGTTGCTCAGTGTGGTGAATTTATCAATAATGATTACATGAAGTTAAGACTTTTTTCAAATTCTCTAACTGGAGCAGCTTTTGTATGTATATTAACCTTATACCTGGCTCTACCCAAACCTGGCAACAAATGGAGGAGGCATTTCATGCCCAATTCTTTCAAACAGAACCAGAAGTTTCTATGGCAGATTTGGTAAGGTTGAGTCAAAAGCCTGATAAGAAGGCTGTTCAATTTATTGCCAGATTCAAAAGAGCACGAAACAAGTGTAGGATCATTCTACCAGAGCCTGAATTTGTGAGATTGACTCAAAATGGTTTAGAGTTTAGGCTTCGAAAGAAGTTCGACTCATCTAAGTTTCGATACTTAGTGGAATTAACCTATAAGGTGTCTAGGTATGAATCATTACTTGAGGAAGAACAAGATCGAAGTAATGCATCATACAAGACATATTATAGAGATCCTAATTATGAGATTGATGCAGTAGAGATCATAGGAAAAGAGCCTGTAATCTGTGAGGCGTTAATTCATAAAGACACTACAATAGACCAGCAGTTTAAAAAGAAAGACCTTCATAGGAAATATTCTTTTGATTTAACAAAAGCAGATGATATTTTTGATCATTTGCTTGCAGCCAATTTCCTAAAGTTACCAAAAGGAGTCAAAATTCCTTCTCCAGAAGAACTTAAAGGAAAAATGTATTGTAAATGGCACAATTCTTAGTCTCACTCAACTAAAAACTGTATTGTTTTTCGGGACAAAATCCAAGAACAGATTCGAAAAGGGAGTCTAAAATTCCCAGCTAAAGCAGAGAAAGTTATGGGGATTGACACTAATCCATTCCCAGAAATTGGAGAAATTACAGCCAATGTTATTGTGCCAAACTTCCAGAATTTATCCTTGAAGGAAATAGAAGAGGTTAATGTGCAGATGCATGTTGCTAGCCAAACTACTCTCAAGAAAGATGCCAGAAGTTCACCAGCGAATGGGCAGGACTTTGCAGACCAAAGGGAAGACTTTGATGAGGAGGCACTGGACGATGTCTCTTTAGAGGCAACTGTCATGCAAAGAATATATCCCAGATGCAGGTTAAGCTACAAATGGTTAAAAGGGCTCCCGATTGATGGGAAACAGTATTACAAGGATGTGCAGAGACGCCCTAAACCAACCAGTGCCTACAATAAAAGGCCATACCCAACTGGTCCTAGACAACAACCATTCTTGGCTGGACCGACAGCCAATAGAGTGCACTCCAAAGGCAAGAGACCTCTACATGAGTTTAAGCCACCCAATTATTATAGAATGGAGGACAATCATCCTGAGAGGAGATCTGAAGTGAGTTCAGGTTACGGGATCAGAGCCAGAGATTGGCCTCCTAGACCAGCCTCAAATAAGATGGAAAGTGGCCACCATCATGGATGGCCTGAATTGGGCCCAAAACAGAGGGTCAGGGTTAAGCAGTGGCCTTCACAAGCAGCTTCGAAACTGGCTTCGAAGGCAGAAGGAGACAGTTCAACAACTGAGCTAGTAGGTTCATGGGTGCCTGGGGTTCCAGATTGGTTTGTCATGCAGAACAAGTTTAAGGAAATACCTACCCAGAGAAGTGTTGTTGGAAATCAGGGTAGGATGGTTAAACCTCCCTTGGTGGTTCCAAATAATTGGGTGTTACTAAAACATCCAAAAACAAAGGAACCAAGTATGGTCCCAGTAATTTCTAGGTCCCAAAGGAGGAAGATCCAGTGAAAGTACACTCAGTACCAAAGGGATCTGAAAGAAAGTGGGGAAAGTTCTTCATTAGCCCAGCCAAAAAACCAAACAGAGGGAAGAAAAAGTTCCAAGTTGGATCATAGTCCAAAATTAACCCCTTAGGATAAAAGGAGTTACAGCAGAGAGCAGTTGGCTAAAGTTCACTTTGAACTGAAAGCCAAAGAAAGATCCAGTTTAGAAGGTCTTAAAAAGGCTTTGATGGAAAGCGACAGTGAGGCAGAGGGAGAAGTTGACCTAGACCAAAGGAAAGAGATGGTTGAAGAGGAAATGTTTGAAGCCTTCATGGCTGAACAAACATTTTTGGTTGAAAAACCAGTAAGAATAGGCCATTCGAAGGAAGTCACTAGTACTGAAGTGCCAGTGTAGTATGGAGGATGCTTCTGAGGTAACTGAACAAGTTAGCCTAGAAAAGAAATAAGAGCAGCCAACAGTTCAGTTTGGCTCATTTCCTCCAGTGTTAGTGAATATGGTGCACATATTGCCACAAGAGTTCCAGGCTGAGAATGAAAACCAAGAGGTTCAGAAGATTGACCCTATTCCAGTTTCTAGTGAAGACTCACAAGTTAGCATGATTCAAGATGAGTTTGAGATAGCCACACCAATGGAAACTGAAGATGAGAGTGAGGAGGTAAGTATTAACCTCTTGTACCCTTTTGAGTATCCTACAACATCCATGACACAGCATGTCAAACCCTTGTACATCAAGGCCTTCTTCGATGGGATACAGATGAACCGGGTATTGGTGGATAATGGGGCAGCAGTAAATCTGCTTCCGAAATCTTCTTTGAAGAAACTAGGAAAAAGGAACCCCAGATTAATCCCAACCAGCACAACCATTGCTGGTTTTGCTGGAGATAAACAGATGGCTCAAGGTATTTTGCCCATTAACCTGAGTATAGGGACCAGAGATTGTATGACGGCATTCTTTGTCATTGACAGCAATGCTAAGTATAATGCTCTACTTGGTAGGGACTGGATTCACATTAACAAATGTGTGCTTTCCTCTCTACATCAGAAGATAATGATGGCCTTGTGCAATGGAGAGACAGAAGAGATCAATACAGATCCTCAACCCTTTGTCGCTTGTGCTGATTTTGCAGAGGCCAAGTTGTATACTGAATGAGTAACACCACTTAGTATACTGAGAAAACCTGATGGTTCAGCCAAAGTGACGGCTGATGAGGAAGTAGCACACCTGAAGCACTTGGTACAAGAGAGTGCTGATGAAGAATTCGTTGTCAAAATGATAATGATGCCTGGTTGTAGGCAAGAAGGTGGAGCCCAAGAAGCCAGACCTTTGGCTTTAGTTAAGTTCATAGCATTGGAATTAAAAGCAATAGTCCAAAAGGTTCAGGAACAAGAGAAGGAAGCCATGATAGTTGGCTGTAAGCATAAACAACAGCAGGTCAGACCTTTGACCTTTGATAAATACTGTGCATTGGATATCGAAACAAAAGTCCAGGAAATACAGGAGGAAGAAGCCTTATGGACAAACTTTGTCTTTGAGGAGGAGGACAAATATGTTGAATCAAAGAAACTGGGAGTAGAACAAAGCAAAGAAATTGCTTCGAAGACGGAAGAAATTAAAAAAGAAGCATCAGTGAGCTCTCAGATACAAGACCCTTTGGAAGAGGTTAACTTAGGGGAAGGTTTTACACAGCAACCCACCTATATAAGTGCTTAGTTAAATGCTCTTTATATAGGGACCAGTTATTGGTGGTTTTAAAGAGATATAAAGATTATTTTGCATGGTCTTATAATGAACTACCAGGATTTGATAGGTCATTAGTAGAACATAGGCTCCCTATGAAGCCTAATTTCAAGCCATACAAGCAAAAACCAAGAAGGATGAGTCCTGAAGTGATTCAGAAGGTCAATGAGGAAATTCTTAGGCTCCTTAAGGCAGGCTTTATTAGGACAGCTAGGTATGTTGAATGGCTATCCAATATTGTGCCTGTAGTTAAGAAGAATGGTAAAATGAGGGTATGCATCGATTTCAGAAACCTGAATTTAGCAACTCCAAAAGAAGAGTACCCCATGCCCATAGTAGATTTATTGGTGGATAGTTCAGCAGGGCACAAGATTTTATCAATGATGGATGGGCACTCTGGTTATAACCAAATCTGCATTGCAGAAGAGGATATCCACAAGACAGCATTCAGATGTCCGGGGAACATTGGCACATTTGAATGGGTTAAAATGCCATTTGGCCTGAAGAATGCTGGGGCTACATATCAAAGGGCTATGAACACTATCTTTCATGATCTCATTGGAGGATATTTAGAGTTTTACATTGATGACATTGTCGTGAAGTCTCAATCCATGGAGGAACATTTGTTTCACTTGGAAACAGCTTTTGAAAGAATGAGAAAGTTCAAGTTGAAACTTAATTATCTCAAATGTGCTTTTGATGTATCAGCTGGAAACTTCTTGGGCTATGTAGTACACAAAAAGGGAATACAGATTGATCAGAACAAAACCAAAGCTATCATTGAAGCCAGACCTCCATCAAGTAAGAAAGAAGTACAAAAATTCCTTAGACATGTTAATTTTCTCCGAAGATTTATTTCTAATACTGTAGGGAAAACTAAAGTATTTTCTTCCTTATTAAGGTTGAAAGATAAAGAGGAGTTTGTGTGGACAGCAGAGCATCAAACTGCTTTCGAAGGAATCAAAGCCTACTTGGCCAAGCCTCCAGTGCTGATGCCACTAAAGGGTGATAAGCCCTTGAAGTTGTATATTGCTGCAGCAGAAGATTCACTGGGAGTTTTCTTAGCCCAGGACAATGAAGAAGGCAAAGAAGAAGCAGTTTATTACCGTAGTAGGTTTCTAAATTCTTGTGAATGTAACTATTCAGCTGTAGAAAAGCTATGCCTTACATTGTATTTTGCTGCTATGAAACTAAGATACTATCTTTTGCCTACAACTGTCTTGATAATTGCAACCACAGATTTGGTTAAATATATGTTGTCTAGACCTATGTTGAGAGGAAGAATTGACAAATGGATACTAGCTTTATCAGAATTTTACAAGCTCATACAGTTGATTTATTTGGGGGTTCTCAATTGGTGGTTAACCAGGTGAAAAGAATTTTCAAACGTCAAAGTGCAAGCATGTTGTCATACTATGTTGTTGCATTACATTTGTTTTCTCAATTTCAGATAGCAAATATGACTTATGTCCCAGATTCTTGAATAACAAAGCTAATGATGTGGCTCAGAAAGTTTCGAATTTCAGGAGAAGGGATAACACTCAAATTAATATAAGCCAAACAACATATTAAAAAGTAACACCACCCTTAAATAAAAGGAATATAGTCTTAGAAGTCAATCATAATGACTTATAAGAACAAGATTGGAGGCATCCAATAATGCAGTATCTCGCTGGCCCATCTTCAACAGCCAGCAGAAAAATTAAATTACAATCTATACAATACATAATGTATGGTAATGCTATTTACAAAAGAGGGGCAGACGGGTTATTATTGGAATGTTTAGGCCCAAAGGAAGCATTGACAGCCATGGCTGAGGTTCATGAAGGCATCTGTGGTGCTCATCAGCCTGGTGTGAAGATGATATGGCTGCTTCGAAGACATTCCTACTATTGGCCAACCATCCTTAAAGATTGTATAGAATATGCTACAGGTTGCCAGGCATGCCAAAAGCATGACACAATAAGACATGTATCCATAACTGATCTGCATGCGGTTGTGAAGCCTTGGTTGTTTAGAGGATGGGCTATGGATATAATAGGGAAAATACATCCACACTCTTTAAAGCATCATTGTTTCATCTTAGTGGCCACAGATTACTTCTAAGTGGGTCGAAGCTAAACCGTATAAGGCTGTAGACCAGACCGAAGTTATTGAATTCATTAAAGATCTGATCCACAGATTGGCATCCCACAGACTATAACTATTGATAATGGGACTGTATTTGATGGGAAGATAGTAAAGTCTTTTGTTTCAAAATTTGGAATTAGCCTTGTTAATTCTACCCCCTATTATGCACAAGCCAATGGTCAGGCAGAATCATCCAATAAGTCTTTGAAGAAAGGAATACAAAAAGTTGTAGAAGACAATCCCAGGGATTGGCATAACTTACTGTTGGATGTATTATGGGCTTACAGGACTTCTCCAAGATCAAGTACAGGAGTCACTCCTTATGCCTTAGTATATGGGCATAATGCTGTACTACCTGTAGAAATTAACATCAAGTCCTTGAGGGTGAGATGCTAGGATCAGTTAGTTCTTGAGAAGTACCATCAAAGTATGTGCTTGGAATTAGAGAATGTGGATGAAGGTAGAATTCTGGCATTAAATAGCATTTTTTTCCAAAAGAAGAAAGCAGTCAAAAACTATAATAAGAAAGTCAAGCACATTAGCTTTGATAAAGGTGATTTGGTATGGAAGACAATACTCCCAATAGGGATTAAAAGCCACAAGTTTGGCAAATGGTCACCTAACTGGGAAAAACCATATCAAGTTCATAGAGTCTTGCCTTGGGGAACATATCATTTGAGAAATTTGAATGGATATACACACCCCAAGAAAATTAATGGCAGATATTTGAAGCCTTATTATCCAATCGTGTGGGAAACACAAGGAACATAATAAGTGCTAAACAAAACAAGCATGAAAACACTCAAATAACGAATAAAGATTTTATTTCATAAAGAGTTGAATACATGCAACCATAGATTGGCCCAAAAGTCAGTACAATGTTTCAGTTGTTCCTTTACAATTGACTCTCTACTCTTGAGAGATGGGAACAACTGAATGGCTGTAGCCATCTCTTGCTTTCGATCAGCCAGTCCTTGGTTAGTAATCTGTAGCTTGATGGTAGTTCAATCTAAAGCCAGGTTGACTGCTGATAACTCTTCTTCAAGCTGAGCTTTCTTCTCCAATCGTTGAGCCTGAAATTGGGAGACAAAGGAATGTTGTTCTTTCAATTCTGACACTTCAACATGTATCTGGGAAACAAATCTCTAGTCTCTCAGTAATTTCTTTTCTGCAGCTTTGGCAACATGGCAGATGTTGATGTAAAAGTCAATGGCAACTGCCGCCTGAGATAAATGACTTGAAATAGTCATGCTGGATTGCTCAACAACCTTGTAGCACTGGAGGAAGCCATTCTTGATAATAGGCCTTTGCAAGGCTTCGAAGGGGATCCTCAAGAATAATGTCAGCAACTCCAAATAAATGTCCAAGTCTAATGAAGGCAATGAAGTCTTACTGGTGGAGGAAGAGCTCTCAAAAATTTCTAAGAGAGAATCAGCTAGGACTAATGGCTCAGTTTCATTGCTAGCTGTTGGAATAGTGGAAGGCATGTCAAAAAGGCTAGCTAGTCTAGCTTTGAAAATGTCTACCTCTTCTGTTGACATGGTTGGTGTAGAAAGGGCTCTGATAGGAAGAAGGGATGGCTGCATAGGGATAGGAGAGGAAGATGAAGTATCCCTAGCAGTTTCTATAGTCTTAGCTACCAGTAAGTCAAGAGAAGAGGGACTGGAGCTAGATAGGGATAGTGGACAAGGAACTGGTGAGCTACCAGTGTCTTCTCTACGGGAATCAGTTATCACTGGAAATGAAGTAATAGCTGGAATTTCCTCAGGAGGGGAAGGAGCAGCAAGGCTTGAAGGGAGAATAAATTGGATAGAGTTGAAGGATAGAAGAGGAAAGTATGGAGTTACACCGAAAAATAGGGATGCAGGAATGCTTTGCCTTAAGAAAGGTATGAAAAATGTAAGACCAGAGAGTGGGAGTATTGCTTGAATTGGCTCCACATTTTGAGGTCTTTCAACTTCAGATGAAACTGAAGGAGTCCTTATTGAAGGAGAAGGCAGAGTAGTTGTTGCTGCAAAAGAAGAAATACAAAGTAATGTTAATGTCACGACCCAAACCCGCCCCTATAGGTTTGGCACCGTAACCGGCCAGTAATCCAGGGATTACCTACGGCCTCTGAACAGATTACCAAAGTATAAGGGGCTAGCGGAAGCAAATATATAAAGTAAACAAGGTCCAATGAGCTGTGATGACGTACATGGGACAGAAAATTTCAAAACTTATTTATATACATAAACATGCTAGTCAGATACGTTAAATATGTACAAAGTATTTACATAAAGTGTAACCCAAGGTCCAGCATTACAAGACACAAACATAAACATTGACTAGCATGAAACAAAACAGCCACAGCACTAGACTTTGACCGAAACCTCCTCGGGAGGCACAATAGCTGGCTGACAAAAAGGAAATAGAAGGCCCTCAACTCTGGTCCTGGTCATGTGCCGGCTCACCTACATATATAGTAAACTGTGAGCGAAAGCCCAGTGAATAATAAACAGAGTAAAGGGGTTTCAATGAATGAGTCCACACAGATTTCAGAAGTCAATTCACATTGTATCAAAATCATACTTGATCAGATTGAAATCATAATTCAGCTTTTCAAATTCATACTTGATCAGATCATAGATAGACAGAAATCATAAGTCATAGTTTCACTTACGTGATACATCCATTAGCTTAACTAAACGCGCAATGCGTAAGGTTATGAATAACCTCCTTAGCTCCGGTGAAGGAGCCTCCGGATCCGGGTAACAAAACAGCTAAGCCCCCATGGTGGGCCTCCGGTACGGGCATCAGTGCACAAATTCACATAACAAGACGCATAAAGCGTAACATCACAGGACGCATAAAGCGTAAAGTTCCATAAGGAACCTCCGATACCGGGTCAAGGCTGTAAATCTCACATGGTACTAAGGATGTCACGGATACATGTCAAAAATTGGACAATCATTCATTGTACATAACATATCATTTCAGAAAACAGATCTCATTTTCATCACACAGAAAATAAGTACAGTTGAACATATCTTTACAATGTTATTAGTCACCGTGGGCGTTGAAACCGATAGGTGGAGCCAAAAGGTCAAACAGAATGCGGCACACGACCTACATAACACATAACGGATACACCCTTGAAATACGCATTTCTAAATGTACAAAACTCACACCAATGATTCTAAGTGTGTACCTAACCTCTTATCCTTATTAGGGAGCCTTAAACATGGCCTAGGGATGCCTAGGATGGAATGTGGATGCTTAAATGCCTTAGAAAACATTTTTCAAGAGTTGCTGAAAATAGAGGTCTCGCTCGAGCGAGCCTTCCTTCGCTCGAGTGACCTTCCAAAATCAAAGGCTTCGCTCGAGCGAAAACTTCTTCGCTCGAGCGGTCTGTCGAAACAGTAAAAATACTGGATGCTGTGATTTTACGCGGGATGGTTGCTCGATGCTCGCTCGAGTAGAGCCCTGGGCAAAAGTGCTCACTCGAGCGAGGAATCCTTCACTCGAGCGAGGAAGCCAAATCTGAAAATTCCAAATTTGTCTCCCAAGTTCGAACCAAGCATTCTACAACCCAAAACTCAACCTCTTGGGCCCAAATTCTGGAAAAAACACTTTAAACTCATAGTATATCAAGTTGCAAAAGCCAATTTGTAAATTCAAGGGCCAAGAGTGAGTCAATTTGAGCACCATTTCCAAAAATCTTCAAGAACATGGGTTAATCAAACATGCATGAACTCAAATGAATTTCAAAGCTCCAAACCATGATCAAATGGTCAATTTGGTGGGAAAACATGATGAATACATGGATGATACTTAGGAAATGAACATGCATGTAAGTTTTTTATGAAGAACAACTTCAAAATCTAAGAACAAGTACATACATGTATGAGCTAAGTTCTAATTGAACATGTATGAGCTAATTCTAGACTCTAATCTTCAATAGGCCAAGAAATATGCAAGAACTAGTTCAATTACATGAATGAGAGGATGAATTTCTACCTTAAACCTTCAATTCCAAATGTGCTAGCCCAAATTGTTGTTATCTTCCAATTTCTTCCAAATTCCAAGCTAGTTCTTGAGCTAAGACCCAATTCCCTCAATTTCCAAGCTAAAACTTGTTAAAATCAAGCTTTCTCCTCTCTCAAATTGCCTTCCACGGTTTGGTCTCTAAAGGAGATGAAGTTGATGCACTAAGTGATGCAAGTGATATAAGATTAAAGCTTGGTCTAGCAAAGTCCACTTAGTGGCAATTCTGTAATTAAGCTAGGTTCATTATTAAAACGTTAATTAATCAGATTTAACCATTCCAAATCGAATTTTAATTGAACCTACCATAAAATCATATAAAATCTAACTAGTCTAAAGCACTAATCAATTTCGGAATCGGGCGCCGATAAGGCTTCCAATTTGCAGTTTAAAGTTTAAAATACGAACAGATATTCTGACACCGAACAGATAAGAACATATAATTCAAGCAATGCACATGCAAATTAATTCCAGATTTCCTCTTAATTATTATTAGGCATAATTAAGTTCTAATTAGCGTTAATCAGGGTCGGGGTTATTACAGTTAAGTCTTAGTATCAAGAATTTGAGAAAGGAAAATAGAGACGCGAAAGGAAGTTACTGGTTTCAGAAGTGGTGGCAATGATTGCAGAGCTGCGAAGGGTATAATGTTCAGCAGTTTGTTGTTTTCTTGCAGCTTCTCTTTGGAGTTCATTAGCAGCAACAACTTCATCCCTAAGCATTTACTGTTGCCTCCTCTTCCCAGCCCTTTGAAATACAATAAGTTCTTTGGAATGTTCTGCTTCTACTGCTTTAGCAGATGCTTCGTGAATGGGGTCTCCAGTGAAATCAGAAAGAGAGACAGTCATTTTTTTCCTTCTTTTTAATGGTGTCTCTTGCTCTTTTTCTATCTCTTCTTTTTCTGTTTCCTTTTTTTCTACATGAACCTCAGGTACCTCCTCTTTAGGGTCAAGCAAGAGCTTTCTTTTCCTTTGTTGTTGCTGTTTGCTCTTGAGAAGATTTAAAGCTTGAACCTTTTAGGGAGAATCTCCCTGTGAGGCACCCACACCACCTATACCAAAGAAATAACTATAAGTGAGGGCAAGAGCATCATAAAGGAGGAGAAGAGAAAAGAAGCAGGAGTACATACTTTTTTTCGAGGCAGCTCGAGTAACTCTAGGAGGAGGTGAGGCAGCAGGAGCAGACTTTGTAGTGGCAGCCGCAAGAGCTGGAGTAACATGAGCAGTAGAGGAAATAACAGCTCCAATCCCTTTGGACTTGGCTTGAGGTACATTTAGTACAATTAATAGATCTTGAGGAGGAATAGCCAAGTGCACCTCCATATTGGCCATCGACTAGTTCTGGCACCTTTTCAGTATGTTACTTTGAGGTATGAAGGGTAGGTACTTAAAGTCAATTAAATCTTGGATAAATTTGGAAGTTGCTTCTTCCAATCTAGATCTTCGAATCTTCAAATCTCTGCTGGTAAGGCTTAAATTGGACTGACTGTAGAGAGGAATAGGGACCCCTTGTCAGAGTCCAAATTGCCTAGTAAATTGGGCAGGACAATAGGGCTCAGAGATGCACTTGTAAACTCTGGGGTTGATAGTCCCAATGAATAGTTCCTTGGGAATCAGAATAGAGGCCCACATGTTTTTGTGCTGGGGTGTAGAACAGGACCTATCACTCAAAAAGGTCCTCAACCAGGATGGGCCAATATTGGTAGTTTCGAAAGAACGGAAGCTGTGAAAAGAAGAGGAAGATGAGAGTTGGTGAAAGAAAAAAAAGTAAAAAGCAAAGGTGGAAGGATAGAGTGAAACATTGGCTAACTTCATACCATGAGTGGTAGGGTTTGGCTCCAAAAACCTTAGGCACTTAGATTGTAAGTCGGTGAAGTATGCAAAAAGCCAAAGTTAAAGTATCCAAAATGGGCCTCCCTGATTGGCATCCAAGGGTTTTTCACAAAAAAAGGGGAACAAGCTCTACAAACATGACCTAGAATGTATGGAGCTAAGGCCACATTTCTTTGTAAAACAAGCGTTTTGGCAAGAGGGGCAAATTTAGTCATGATCCTCTGAGAAGAGATACAGAAGAGGAATTTGCAATGCCAATACAATATATAAGAGAAAAATTCCATATCAGTCACAGGGCCCTCTCTTTTGTTCTCAACCTTGACAAAGTCACTATAGGATGAGTTCAAGAGGGGAGGGAAAAAGGGGTTTTAAGGTTAGGATAGTTTGGACCAATGAGGGTACCAGTAAGGGATAATCCTAACAGATGGCAGATGTCAAGGACAGTAGGAGCTATATGGGTTGGTGAACTCAACCTTGGAGCCAAAAATATCTAAGGAAAGAAAAAATCTGGAGAGAGAGCTAGGGAGAAGCAAGAGAAGAAGAGGAAACGTGAGAGTAAAGAAGAAAGAAGGGAAATTGATGGAATTAAAGTAGAACTCAAGGGATTGGCCCAAGGTATGTGTAATTAACTTAACCTCTTGAGATTGATCTATTATTTGTTTAAATTCATGATCTAAGATGAGGAGTAAACATTGAGTTGGGATTGAGAAATATAAGTTTAAATGGGATCTCTTCATGGAATTGAACTAGGATTCTATAGATTTGCTTGATTTAAGAGCCAATTTCCTTACATTTGCTTATCTTGAAGTTGATTATGAGATGAAGATCTACATAAGTTTGAAAGAAGAAGTTTTGAGAAGATCTACCTTAATCTTGTTCTTGTGCTTGGGAAATTGAGTAGTATTTTGGGGGTTATGATGTTTGATGGAAGCTAATAATGTGAAATTTATCATGTATTACAGAGTTTTGGACTTTGATTTACATGAATTTGCAGTTTAATTTTGAAAATGAGAGGTTCCAAATCATAAAACCATTTTCGGACTGTTTGATTTTGCCCAGACCGCACGAGCGGAACATGAAGAAAAAGAGAGGTTTTCATTATGCTCTTTAGGCGCTCGAGCGGCCGGTTTTTCCGCTCGAGCGGATTTGGGCCGCACGAGCGGTCAAATTGGGCGCACGTGCGGCCAACCCTGTTTCAGCTTATACCTGGTAACTTCAAATAGGTATATCTTCCTCATCCAGACTTCGTTTTAGATGATTCTTGAGCCTAAAATCAAGCCCCGGAAGTCTAGTTTCCAATGGTGGTGGTCTCACTCCCAAATTCTAAGTACAGAAATAGCTATACCCAAATTAGTGACGACTGTTCACTTTCTGTTTACCGGTTTGTGCCGTTTTTTCGCTTAAACCGTTTTCCATCGATTCCTCCTATTTTTTGAGACATGGATTATAACTTATTAAAGAATAATGAGCTTGGTACCACCATGACTAATTGATTAAATGATCAAAGAGAATAAGTAAAGGATCGATTATGATCTCATATTATGTGTTGTGCACTGTGCTTGTAGGTCGAGACGAGGACATCGTCCCATTACTACTGGGAGCCGATCACTGTGAGTAATAGTAGTGTAATGATATGTTTCACTTACTTCCGGTGATTATGATTTATGTCTTGTTATTTATGAATGGCCTATTCCTTTGATATGGTGCTTTGATTAAATTAATGGATATGATTGAATAATGGCATTGATATGGACCTAAGGTCGTCTGTCCCTAGTACTAGACGTGGGCCCGAGGCCGTTATGACGTGAATTGTTATGTCCCTATTAATGTAGTTATACATTTGCCTTCTGTTAATAGTTATTATTAATGTTCTGTTATTCGCAAAACAACTATGTCGATTTATAATAAACCATGGGAAAATCTATGTGCACTATTGAGTACTAGTACTGTAGTAGTACGTTTTACTTACTATTAATAATTAATATTAACATTATGTTATCTGCAAGTTAATTGTATTGATTCATGATGAACAAATGGAACGCATGTGCATTATGGGACTATGATATCTTTGTGTATCTAGAATCGTTCTGTCTGTTAATATCTGGGCCAGAAGCCAATCTGTTAATATCTAGGCCAGAGGCCAATCTGTTAATATCTGGGCCAGAAGCCAATCTGTTGATATCTGAGCCCGAGGCCGATCTGTAAGATCTGTTAGGCTTGAGGCCGCTCTGTATAATCTGCATAATCTGTATTATCTGTTAGCCTTGAGGCCGTTTTATATAATCTGTTGGGCCTGAGGCCGCTCTGCATAATATTTTGGGCCTAAGGCCATTTTGTATTCTGCATGGGCCTGAGGCCGGTATGTATTACATATCGGCTTGAAGCCAGTCTGCATTACATGTGAGCCTGAGACCATATTGAAATATAGTTATGGATAATATCTGTGTATAGTTTGGTATCTGTCTATTTAATTTATCCAAGGTTTTGCTTATTTAATTAACCTCCTTACACTACTATTATTCACTGAGCCTTGCTCATCCCGTTATTATGTATATTTATGTAGGTCAGCCATCGGGGATTGACACTAGAGTGGTATTGAGGTTCGCCTGTCTGCCAAGTCACCTGGGTATGTCTCCGTGTGGAGGCCTTAATTTGTGTTGGGAGTCATATAAATTATTAAGTCTTATGTAAGTGTGTTTGAGATCTATATAAATTCCGTGATTGTATATGTAACTCTGGGAATGTATTTAAATGCTTAAATCTAATTAAGCCATCATGTATGCACAAGCTCAATGGATGTTGTCTTTTATTGATATTGCTTCCGCTTAAGGCCCCGTATGTGGTTAAATATTATTCTAAAATTCTGTTTTGAGACCTATGTACAGGCCGGTCATGGACCAAACTTTTAGGGGCGGGTTTAGGGCGTGACAGGTGGTATCAGAGCACGAGTTAAGATCTCACACATGTATCCATTGAGCATTAGAGTGTCTAGAATGCATTTAAGTTGCATGTATCTAGTAACGAAAGGATATGATGTGCATTTTAAAAGATGTATGTGAGCTTATACAATACGTTAAGTATTGAGATTAAGAATGAGAACTCTCATGGACTTCGGGGTAATAAAAGAAGATTCATATGTTTTGTTTCATAGACTGAGTTTTGAGACTAAGGAGAGTTGGATAATTGTTATGAAATGAGAATGGGTTACATAAGGCTAAAGTTTTGGAAGATGTGAAATATCGGTGTTCTTCGGTTATTCAAATTGATAATTATAAGCATGTTTGTGGAAACGTGATATGAAAAGAGATTAAACTTAGCTTCTATCTGTGTTATATGTGAAATTAGACCATGAGGAATTTTGGGGAAACTGAGGTTATTGTGAATCAATGAAGTGTATGGCAATTGAGAAATACAATGATTAATAACGAGTATGGGACTTGAGAATGGTTTGATATAAGAAGTAGAGATAAAGGGATTGCCCCACTCATGTCCTTGTATGCTTGTGTGTGTTATGACTAAGTATGCGAAACTACGTGTTATGGAGTAATTAATGAATGATATGCGATGTGTTAACAGTTTGCATCTAATGACTCTAGGAGTAGGGATGGAATGGAATGTTAATAAATACAAGTATCATGATCTGTGATCACATAGTATTCGGTGGAATTTTATGGAAGTTTAGTGATACAGAGAAATGGAAATTTTGACTAGAATGTTGGTGGTGTTGAGTATGTTAATTTGTAGAGATAGAGTGCATGTTGAGGAATTGAGATATGTATGTTGGCGAAGGAAAATATTATCTGAAATCTTGAACCATAGAGTTAAATGACTTGGTATGATATTATGTATTAAGCTAATTTGAATTTAGTGCCTTGAGGGAAAGGTAGTAAGAATGAGGTGTTGCTTATGTTGTCCTACCACGTGTAAGAATACGAATGGACATTGTTAACGTAGTGAGATGATATGTTTGTTAATCAAATTACTTGGGTTATTGAAATGGATCATTGGTGAAAAGAAGGTCATGTTGTGAATCTTTCTATGGCATGATAAGTGAAGTTTTGTTCCTCCTTTCAGTTCAAACATATATTCTTGTAAATGAATGTGAATAAAAGGAAAATTGTGTTTCTTTTGTGGACTGCCATTTGTCCGAAAGACATAATGTCGTTTTGATGCGTTTTGTTCTGAACCTAACATATTGCTATCATAAACTCACCATTACTAATTAAGGATGAAATATTTGTATGAGAATTAATTCAAGGCTTGTTCCTTTATTGTGATCTAAAAATGAGTGCTCTTTGGAATGAAACTTATGTGATCTGTGTTATTTGGAGATGTCATACCATCAATTACATTCGGTACTTCCGACATAGATGAATAATGTGTGATCTTGCGTGAGTTGACCATAGACCTAAGTGAGTAATGTCTTTGTAAAGATACTTTCGTATAAATGATTTTGAAAATGGCTATGCTATACGATGTTCAATGAAATCTATATTTTGGTTACGAAATGTTCTATATTATAAGTATTTTCTGAAATGATAAAATATGCTATGAACTTCCGACATGTTTATGATATAATGAGTTTTCCGAATAATTTCCCCAAAATCACTAGATATGCTACGAAACTCCGATTGTTTAGGATATGACAAGTTTTCAGAAAAAGATATTTTGCTATGCATGAACGAGTTTCCCATTTGATAATTTATTGTGGCATGCTTAATGAATGCTCTATGTTGAACTTGAAGGCATTCTGTCTTATCTGTTATAAGTTGGACCAGAGGTTGTTCTGTCAAAGTTTAACTATGTTTAATGCTATTGGGAATTATCCCATCATCTGATAATTTTTTAAAGGTCTGATAAGTTTCTGAATAATATCTCTGAACAACGTATTGTGTGTAATTATGAAAGGTTTGACGAATTTTATGTATTACATATTTTTTGGAAAATGTTTTTGTCCATGATAAGAATGTTTTACTAAATATAGAACAAAAAAGATCGGATTAGGCACGATGCTCAGCCTACCTTGAAGTTACTGGAACAAGAATATAATAGTTTTATGGTGAATGTGTTTTGTGCTTGATGCCATGATGTTGACTTTAAGATCTTCCAAGCAAATATGGATTTTAAATGATTATTACCTTACTGTAGTTTGGGAATTGTGGCAATTGAGGTTTGATCCGTATTTGATTTTGCTAACAATTTATTTTGGAATTTGGGTTACTATTTGAAGTTTGCTAGAAATCTGATTCGAATTGATAAGTTTAATTCTGATTATTTGAGCCTTCATTGAAGCTGAGGATTTGAATCTACATTTGGTTATTCGAAAACTTAGACCTCATTTATCCCATCTGCTGTGAAAGTAAATCGCTTGGAGATACTTCAAATTACCAAACCATTGTTCTGAATATTTAACTTATTAGTGAGCAAGCGCCATAAGGTCGTTGATTTAGAACTTATTTGTTTATTCTGGGTTTAATTGTTGTAGTATATTTGTGCTATTTGAAACCCGATTGAGTAGTGAATGTTTTCTTAACCTTTGAGGAATTGTGATAATGGGGGTTGTTTGTGAAACTAAAAGAGTTGCATTATGTTTGATAGCTTCTGAGTCGCATATAAGATGATGTTTTGATGTCATTGAGTATTTTTATTAATTGGTTTACCAATTAGTCAGTAAAGATGAATTACGTGCGATTCTTGGAGCAAACTCCATTGAAATTGACTGTATAGGATTGTGATTTGTTAAATAATTGGGGAAGTGTTGTATACCCAAGACAAAACTTGACTTATGGCAGGATGAATCAAGTTTGGAGGACCAAACTTCCTAAGGTGGGGAGAATGTAACGACCCCATATATATATGTTATATGGGTTGGTGAACTCAACCTTGGAGCCAAAAATATCTAAGGAAAGAAAAAATCTGGAGAGAGAGCTAGGGAGAAGCAAGAGAAGAAGAGGAAACGTGAGAGTGAAGAAGAAAGAAGGGAAATTGATGGAATTAAAGTAGAACTCAAGGGATTGGCCCAAGGTATGTGTAATTAACTTAACCTCTTGAGATTGATCTATTATTTGTTTAAATTCATGATCTAAGATGAGGAGTAAACACTTAATTGAGTTGGGATTGAGAAATATAAGTTTAAATGGGATCTCTTCATGGAATTGAACTAGGATTCTATAGATTTGCTTGATTTAAGAGCCAATTTCCTTACATTTGCTTATCTTGAAGTTGATTATGAGATGAAGATCTACATAAGTTTGAAAGAGGAAGTTTTGAGAAGATCTACCTTAATCTTGTTCTTGTGCTTGGGAAATTGAGTAGTATTTTGGGGGTTATGATGTTTGATGGAAGCTAATAATGTGAAATTTATCATGTATTACAGAGTTTTGGACTTTGATTTACATGAATTTGCAGTTTAATTTTGAAAATAAGAGGTTCCAAATCATAAAACCATTTTCGGACTATCTGATTTTGCCCAGACCGCACGAGCGGCCACGGGCACCGCACGAGCGGAACATGAAGAAAAAGAGAGGTTTTCATTCTGCTCTTTGGGTGCTTAAGCGGCCGGTTTTTCCGCTTGAGCGGATTTGGGCCGCACGAGCGGTCAAATTGGGCGCACGTGCGACCAACCCTGTTTCAGCTTATACCTGGTAATTTCAAATAGGCATATCTCCCTCATCCAGACTTCGTTTTAGACGATTCTTGAGCCTAAAATCAAGCCCTGGAAGTCTAGTTTCCAATTGTGGTGGTCTCACTCCCAAATTCTAAGTACAGATATGGCTATGCCCAAATTAGTGACGACTGTTCACTTTCTATTTACCGGTTTGTGTCGTTTCTTCGCTTAAACCATTTTCCATCGATTCCTCCTATTTTCTGAGACATGGATTATAACTTATTAAGGAATAATGAGCTTGGTACCACCATGAATAATTGATTAAATGATCAAAGAGAATAAGTAAATGATCGATTATGATCTTATATTATGTGTTGTGCACTGTGCTTGTAGGTCGAGACGAGGACATCATCCTATTACTACTGGGAGCCGATCACTGTGAGTAATAGTAGTGTAACGATATGTTTCACTTACTTCCGGTGATTATGATTTATGTATTGTTATTTATGAATGGCCTATTCCTTTGATATGGTGCTTTGATTAAATTAATGGATATGATTGAATAATGGCATTGATATGGACCTAAGGTCGTCTGTCCCTAGTACTAGACGTGGGCCCGAGGCCGTTATGATGTGAATTGTTATGTCCCTATTAATGTAGTTATACATTTGCCTTCTGTTAATAGTTATTATTAATGTTCTGTTATTCGCAAGACAACTATGTCGATTTATAATAAACCATGGGAAAATCTATGTACACTATTGAGTAATGGTACTGTAGCAGTACGTTTTGCGTACTGTTAATAGTTAATATTAACATTCTGTTATCTGCATGTTAACTGTATTGATTCATGATAAACAAATGGAACGTATGTGCATTATGGGACTATGATATCTTTGTGTATCTGGAATCGTTCTGTCTGTTAATATCTGGGCCAGAAGCCAATCTATTAATATTTGGGCCAGAGGCCAATCTGTTAATATCTAGACCAGAAGCCAATCTGTTAATATCTGGGCCCAAGGTCGATCTGTAAGATCTGTTAGGCCTGAGGCCGCTCTGTATAATCTGCATAATCTGTATTATCTGTTAGCCTTGAGGCCGTTCTATATAATCTGTTGGGCCTGAGGCCGCTCTGCATAATATGTTGGGCCTAAGGCCATTTTGTATTCTGCATGGTCCTAAGGCCGGTATGTATTACATATGGGCTTGAAGCCAGTCTGCATTACATGTGAGCCTGAGACCGTATTGAAATATAGTTATGGATAAGATCTGTGTATAGTTTGGTATCTGTCTATTTAATTTATCCAAGGTTTTGCTTATTTAATTAACCTCCTTACACTGCTATTATTCTCTGAGCCTTGCTCATCCCGTTATTATGTATATTTATGTAGGTGAGCCATCGGGGATTGACACTAGAGTGGTATTGAGGTTCACCTGTCTGCCAAGTCACCTGGGGTATGTCTCCGTGTGGAGGCCTTAATTTGTGTTGGGAGTCATATAAATTATTAAGTCTTATGTAAGTGTGTGTGAGATCCATATAAATTCTATGATTGTATATGTAACTCTGGGAATGTATTTAAATGCTTAAATCCAATTAAACCATCATGTATGCACAAACTCAATGGATGTGTCTTTTATTGATATTGCTTCCGCTTAAGGCCCCGTATGTGGTTAAATATTATTCTAAAATTCTGTTTTGAGGCCTATGTACAGGCCGGTCATGGACCAAACTTTTAGGGGTGGGTTTGGGTCGTGACAGCAATGATCTTCTAGACGTAAAAACAGAGTTGGAAGCTCAGTGGTAATCTCTTTAAAAATGGGCCCAAGCACGTATTCTTGTTGCTCATGGCGACGGGGAATGAAGATGCGTTCGTCGATGGCACTTTTCTCACCAGCCTTGTATTTCTCACACTCTTCATCAATGATCCTTTTTAAGGCTACGGATGGACTCGTACGCTCTATAACTGATATTTTCAAGGAAGAAAAAGCCATTGACAGGAGTTTTTTCGGAAGGCGAAGTTGAGAAAGAAAGTAAAGGGAAAGAGAAAGCCAATAGAGATGAAGGGTTTGTGTGTTAGGCAACCAAGTGAATTAGAAGCACAAAATAAAAGGGTTTTTAAACATTTCTGTCTGAAAAAACACCTAGTCATTTTAAGTGGGCAGAATTCATAAAGAAGTACTAAAGGTACGGGTGCGAAAAGTTCCTCTCAATGTTGATAGTTATGGAGGGAAACGTATCTCAAATACTAATATTGGCTTCGAAGCCAAGCTTTGGCGCCAAAATCAAGTGACAAACAGCTTCGAAAGCAGGAAGTTGACTTCGAAGCACATTTCACACCTAAGAGTGCAGGAATGCCCAGGTATTTGTTTACTTCAAAAGGATTAAAGACTTGCTTTTAGGTTTTTTGATGAGAGTAAAATCCTTCGAAGCAAAGTTTGAAATACCTTACGGTTAGAATTTGTTTGGTCTAGGTTTCAAACCAATAGTTGGTTTAGTAGTATACAAAAGGAATCACTTTTTTAGAATAAAACAGTGCAATCCTTAAAGGAGGTTTCCATATTTTGGAAAGTGTAGACTGTTTGTTCGAAGCAAAACTAGTTAATTTGAAACTGCTTGATTGTATTAACCATATGTTGGGGAATTGGATATGATCAAATCAAGTTTCGAAGGGCAAAATTAGTGAATTCGAAGCTCTGATTCTTAAAAGAGACCTAAGGCAAAGGTTGTCAATTACATTCCATATGTTGGAAAAGTTCAAATTGGGTTTCAAGTATTTCATTGGATACGATCGAATCAAGTTTCGAAGGACAAAATTGGTGAATTCGAAGCACTGATTTTGTTTTTTTTTTTTTGACAAATAGAATAAAATCAGACCATGCCAAATAAAGAGAAGACATCTTAGCTTTATTAAGACAAAAAACAATTACATCAGAAGCCTTTCTTGGCCACATATTCAAGTTCATAAAAATAAGGAATAGAGTAAATGACAAGGTCATGGAATTTGTTCCAACTGTGGTCAATGAACTTATGTTCCTTTTTAATTCTATCTTCTTTCTTCTTCAGGCTAGGCTACTGAAGTTGATATGCTCTTATTTGATAAAAAAGTTTTTCGGCCTTTATTTCAAACTCTGTTTCTTTCAACCCTTGTTTTATCTCATCCATGTCCAAGTCATCCCAGTATGCAAAGTCTTTATTCTTGAAATCATTATATTTGTCGATAAGGTTCTCTGCTTTATACCGGGTATGAACTTGACGGGATGAGATTTGGTCCAAAGATCGAATGGTGGCCACAGAAATTTGATGCCAATGAAAAAGCAGTGGGAGTTGGTCTAAAAACATCTGGAGCTTTGCTTGGATGATGGGGTTGAGGACATGACCCTGGGTCATAACATCACAAGCCTATCGAAAGTTCTTGAGAGGAACATCACCCTCGAGAACATTAAAGGGCAAGTGACAAAAGGCCGCAAGCAGAAGTTGGGCTTGATATCGTTCAAATATAGTAGGGAGAGATGGAGGGCTATAGAAGGGGAGAAACTAGTCCTCAAAGAGAATAAGTCTTAGTTCTTCCATCCAGTGAGGGTTTTGTGGAAGAGGAGGTGCATGAGCTTCCATCTCGAAAGAATGAGGGAACTGGGGGTTGCTGACGTAGTCAAGCTAGTCAGAAGAGAAAAGTTTTGCCTTCCGGGCTAAGAACGACGAGTTGTACCCTTGAGCCTCTTCTGGACGATGAGTGGCTTGTACAATCTTCGTAGGCATGGAGGATGTGTACCATACTACAAGTAAATTGTCTTCCAAACGGCGTCGGCGCTCGATGAGTACATATGGGTAAGCCACTGAGCTCCAAGCAAAGGGAGGGAAAGTTAGAGGATCAACAAATTCGACAAAGTGATGATTGATTCGCTCTCGTAACTTGGACTCTTTAGGTTCTGGCCAGCTTCTCCAGCCAGAAGCCTCAGAAGAAGAAGAAGCTGCAGCCTCATCCCATGCAGAAAGCTGTGGGTCAGAAGAAGAGCTTCCAATATCCATGTTTGCAAAATTTTGGGTTAAAGAATTGTGGACAATAGGTTCGTAATCCAAAGGTCGATAGTTTGCAAAAGCTTCCATGACTTGAATATAGGAAGGTGGATAAAGGTGGCTAATCAATGCATTAAGTTTCTTTCGAGGACGAACAACATTATCAAACAACTCTTCATATGCTTGATCAAGGTAAGAAAAGGTTTGCTTGGCCATGAAAGCTGTACCAATCTTTTCGAATACTAAGATAGTGGGAATGTTCAAAGGATAGAAGAGAATTTAATGCAAATGTTTCATTGATGAATGACGGTTGCACTTCTGAAAAAATGCAAAGCCCATGCACGTTCTAAGACGTGGATAAAATGCTTTGATCCACTAATATCACCAAGTATTGGATATATTAGTGCGAGGGGTAATGTTGGCTACATATTTTGTACAGGCCAATCACAGTTCAACACGTGACAGGATGAGGGCAATACGGGAAGACAATTCAAATCTTCAAATGTAACCACACACGTGATAGTTAGCATTGGTTATTGTGGATCTGCATAGCACTGGATCAACAAAGAGATGCAAGATGACGTGGCTTTAACGGTTACTCATATATTTAAATTCAAAATCAGAAGGGAAGCCCAACGGCGGACATGGTGTAGTGGAGCTAACTATGAGGAAACATGATCAGCGATCATGGAGGGATGATTCGACGGTTAGAAGCTCATTTCGACGGTTATTATTGAGAAGTATAAATAGCAGATAAGGCCCCAGAAAGAAGAACCAGACTCAAATCCAGAAACCAGTTTTTATCTACTTTATTTTCCTTCTAGTTTTTACATTTCTTGTTCTTTACATTTTTGTACTTCAAATTCCTACACTGCACTTCATTCATAGGAGTAGTTTCAAGTAGCTTGTTGCTGTAAACCTCTACGAGGCTTAATTAGACCACTGTAAGTTTTTCACTTTTACTTAACGAAATGCTACAATTATTCTTCATTTAATTGTTGTTTGCTAAATTCTCCTAAACAAAGCTACCAGTAAAAGTCCTCTTCGTTGAGGCTGAAAGAACTGAAACACAATCGTCTGATAATTGGGTGACAATTAATCTTCTGTAAGGACTGATTGATTCTTACTGGCATGATTAAAATTACAATACTAACCTTCGAAAGCCAAAAAAACCAACAAATACACTATTAAAGTTTTACAATAACTACAAAAGTGTTTGTTAATTGACTAAAATTATCATTATTTTTCTTTTAAGAAGACTAAAATTATTCACCATTTCACAATGATAGGCTTGCATTCTTAGAAGTAAAAAAACACCTTTTTTTTGGTTGTATTGTTTCATTTTTGGTTGTATCTACAACCTCATCTCACATCTATACTTGTTACAAATTAAAATAGGGATCTTTGAAGTTAAAATTCTTTACCTAATTTTTTCTATTTTTATTTTGAGTTAATTATCTAAAAATCCTATTTACAAATGTTATGATAGTTCAGCTTCTATTTAAGATTTTTTGAATTAATAAGTCCTATTTAGTAAAACTGAGAATATTATCAGTTTTTTCTGATTTTTAAAATGAAGAACAATATTAATTTGGCATAGTAATGTTTCAGATAATTGTTTCACTAATTGATAAAAAAACAAATAAGTCCTATTTAGTAAAATTGATAATATTATCAATTTTTTCAATTTTTAAAATTATGAACAATATCAATTTTGTATAGTAATATTTCAGATAATTGTTTCACTAATTAATAAAAAAACAAAACATGAGATTAAACGTTTTTGTCCTTCTACTTATTGGGTTGATTTACAAATGTTAGGTAGTTCAGGTCCTATTTAAGATTTTTTGAACCAATAAGTCCTATTTAGTAAAACATAGAATATTATCAGTTTTTCTCAATTTTTAAAACTAAGAACATTATCAATTTTGCATAGTAATATTCAAGATAATTGTTTTACTAACTGATTAAAAAAAACAGCACATGAGATTAAACATTTTTGCCCTTCTACTTATTGGTTTGATTCAACTATCCAACAAAATCGATAACAATAACAGTTTTAAAATTGAGAACATTATCAGTTTTTTCATTTTTAAAGTTTTTTTTTTTTTTCAATTTTGCACATCAATGTTCCATCATCATACTCCTTTATAGATACAAAATTTTCAGTTTTGCACAAAAAAATAATTCAATTTTTTCAATTTTTTCAAAAAAAAATTAGTGTTTTTTTTTTTTTTCTAGTTTTTTCAATTTGAAAGTTGATATTTTAAAGTTTTGAAAATCAAAATAAATGTCAAATCATCATATTCTTTATAGATAATCATAAATGATAAACAATCATTGTTTGAAGGGTAATTCCAATTATTAAAAATTTAATTGGACTTGAAGGTCTAAAAATCTTAATTATGAATTAATAGAGTATCTATATAATAAAGCAAGATGGTTTTTGAATTCATCTTACACACATTTGTCCTACTAGGACATTTGGACGGCTCAGATCTATTCAAATTAGAAAACAACGGATGAGATATATATTTTTTTTAAAAAATATCTTATATGTACATTTTCTATTTTCCCGCTTTTCTCTTTACTTTTTCCTTTTCTCATCTATCATTCTATGATCTCATGATCCCACCTTCCTCTCTATTTTCTTTTTATTTTTTTTATTTTGTCCCATTTTTATTTTTCTCTCTATTTGTTTTTTTTTTTTTTTTCTTTTTGTTCACTTATTTTTATTCATATTATATGGAAAAATATGAGATCACAGAATTAGGAGTAAGATTTTACTGTGTGTGGTGGAGATTAAATTAATAAATTTTATAATTCACAAATTAAATGAATTTAAACAATTAATTATTATTTTTAAGTATATTTAATAATACTGATAGACTTTATAAATTTAGATCTCATATGAATCTTCAACATCTATATAATAAAGTATGATGGTTTTTGAATTTGTCCTATACATATTTGTCCTACTAGGACATTTGAACGGTTCAGATCTATTCAAATTATAAAACAACCGCTGAGATATATTTTTCAAAAAATATCTTATATGTACATTTTCTATTTTCCCACTTTTCTCTCTTACTTTTTCATTTTCTCACTTATCCTTCTATGATCCCATGATCCCACCTTCCTCTCTCTTTTCTTTTTGGGCGAATTACACTAATAGTCCCTATAGTTTGGGGCTTGTGTCACTTTGATCCCTGACTTTTCAATTGTAACACATTTGACCCTTAATTTTGAATCTTGTTCCAAATAAGAACAATTGAAGATATCATTAGATTTTTCAAGGGTAAAATCATCAATTTGATAAAATATAAACTAATTTGACAAAAATAAATGTCAAACAAATATTTTTAAATTTTTAAATATTATTTCTACCCACTAAAAATAAAATTATGTAAAATTGATAAATCTTTTAGACATTTATTTATTTATTTTTACTAAATTAATTTTTATTATGTGTTTGGATGATGATCATGTAAAATTAATTTTTAAAAATTAATCATGTAATTTTTATTATTTTTGATCAATTTTACATAATTTTATCATTGGTGGATAAAAATAATTTTTAAAAAACTAAAAATATTTTTTTCACATTTATTTTTGTCAAATTAGTTTATATTTTATTAAATTGACGATTTTGCCCTTTAAATTAAACAATGGTTTCTTCAATTGTCATTATTTGGAACAAGATTCAAAATTCATGGTCAATGTGTCACAATTGAAAAGTCGGGACCAAAGTGACACAAGTCCCAAACTATAGGGATTGTTAGTGTAATTTGCCCTTTCTTTTTTATTTTTTTAATTTTCTCTCATTTTTATTTTTCTCTCTATTTGTTTTTTTTTTTTTATTTTCTTTCTTTTGTTCATTTATTTTTATTCATATTATATGGAAAAGTCTGCGATTCCAGGATTAGGAGCTAGATTTTATTGCGTGTAGTGGAGATTATATTAATAAATTTTTTAGTCCACAAATTAAATGAATTTGAATAATTAATTATTATTTTTAAATATATTGAATACCTGATAGATTTCGTAAATTTAGACCTCATATGAGTCTTTAACATTTATATAATAAATTAGAATGTTTTTGAATTTGTCCTACACACATTTGTCCTACTAGGACATTTGAACGGCACAGATATATTCAAATTATAAAACAACGGCTGAGATATATTTCTTAAAAAATATCCTACATGTACATTTTCTATTTTCCCGCTTCTCTCTCTTACTTTTTCCTTTTCTCACCCATCTTTCTATGATCCCATGATCCCATATTCCTCTCTCTTTTTGTTTTTTTTATTTTCTCCAAATTTTATTTTTCTCTCTATTTGTTTATTTTTTTATTTTCTCATTTTTGTTTATTTATTTTTATTCATATTATATAGAAAAATCTGCTATCCCAAAATCAAGAGCCAGATTTTATTGTATGTAGTGGAGATTATATTAATGTAGCGATCCCGGTTTCGATCATTCTTTCATGTTTTGCCACTTCGACTAGGCCGGCCGGGGATCGAGGTTGCAAAATGCAAAATGCATTCGAAGTTGCTTGTCTGCTCGAGCGGCCGTTTATGCGCTCGAGCGGAGAATGTTTGGTTTCAGAAGTTTGACCTACTTGCAAAAGTACTGGGTTAGTGTATTTGACGCTCGAGCGGGGCTTTCCACGCTCAAGTGGCCCATGTTATATCAGTTCGTGAATCTGATATTTCAGATGACTTTTTCAGTCCTCTCTCTCTCTCTCTCTAAAACTCTCCAGAATTCCAAATCGGGAGCTTCTCTCTCTAGAAGTCATCTTCTCTCTTTGATTTCTCCAAATCCATTGGGATTTAGACCTAAGTTTTTCACTAAAGTTGGTTATCATCTTGAGGGTTTCGTTGTGTGCGGTGAAGATCGAGTTTCTACACTGTTTATTTTGGGGTTTCATCTCATTTCTTCTTCAAAACTTGAGGTAGGAATTTTCTTAGAGTTATATATATGTTTTTGCAAGATCTATATGATTTTTGAAATCATCTTTCAATAGCTTTGAAAATTGATTGTTGATTCAAGAAGTTGAGCGATTTTGAAAGTGGGTTTGTCTCTTATTCTTTTAAAATGATCTTATGGGTTTTGATCTTCGTTGATTGAAGAAAAGATGATTTTGGAAAGTTTTCTTTCAAAAGATTTGAGTTGTATAATTTTGGTGAGAAAATTTAGAATTTGGGGATTTTTTTTTAAGAGACTGAAAATCTATGAATGATATTGTTATATTTATTTTGTGTGTCAAAATAAATGGATCTTTGGAAAATTTCTTATTCATATTTATATGAATGATGAATTTCAAGGAATATGAGAATTATTGTTCATTTTGAAAATTATTGTTCAAAACGTTAAAATAGTCTTAAAATAACTAATTGTTAAGGATACTTGAGAAGAGGGAATTGTGTTATTTCTTGGATGATGAATTGAAATAAAAGTATTTATATTCATCTTATGTTATTGGCATATCAATTCATTTGATTATATTAAACTTTGAAAGTTGATTTTGAAAACTTGCATTGAGAAAAGAATGTTGAGAAACAAGTTTTCATTGAATGGTTTTGGGATAAATACGTTGGTAAGTCTTGATAGGTGGTGTAGATGATATTGAATAAGTTGGCCTGAGAGTCCGGAGTGAAAGACCGAAAACCCGCGCGGATAGGTGTCGAGCCTTTCGATTAATACTGGTAAAAATGACAAATTTGTAGCACTTATATAGTCTACTTGTAAACACCGACCTAGGGATTACCAGAGTCGTATTTACTACTCTTGAAATGAATTGTTAAGTTTTGAAGAATTGAAATTGCATAACATCATTGAGCATGATAGTTTTGAAAGATGAAGATGTAATTTTCTTTCAAAAGGGCATAACATGGCATGTGCATTTTATTTCTTGAGACTTGTATAAAATGTATATACTTTTTTAAGGATTTCCTACTGGGCTTTATGCTCACCCTACGGGATTTTTGTGCAGGAAAAGATACAGTGATGCCACCTAACTAAAGGCGAGGAAATGTGTGTTGAGGGTATGAGACTCTCATTTTGTTGTGACTCTGTGTGTAACCTAAGGGCTATATGTGTGTGGGTTTGAATAACCATTTTGTGTAACCAAGCTCAAGCCTTGGAAACTTGTAAACCTTTGGGGGTATTTATTTGTTTATGTTCTTATTGTTGGATTAATGTATTGTTGCATAAAGAACTATTGTATCATGTAATGTAAGTTTGGAGATTTATATTTGGTTTTCTTTGAAAGAGCCATGATTGTTGTATTATCATTTGGGCTAGAAATTTGGGGCGTTACAACTAATGAATTTTTTAGTCCACAAATTAAATGAATTTGAACAATTTATTATTATTTTTAAATATATTGAATACCTGATAGACTTCATAAATTTAGACCCCATATGAATCTTCAACATCTATATAATAAAGCAGGATGATTTTTGAATTTGTCCGACACACATTTGTCCTACTATGATATTTGGACGACTCAGATCTATTCAAATTATAAAACAACGACTGAGATATATTTTTTAAAAAATATTCTACATGTACATTTCCTATTTTTTGCTTCTCTCTCTTACTTTTTCCTTTTCTCACCCATCCTTCCATGATCCCATGATCATACCTTCCTCTTTCTTTTCTTTTTATTTATTTTCTCTTTTTTGTTCACTTATTTTTATTCATATTATATGGAAAAGTTTGCGATTCCAGAATTAGGAGTTAGGTTTTACTATGTGTAGTGGAGATTAAATTAATGAATTTTATAGTCCACAAATTAAATGAATTTGAACAATTAATTATTATGTTTAAATATATTGAATATCTGATAGACTTCATAAATTTAGACCTCATAAGAATTTTCAACATCCATATAATAAAGTAAGATGATTTTTGAATCTTCAACATATTTTTGTCCTATTAGAACATTGGGATGGCTCAAATTTGTTCAAATTATAAAACAATGGCTGAGATATATTTTTCAAAAAATGTTCTACATATACATTTTCTACTTTCCTACTTCTCTCTCTCTTACTTTTTCCTTTTCTCATACCACTCATTCCATGATCCCATGATCTCGCATTCCTCTCTCTTTTCTTTTTATTTTTTTATTTTCTCCTGTTTTTATTTTTCTATCTATTTGTTTATTTATTTTTTATCTTCTCATTTTTGTTCAATATATTTTACACATATTTCCATACAATGTATGTGTGCCCGTAATACACTAGGACATTACGGGCATACATACAATTTTCATATAATTATATAAGTAAAAATAGTATTGTATGTATGCTCGTAGAAATTGTATGTATGCTAGGCACATCTATTTATCTAGTTATATATTATATAAGCAAAAATGAATTTTTGTGAGGAGTTTTGTGAGAACTCCAAAATTTTATAATAAATTTGTGATTTTATCAAATTAAAAAATAAATTTAAATAGTGTTAGGATTACAATTATATTCTAATCTTAATATTACTTATACCGTGCCTTCAGGCATGGGCATATGTTAGTAAGTTTATAAATTAGAACTTGTGTGTAAATGCCTCTTTTTATTTTTTATTTTTGTTAATAATGAAAATACTAAGTGCCAATTTGATTGATTCATTATTAAATTATGGAAATTGATACTCTTGCATAACTGGAAATTGATGTCCACTAATGTGATTCATTTTAATTGGTTTATTCATGGGCTGACAAAGCCGAAGGCAAATCAAAACCAGTCAAAACCATCCATGTTAGTGGGTTTTTGTTTGTACCACAATTTTAGGAAGGAAAATGTTTGAGGGCCTGAAATATTGTGGGTCGAATGCCCCGAATGCCCAAAACGGTCGTTTTGGGCATTCCGTTTTTTTTTTTTTTTTTTTCCGCCATTGTTGAACCTCTGCAACTCAAGTTGCAGAGGAAGAGGGAGAGAGGGAGAGGGAGAGAAAGAGAGAGAGGTCGCGTCGGCCTCCGCCGATCGCGTCGCCGTCCCCTCCTCCGATCGTGCCGATCGCCGCCGATCGCGTCGGCCTCCGCCGATCGCGTCCTCCTCCTCCATTTTTTAGCCCCCTCCAGTCCTTCCTTCCCCTCCTCCTCCTCCCCCTCCCCTCCCCTTCCCTCCCCCTCCCCTCCCCCCTTCGTCTTCCTCCCTCCTTTCTTCTGCTGAAAAGAAAAAAAAAAAAAAATTGGGGCATTCGGGGCACCGTTTTTCGGGCCCTGTAGCACCACTGCAAGGCAAAAAAAAAAAAAAAAAAAAAAAAAAAAGTTACCAAAACTGGAAATTAGGGGCATTAGTGCTCCCAGTTTTAGTGCCACAAATCATTTTTGTTTTTTTAATTAGACTTCTTGTGTTTTTCTGAACCTTAGAGGTGGTCAGTGTATTTTATCCTTTTTTAATTTGTAAAGTTTTTAATACACGTATCTCATTATCATTGATTATATAAATTATCCATCTCATTTTTCAAAAATTAAATTGTGCCATATCTTAAAACTAACATTTTTCATTTACACATAAAACTTTTGCTATATTCACATGTATTATTTAATATTATGGTTGTTCACGTGACAACAGATTGTGGCTTCTTACTCTTTTTTATCAATGTTCAAGAAATAAAAAGATGAGATATTTGTCTTTTTAATTTTTTAAAATTTAAATTGACAATTTAGGTATTTAAAAAAAAATAAATTATATACAACAACTTTTTGTTTTTGACCTACTCTTACCAATTATGGTGACAAACATAAGAGAAGTTTCAAGAGATTTGCTTTCTCTTTTTTTCTAATCTTGTTAATGATTTAAACAAGTGACAAAATCATCTTTTTCTCCATTTATTTCGTTTTTCACCAAACTCTTCAATCAATGTAGCCCCTTGGCAATATTTTAAGCACAAAAGAATTACTTTAGAATGTTCATATTAGAACTTTATTTTTTTTCTTTGCAAGTTACTGGGTTTTAATACAATCAACTTTTAATATTTATTTTAAAATTATGTAGGATATTATTAAAATTGTGTACAAGTCACATTATTAGTGTTTAGTTAAAACATATAAAATTGATAAGTTATTTTCATAATTTTTAATGTTTGGTATTTTTTTAATTCTATATATAGCATGGGTTTATTAATAGTTATTAGATAAGTTTTAAAAAATTTGTCAAATTTTAGTAATTACAAAATTTTATGTAAAATTGAGTCAAAATTTGACAATACTCTATAATTTGACATGAGCATTGGGAGAATGTTGTTGTGGAGTTTTTGAGAAATCTAGTTATAATTTGCCTTTGACAATTATAGCATGTCACTAGAGTTTCTCAAAGAGTAAAACTATACTAACGAACAAAATTCACATTATTTGAAATCCTGTAAAAGAATTAAGGGGCATTTACATACAAGTCCCATTTTGTGAACTTATACTCCATTAAGTCCTAAATAAAATTATTTGTCCCTTCAAGTCCCATTAATTTTTAATAGCCCAATTTATCCTTTTTTTTCTTTAGGCTCTGTCTCGCGGCCTCCGAAACGATCGAAACGATTTGCTAAAGACGATCGGCTCGGCCGAAGAAAATGTGAGCCAGGAGACGTTGCCGATGGAGTTCTCGAGCTGCGCAGCCATCTTGCGGAAGGCGGCGGCGGGGATGATGGTGAAGACTCGCTTGACGAGGCTGTGGGTGCGGCACTTGTGGACGAGGGCCAAGGCCTTTTCGAGGACTTGGTCGGTGTCGTCGATGATGCGGCGGGTGGGTCGCTCGTAGAGGTTGTTGCTAGCTCGAGCTGCTTGGCGAAGAAGAGTGACGAGTTTTTCGGTTTTGGACTTGAGTTCGGAGCATTCGGACTTGAAGGAATTGGCTTCGTCGGTGGTTTTGATGACTTGGTCTGCTAATTGAATCGGCTTTGCTAGGATCTGCTTCACTATGTCCACCATTGATGCCACCGAATCTCCGCCGGGTTGAATTTAATTGGATCAAAAAAATAGAGTAAAACCCGATTTAGAGAGTTTTGGAAGATTAGCTGGCTATGATCTGGAATCTTTTTCTCAAATGAATCAGGTGAGAGAGAGAGAGAGAGTTTTTTAAAATTGAGAACCTTCTCAGTTTATAATATTCTCAATTTTAATCATGAAAAAGTTGAGAAATTTTTCAAAATTGATAATTATAAATTTTTTAGTTTTGATAGTTTTGATAATATTTTCAGTTCATACTAGAAAAAAAAAATTGAGAAATTTCTTAGTTTTGATAATTATAAATTGAGAACATTCTCAGTTTTGAAATTGAGAACATTCTCAGTTTTGGGATTAAAGGGAAAAATGTCTTTTTACCTGTAAATGGGACTTATTGGTTCAAAAACTTTTTGACAGGACCTAAGCTACCACAAAATATGTAGATATGACTTTTTGGTAATTAATCCAAGAATTAATAAAATATTTTTATATAAAATAATATAAATAGTTAGATTTTTATATATAAATTATGTAAATAAAAATATATTGAAACTTACAATTTAAGCTTCTCAATTTATGTATTAATTTTTAATTTGTTACAATTTCAATCATGTAACTTTTAACTCTCTTACTAGAGTTGTGAACTCGAGTAAGTTCAACCCAAACAACTCGAGTTAAGCCTGAAACTTTTTAAAGATTCGATAACATAATTTTTAATTTGGTGATGACCTATGTAAAATTCAAAAATTCGAATAAATTTGAGTGGACTTGGACAGAGACACCAAATAACTTAAGCAATTGAAACAAAATTATATATATAAATATATAAAATTATTTGCTAATTTATTTATTTTAATAATAAATAAGATTAATTAAATTTTTAATATTAATGAACAAAAGTAAAAGCAATATGCTTAAGTTTTTTCAATAGAATTTTTTTTGATTATGTTTAAAAAATACACATTTTAGTAGGGGATGATATTAAAAAAAAGAGGGATAAATTACAACTATAATCCATAAAGTTTAACACTTTTTTTCATTTAAGTCTCTAAAGTTTCAATTTTGTCAATTAAGTTCTTAAAGTATTAAATTCGAATAATATAAAAATAAAATAAAATATAAAAATAAAATATAAGTCCAAAGGTTATATAAAATTGTTATAAGGCTCGAATTTTAATATACCGTTAACTTAATTATTCTCCACGCATGTGTTTTAAAATTGATATCACAGTTTGGTTTCTCAATGTTACCAATATTAATATATGAGCATTAAATGCACTAAAGAAGCCGAATAAGATAATTTAAATAATAATACTGCCCTACATATAATTATTGAACAAAATAATAAAATAATCAAGTTATTAAAAGAACTTAAGAAAAATCTTAAGGGAAATCAATTAGAAATTATACATGAAATTCGATATTTATTATTAGATAAAGGTAAGTAGTTAGCTCTTGTAGAAAATAATACAGATAATTATCCTTGTCCTTATCGAGAAACTTTCCAAGATAATCTTTTAAATTAATACCACCAAAAAAATGAAAAAAAATGGATCTAAGTAATTACAATTTAGACGAATTATAAATAATGGCAGAATAAGAAAAATATAATGAAATAAAATATAAAATAATATTAGAAATAGTCAAAAAATCAAATAAAATGGATAATTGTGTATTAGAAGAAATAAATAATAGTAGAATAGAAATAGAAGAAGATCTTTATAAGCAATTAAAATTAAGTCTGGGAGAAATATACCAATTATAAAACACACACATGCAGATAATAATTGAGTTAACAATAAATTAAAATTTAGGTATGATCACAATTTTATATAACCTTTAGACTTATGTTCTATTTTTATATTGTCATTAGGATTAAATTGATTTGAATTTAATACTTTAGGGACTCAATTGACAAAATTGAAAATTTACGGACTATAATTGTGATTTATCCTTACAAAAATTACATTTTATAATGGCATAAAATAATTCTCATATAATAAAATTAAATTTCTTACCAAATAAAGTATCTAGATAAAAAATATAAAAAAAAAATAAAAAAGAAGAAGAAGGCAAGAAAAAAATATAGATGGTATTCTCATTTGATATGAAAATAATTCTAATTGACCAATAAATTATCACCCATAATCCTAATTTTTTTAATAAAAAAATATTTCACAAACCATCACTTTTAATAGAAAAAATAACATTTATTTCTATTTGTTTTAGCAAAAGTCACTTTTTAGTAATTTGAGCAAAAAAAATTATTTTTTATTTTAGTTTGTTTAATTGACAATTGAGATTTAAAAAAAATAATAAGATCTACCGTATTTCGCAAGTGCTAAAAAAAAAAAATTAGATGAACAATAAGGAAAATGTTTTTTTGAACTCAACAAAGAAAATGTTTGAGATCCACAAAAAACACTCACAATTGTACCTATAATAATATGATATCATATGTGTTAACTATTGATTTGCTATACACTCAAAGATATGAGACTCAACTCCCTTGCCACATCATTGTGAGTGGAAAGTGTGGGTCTGTAGCATTGTTGAAATAATAAATTATCACGTGTAACTCCCATATTTTTATTGTATAAGAAAAAATAAGTTTCACTAACCATTACTTTTAATAGAAATATTATGTTTATTTATATTTGATTTTAGCAAAAGTCACTTCTCAACTATTTAAGCCAAAAAAAATTTAATTTTTTTATTTTAATTTGTTTAATTGACAATTGAGATACAAAAATTTAACAGAATCCGTCATGTTTGGAAAGTGTTAAAAAAGTCATTCATTTTCTTAATATTTTTGTCTTTTGTTAAAAAAAATATTTGTATTAAAAAAAATTATTGTTCAAGTCTTTAGAAGGATAGAAAAAAAATTTAAAAATTTAAAACCAAAAATGACAAAAAATAAAAATATAAACTTTTAATAGCGATTAATAATTTGAACACGTGTATTTAATAACATATTATGTTTAGACCAATAATATTATGACACATTATTATGATACATGTGAATATCGATCTCATTCTAATTGTAGTAACATAATTTAAAGAAAAATTTAAATATTAAATTTTATTTTATAATTTAATAAAGGATGTATAAATTAAGGAATGAATATTGATTTTATTCCAATTATGGTAATATAATTTAAGTAAGAATCTATATTTAAAATTTATTTTAAGAATATAAAATTAATTTATAGACTAATCATATTGTGACACATATTAACAAAACTTAAACAAACTAAAAAAAATGAGAAAAAAAATTTGCAACATTCAGCCTTAATAAGATAATGTTTTGCAATAATAATAGTATATATATTGATGAAGCTACTATCATGTTATTTGAGTCAATTTGGGGAGGCTGCTGCTCACCATACGTAGTAGTGACTATTGCGTAGTTAATGGGGCATTTTTCGGATTTCATTTTGACGATCCGAACCATCAATTTTTAGAAGACATTGAGTAGAATATGCACGCAAAAATTCAAGTTAATCGGACTTCGGTATCCCTTTCATCAAGACATGTTTGTATTCATATTTATACTTAAAATTAAATTTACCATTCAATTTTTTAGATACAAATATGTCTAGATAAAAAAGATATCGATCTTCGATTAATTTGAATTTTTATAGATATATTCTATTCAATATTTTCTAAAAAGTGAACGGTTCGGATCGTCAGAATGAAGGTCAAAAAAGACTCCATTAACCATGTAGCAGTGGTTGCTGCGCATGGTACACATTAGTCTTTCCAATCCCTATTTGAGTAGATCATATTTCAAATATCAAATTATTTATTATCGCATAAAATATTAGTTTGTAAACAAAATTTTAAAAAATTTAGTAAGATTTTCCACTTTTGATTCTAGTAAAGTACACCACTAATCATGTAGTTAATTGCACCTAACCAAAAAAAAAAAAACCCCATGATTTAGGGTTGAAAATTGAAATCATTGATTTTGCCTCTATAATGGTCACACTCACGGGCTGGTCCAAATCTTGAACATAAGAAAATTGGAAATAATCGAATCTTCGACAAAAACAAGAGGTCCAGACCGTACACCACATGCTACCTTAATTGGCTCAGTGGGTGTAGGACCAGCCTGACCCCAGACTTGAAATCGACCTTCCTCATTTTTATTTTTATTTTTAATTATTTTATTTTATTTTATTTTATTTCACGCCATGAAATCGACCTTAATTTTGCATTTAATAAAACCCTTAGGATTGTCTGGAGTTTTTGGTAAGTGTGCTTCCTACACAATTACTCAAAGTTCAATTCTTGAGGCCACGCTGCAAAAAAGTAATTTTTTATGAATTTTTTAATCCCGACGTAAATGGCCTGTCGTAGATTAGATCGGAAACGGAATTAGTCGAGATGTACATAAGATGACCCGAACATCTCTAACCGTTGAACCAAAAATAAAAAAATAAAAAAATTTGCACTTGATGATCTCATACTCATACTCTCAATATATAAAATGGCATTTTATTATATGCGAAATTTTTTACTATTCTCATAAATATAAAGGCAATTGGGTTCCACATTTCTCACTAGGAAAAATATTTTATTGTGTTACTCATTTTATTTCTAACAGTCCTATCCAATCCAACTCATCAGCTCTAATCCTTGCAAAATCTTTGGAACGGACACTACAAAAAAATTCACTTTTAGCAGCGACCAAAACTGCCGCTAAAAGTAGAAAAAAGCGTCCCTAAAACCTAAAAAACTTTTACTCGCGATTGAAATAGCGGCGGCCAAAGCGCCGCAATAGCCCCATCGGCATATCGTTATAATCTTTAGCTTATTATTGTGGTAATTGATCCACCAGAAGCAAAAGCAGAAGTTTGATTGAACTTTAAAAGACGGTCTAAATTTTGCTCCTAATCTTGAACTTCATAATCTAGTAGTAGAAGTAGATGTTAAGTTAGTTAAGGAATTCATGATAGTTAAAGACATAACTCACCATAGGCTCAGTAATTTTATTCTTGATTGTAGGTTTTTAATGAACAAACTGAGAATATTTGAAGTTAATTACTGTTATTGGAAGGCGAACAAATGTGCTGATCTTCAAGCCAACATAGATAACACTCTGGCTATTGATCTTTATTCCTTTAATTTAACACCTTATATTACTAATCAATTGACCGTTGATGCCAAGTACTAATCAACCAAAAAAAAAACCCCCTCATGGATGGAAGAGTTAGGCATTTGAACAATTAGAAAAAGCAATATTGATGGTTCTTTATATTCTTTTGTTTTTTTGATATGATTTCATATGTTTATGCTAAAATGCCATCATTTGATATCACTTGCAGATATGGCAAAATTTTGCGTGGATAATGATAAAAACTAATGAAATAATAACTAACAACCAAAAGAACATGTGTGCGTGATTTTCTAATCACACTGCCCGCTTAGTAATCAACTGGAGAGCACCGGCAGAATAGATGGCTTTTAGCTAACCTGCAACAGAAAGAGAAGACTCCGGTGGTGGTTCGCCACCCGGGGGTACTCCGACGATCAAGTCAGTACTTAATATCTCTCAAAGATAATCAATAGTGCTAAACTTACTAGCTTGAGCATAAAAAGCATACCTTAGACCCATGGGGGTGCCTCTCTTTTATAGCCAACATAAACCTAGTCCCATAGAAGCCTAACTTCTATGGACTCAAGATTACCTCTAATCTTGGACTCCCAGTAAGATTAGGATAAACTTTCTAAGAGTCTTATCTTAATACAAACTGAAGTCTTCTCTCATTCTAGGACTCTTGTCCCTCATCCAGGTTGAGTTCCCTTTTCATTCTAGGACTCTTGTCCCTTATCCACTTATCTCGGATTCCGATATCTTCGGAGATAACCTTGGCCTTGCCGAGATCACCTCGGCGTCACGACCAGGACACGTGGCACCTCGGCTGACACGTCGGCGTCATTTTGTCACGTGTTGGTACTCAGAAAATATATCCCCACAACTGCCCCCTAGGTTCTATTACCTCGGCATTCTGAGGTGATGGAACCTACATTGTTCGTTCATCTGTGCCCCTCTGTCCGAGATCAAACTCGCCGACCTCAAAGTTCCCTGGACTTTACTGTCCACTGGTGTCAAGAATCAAGTTTCATGCTTTCCAAGCTGCTTGAAATCGCACCTCCTAGCCGAGGTTCTGGTTCCATTAATTCATAAACTCCAAGAGCTTTGCAACTGCTCCACTCGCACTCTCTGGTGAGTTCCCGATTTCCAGTCATCTATTTGACTCCGGCGATTTTCACATCGGCATTCATTTCACTTGGTAGGTTCATAAACTCTTTACTTGCTATTAAGCTCAATCTTTCATAACTCTTCTGAATTTGTTTACTTGCCATCTGTTGCCTTCTATTTTCGTCTGTCTTGAAGTTTTGAATTGTTTGAATGTTTGGCACTGTTCTTGTCATATCTGCTTTCTGTTGCTAGCATCGTATCTGGGTCATTACTTTCTTGTTCTTCACATACTTTCTTAGTGCCTGTGCACTTGGCTTTATCCTTGAACTTTGTCGTCTTCTTGACTATTTTTCTCTTTTTTTCATTCAATCCTCTGGCTTTTTGTCTTTCTAGCTCTTTTGCTTAAATCCGTCATTGTTCCAAGCTTTTAAGCTTCTGCAACTGTCTTCGTTCCTCTCCTCCGGTGAAGCTTACGTCATTTTGTCATTGTCGTCAGATTTCGACAATTCTTATTCCGGCTTCCCTCTTTCTGGTAAGCCACTGTTCCTCCCGGTTTTATTTCTTGTTGCTTTCCAAGAAGCTCTGCTTCATTGTTAATCACCATTGCTGTTTTACCCGTTGTTTCCAAATCATCTTCTTGAATACACACTGTTCACACATCTGTTGATTTCTGCCACTGTTCTTGGCTTGACACACCTGTGCAATCTTTTTGTCTTGATTTCCTTATAGCTTCATCACCATTCTTGATTACGAATTACATTCTTGTTTCTGTTTTCTGTGTCTTTTTCCAGATTCTTGCTTTCAATCCTTGCCTTCAAACTTCGAGGTGCCAATCGCCGAGAAGAGCCTCGATCAAACTCTTCGGGAGATCGATGCTGAGCTCGAGGCCGAGAAGGCTACTGAGAAGTCTTCCCAACTGTCTTCTATATCCTGCCATTGATGCCGAGTAGTTTTGTTTCCTTCTTTTACTCCTTGTACCTTGTACTTTGTCCGTCTTTGTATGCTTTTAATCCGGCCGACGTGCCATTTTTGTAGTCTGAATAATTTATTTTTCAATATTCAGGCCGAAGTGCCTTCTTTCTTCTTTAAATGCATTTCTCTGATTTCTTCTTTGAATGTATGTTTTCTTTTTTCTGCTCTTGTATGATTCTATACTTAGAATAATTTGCATGTCTTCAAAGTACACCTTGACTGTGCAATCTCTTCGGGTAAAATACCTCTGTCACAACTTCTAATCTTGCTCATCTCGGCCTTGTCCTAACACTTGAAAATATTGTAACAAATATTTTCACAAGTGTTGCTTAGGACTTGTCACTTTCTCAATGTCTTCTATCAAGACTTTAGTTTTCCACATTTCAAGTTTTGACAACCTAGCAGTCTCAGCAAGTACGCAGATATTGCTTGAGCTTGACTTTAACTTGTAAATTTTTCTCAAAAATTTCAACAAGTGTTTAACCATCATCCTTTATCATAACCTCGGCTTAACTATAACTTGTAAATTCACACAGAATTTCAATAAGTGTTTAAACCAATCTTCTTCCGATACGACCTCGGTTTAACTTCAACTTGTAAATTCATACAAAATTTCAACAAGTGTTAAACATCACATCGGTTTAACTTCAACTTGTAAATTCACACAGAATTTCAACAAGTGTTAAACATCATCTCGGTTTAACTTCAACTTGTAAATTCACACAGAATTTTAACAAGTGTTAAACATGACCTCGGTTTAACTTCAACTTGTAAATTCACACAGAATTTCAACAAGTGTTAAACATCACATCGGTTTAACTTCAACTTGTAAATTCACACAGAATTTCAACAAGTGTTAAACATCATCTCGGTTTAACTTCAACTTGTAAATTCACACAGAATTTCAACAAGTGTTAAATATCATCTCAGTTTAACTTCAACTTGTAAATTGCTACAAATTTCAACAAGTGGTAAACATCATATCGGTTTAACCAACTTGTAAATTGCTACAAATTTCAACAAGTGGTAAACATCATATCGGTTTAACTTCAACTTGTAAATTCACACAGAATTTCAACAAGTGTTAAACATCACATCGATTTAACTTCAACTTGTAAATTCACACAGAATTTCAACAAGTGTTAAACATCATCTCGGTTTAATTTCAACTTGTAAATTCACACAGAATTTCAACAAGTGTTAAACATGACCTCGGTTTAACTTCAACTTGTAAATTCACACAGAATTTCAACAAGTGTTAAACATCATCTCGGTTTAACTTCAACTTGTAAATTCACACAGAATTTCAACAAGTGTTAAATATCATCTCGGTTTAACCAACTTGTAAATTGCTACAAATTTCAACAAGTGGTAAACATCATATCGGTTTAACCAACTTGTAAATTGCTACAAATTTCAACAAGTGGTAAACATATTCTTCTTCTCTCTGCCCCCTGCATGGCTTCCACATACTCCTTTGCGAACCTTATAAAAGGTCTTTAACCTGGCTAACTGCAGTCCAACCTTGTGTGTTTTCTTTTTTATCTTCTGGGATCTGAGATTTGCTCACTAAGCTCTTCTCTTTTCGGACTTAAGTGCCGAGATCTTGTCTGCTAGAATCTTAGATTTGCTCACTCAGGTTGAGCTCTTCTCTTCTCGAACCTACTCATCTAGGCCGAGATCATGTCTTCTAGGATCCGGGATCTGGAATCTGGGATCTGCTCACTTAGGCTGAGCTCTCGTCTTCTCGGGCCTACTTGTCTAGGCTGAGATCATGTATTTTCGGATCCGGGATCCAGGATCTGGGATCTGGAATCTGGGATCTGCTCACTCAGGATGAGTTCTTCTATACTTGAATGTTATCTTCTTGGGAGCGCTCATGCCCCCTGTCTTTGCATCTCTTCTGGAAGGGTCTTCGTTCCTCCGCAGGTATCTATCCTTCCATACCTGGAGGTCATCTTCGTTGTAGTATCCGCTTTGATCTGTTGTCTTTGGTGCGTCATCTTCTTGGCCGGTGTCTTTCACTCCGTGACTCTGGTCACGAGTTTCTGTGTTGCGGTTGTCCCCTTCAACGTCGAGGTTGATAGGTCTCCCATTCCCAGCAGGAGCGTTGTCTCTAATCTGATCCTTCTGTCCGTCATTGGCCATCTATTCTTCTTTCTTTCATTGGCCATCTATTCTTCTTTCTTTCCCACAGACGGCGCCAAATTGTGTGAGTGATTTTCTAATCACACTGCCCGCTTAGTAATCAACTGGAGAGCACTGGCAGAATAGATGGCTTTTAGCTAACCTGCAACAGAAAGAGAAGACTCCGGTGGTGGTTCGCCACCCGGGGGTACTCCGACGATCAAGTCAGTACTCAATATCTCTCAAAGATAATCAATAGTGCTAAACTCACTAGCTTGAGCATAAAAAGCATACCTTAGACCCATGGGGGTGCCTCTCTTTTATAGCCAACATAAACCTAGTCCCAACAGAAGCCTAACTTCTATGGACTCAGGATTACTGCTAATCTTGGACTCCCAGTAAGATTAGGATAAACTCTCTAAGAGTCTTATCTTAATACAAACTGAAGTCTTCTCTCATTCTAGGACTCTTGTCCCTCATCCAGGTTGAGTTCCCTTTTCATTTTAGGACTCTTGTCCCTTATCCACTTATCTCGGATTCCGATATCTTCAGAGATAACCTCGGCCTTGCCGAGATCATCTCGGCGTCACGACCAGGACACGTGGCACCTCGGCTGACGCGTCGGCGTCACTTTGCCACGTGTTGGTACTTAGAAAATATATCCCCACAGAACACTATCAATGGGTCATCTTAGTTGGTAAGGGAGTTTGCTATTTTTCTTACTGATTAGGGTTCGAATTTCCTATTATTCAAGTAGAAGTCCGACGATGTAGGTGGATCAGCTACCTTCTCCTAGTTTGGCTTGTAAGAATAGATCCTAAAAGTTCTGCCTTAGGAGTGTTCTGGGCATAATTTAAAAAAAAAAAAAAAAAAAAAAAAAAAACAACAACAACAACAACATATAAAAGAAATGCACAACACATATCAAACATGTGATAACACGTTTATGTGGAGAAAAAAAAAAAAAAATCTTGAAGTCTCACAAAATGCTACATTTTTTTTTTTTCATCAATAGAATTTCCATTAGAGTCAAGATTGCCAAACCACACTTATAATGAAATCAGCAACAAGTTTACACTAAACTAAGGAAAAACCTTATTCAAAACAAAGGGAAATCACCAAATGAAGTACCAAGGAGAAGCTATGCATAGATCTAAACATAATATTCATACTGCGAAGTAGAAGTCGATCATAAGAGTTCGATACTAGAATAAGTCTAAGATAAATACATAGGCTACATCCATCTATATGGGTAAGCTACGAACACACCAAAAAATAGAAAAACAAAACTCAAAACCCACAAACCCATAACTTCTAGGCAGCAACAGTGGAGGACTTGACGGTGGAAGGCGGTGGGTCAGGGTCAAGGTGGCAGATCTGAGGATAGGAGGTAGCAGATCTGGTAGAGAAGAGGTGGAAGGCAGTAGATTGGGATGATGGTGGTAGCGGTGAGATGAAGGAGACGCCAGAATGGGACAGAGAAGGGGAGAGACGGCGGATCCAATGAAGGTTACGGCCAGAATTAAGGCGAAGGGAAGAGAACCACCTCCCACAAGGAGGAAGAAAAGTAGAAAGTCAAAAACTTCTAAGTTATTAAACAAAAAAGTAAGAAAAGAAAGACAAAGAGGGGTAGGAGAAGAAGAGAGGAGGCCAGAAGCCGCCAGAAACCATCTCTCTCACCCTGGCTACCACTCACATTAGAAACCCCAAGGGGAGAAGAGTATAGAGAGAGAGGCTCTCAAAGTTGGAGAGAGAGATTCACAAAATGCTACATGATCAGGGTACTGTGGTGTCTTGGTGGAGACTTTTCCCAAGTCTTTTTCGATAATCCGAATGTTTATATTGTAAGGTTTGTCGAGTATATTATTCATGCAAAAATTAAGTTAATTAGAAATTCGCAATCCCATAATTAGATTCTAAATGTTTAAAAAAAAAATTATTAAGATCATATTAACCGTTTATTTTTTAAAAAATAGATGTGTTTTTGTTACTAAGCCATAAATGTCCAATCAATTTGATTTTTAGTATGAATTATCTACTCAACAAATTCTATAATATGAATAATTCTCATTATCGAAAAGGATTCAGAAAAAACCTTCACTGAGACACCACAGCATGGTATTGTGACTTAGGCCTCGTTTGGCAAGTGCCAATTTTAGCTAAAAAGTCAAAAAGTTACTAAAAAAACTAAAAAGTCAACAACCCATACCAAAAAGTCAAAGATCCCATTTTCTCTCTATTTTTTACACATCTTTTCGTAAAAAGTTAAAAAGTCATCCCAAATATACTAATTTTTTTTACATCATATTTTAACTAAAAAATCAAAAAATTATTAAAAAAATATATTCCCAAACGAGACCTAGCACCACTTGATCCTTTAAAGTGCGTATGCCATATGTAATTTACCATGCATTTTTCTAACATGTTACATAACATATCACAAAAATATATAGCATATGCTAGAACAAGCCTAATAAGCTATATAAGATAATAGTTCCGTGCTTTTCAGGTATAATCCTCATGAAATCTTGATCTAATGGCTTGGCCATTACCAAGATAGAAGTGATTTGAATGAGACATTTTATTTTATTAATTTTTTAATTTATTTTATTTTTTTGTGATTAAAATAATCACAGTAGTATTTTATTTTGTCTATTTTGGCATAAGTTACTTTGGCTATTTTAGTCATAAAAAGACAAAATAAATTAAAAAGTTAATAAGATAAAATATCACATTTAAATTATAATCATTTTATTTTTTCTCTCACAAAAGTCAAAAAATCAAAAAAATCCATCCCAAACGAAACTTTTTAGGCCCGGACTAAAATAACCAAAAAGTCAAAAAATTTAAAAGTTAAAAAATCAATCCACGTCCTAAACGAAGACTGAATTGTTTTCACATAATCTTAACAGATGAATTAATGATCCAACCTCAAAGATGTCTATAATATATGCCCAATAATTATCTAGTATGTATGAAATAAAGAAATTAAATTAATTTAAAAACTAGTGGTGCCGTGCAACGTAGATCTCTATGATTAAAAAAAAAAATAGAAGGAAAAGAATTGTTTTGACACACTTAACACTGTATTTGAATGATAAATTTAGATAATTTTTTTTTAAAAAAAAGAAAGATTGTATTCGCATTTTCTTTATATTTATTTTATTTTATTTTTAAATTCTCATTAAAATCTATGATGCAAACAGAACGAAAAAAAATTTCAAGCCTTGAAAAATCAATCCATTTCCAACGCATGTTAGAGGAGGAGGGAGGGGCTTGAAGGAGTAAGAGGGGGTCCCCTGCCCTTGGACCATTAAAGGAAAGGGCGCTCATTTCATGCTCAAATCATTATCAGCTGTGGAAATGCAAACATCAAATATCGTAATGAGATCTACAAAGGGTCATGTGTCTCTCCAACATAGTGTGTGATTTGCACGGTTAAAGTGTAGGGGTCCCAAAGTCATGGATAGTTGTTGGGAACTACACACACTTGTGACACTACACCTTTTTTTTTCTTTTCTTTTTTGGTGTTTTAAATCTCTTCTTTTTCTATATTTAAGGATACATGTAAAGAGAATAATCATGCAGAGATGAACATGTCATAAATTTGTAAAATAAAGCACCGTTAATGTTTCATTTGGCATATGTTAGATGGGCATTATGATGCTTAAATTTGCACCATTTCCATCAACATAATGCTAATAATTAATCTATTATAATAAGAAATTATGTATTGCGTTCCTAGACCTTTAGCATTTACCTTTATTAAGAAATCTTCTCTTTTTCTTATCTTAGGGTACAAATTAAAATTTTAAAAATATTTATACATCTTGTATAAAAGTGCATATAATAAAAATTGTACAAATATTTTAAATTTTAAAATATTCAATAAAAAAAAATATAACTAATTATAGCTAATTATTGTCTCTAGATACAATCAAATTAAACAAACCTCGCCAACATATTTTATGTGCCAATAGGTGTTACATTTCGTCAAAAATATTAACTATAATTTAAGGGAGCAAAGATTTTAAATAACGGTGGTAGTTACTATAACGGTAGCAATAATGCGGACGCGATTGCGAAGTGTAACAGCCATAGTATAACAGTGGTGGCAACTAGAGTCATGAATTTTTTAATTCTTCGCACAACGTTAAAAACATACCGATATAGTCAGGCTTAAAATGATTTTTAGTATTTTTGTTTAGTTTTAAAACATGATTCAATATATATACTAATTTTTATATTGAGTTGTTTGGAGAATTTTCCTATTGTTGAATTTATTTAATTTTCTTTACTTTATTAATTATAATCATCAATAACTTTCTGATTTTTTAAGGGAAAACAATGAATATTAAAAAAAATAGTCTCATAAATAGAAGTTCAAAATACAAAAAGTCTAATAATGTAAAAGTATATAACATGAAATAATTTTCTTTAATAAATTTAACATAAGAGAAATAGATTAAGTTCATATTCAAATATAATTAAGTAAAAAAGTAATGAAATCTTGTAGAACTTGAAAATTGGACATTCAAAACATGTATAGATAAGATTTTTACTTAAGTTCTATGTAACTAGAAATAAAAAGAGAAAATATCAATATTATAATATATATCTATATGTATAGAGAAGTGTAATAGTTGTAATGGCTGTAACAGTGCTGTAGCGGCAATGTAATGGCCGCTACAACCTTTACGTAACGGTGGCAATCGTTACGATCTTGAATTTCTGGCACATCACTATATCGGCCATAGCAGGTAACGGTAACCACTACAACCATTACATAATGACGTTACATAACAATTGTGATTGTTTTTTACAACATTGGAAGCAATTGCTGAAATTGACAACTTTAAGGTTAAAATGACACAAGTGTGATAGTTAGAGCATCTCCAACGGTGCATCAATTTTTTTACTAAATTTGAGTAAAAGCTTCCTTTGCTATCAAGTGCTTCAATAGAGGATTTTAGAGTTTTATCAGACTATCAGTCAATCGAGAGGACGACTGGGCAGATGTCTGGCCGGTCGACCGACCAGTGTAAATTTATTTTTTTTATTTTTTTATTTTTGCCTTGAGGTGGTTGGCAGTGTAAGTTTTTTACTTTTTTTTTACCTTGAGGTGGTCATCCGGGGGGACATCTAGCAACTACAATACACAGTGATTTGATGAAAGAAAAGTTAGTCATCAGTTTGATGAAAGAAAAGTTAGTCATCAGTTTGATACCGATTGATGAAACCGTTAAGACTGAAAAAGGACACTTTTTTCATCAAATTCAAATTTAATAATAAATTTGATACACGGTTGGAGATGATCTTAGAGACCACAAAGTGATGTTTTATTTTTTTTGTTATAAATATTTATTGCCTAGAGGGACTCCTAGAGTAATTTTCTTTTAATATATATATATATATGGTTTTACAAAAGGATCTTAAATATAGACCTTTAAAAACATTACTGCAGCCTCTCTGCAAAAAGTGGACCCTTACCCATGTCAATTGAACCTCACCAAACTCACATTATTGCATACCACACCACACCTAAAAATTTTTGCAACCATTTGGTATTTTTTTATATTTAAAACCCTAGTCGGCCCTATAAATGGCACAAGAAAGGGACTGGCTTTGAGATATCAAACACACAGATTTTTGCATCACGTGTTTTCACATTCTTCCATTGCATTAATCAATTTTTTATTAAATTATTCACTCACCTCTCTTCAGGTTGTATTTAGATTATAAATTTGAGTAAAAATTTAAAATAAAAAGAAAAAGTGAGACGAATATGAATGAAATATAAATAATTTTTTTTCATATTTTTTAAAAAAATTTATCAAAATTTATGATCTAAATACAATATTAATGTTTAATTTTCAACCTGATTTTAGCCTTGGAGGGCAAATATATATGTAATTAAAAATTTTGTATATTAAAATTTACAATACTGCTACCATTATGCATAGCATTTTTTATCAAGTAAATTACACTAAATGAACCTAAGGTCTAAAAAAAGACTCAAATTTATATCATCCTCGGTTTTAGTAAAATTAAAACAACTAGAACTGATACAGGTACCGTTTGGGAAGTGGGTTAGCTTTTTGATTTTTTTAGCTATTTTAATCTGGGTTAAAAAGTTTAGTTTGGGAAGGACTTTTTGGCTTTTTAACTTTTTTGACTTTTTTTGTGAGAGAAGAGTGTAATGATTATGGATTGGATGTGATATTTTGTTTTTTGTGGCTAAAATAGCCTATTTTATCTTTTGTGACTAAAATGATCAAAAAAACCCCAAATAACTCTTTCCAAACGGAGCCACAGGTAGTTTGTTGCCACAAAAATAAACAAATGTAAAATATACATTTTACTGTTAAAAAAGATAACATTATTTTTTTCATGTACTGATAAAAAATGAATTAAGTGTTATGTGAATTAAAATATTTAGAAAATTCTATATAATTATGTTAAATTTGTGAAACTTAATATATATTTTTTTAAACTTCAAAGAAATTCGTCATTTTTCATAAAATTATCTTAGTGAGGATGGAATAAGTTCCAAACAACAGTGTCTTGCTTTTGTTAGTGATATTGTCACATGTGATTCAGCTTGAGCCTAAACAAATGAGCAATTTGGTTATTGAGCAGAAAAAGAAAAACTTCCAAATGTCAATGTTAGCATAATTATTATTAATTTCCAAGAGAAAATTAATATACTAGGTAAGATTTCAATGCAATCCCAGAAGAAATAGCCACCCCCTTATATATATGTATATATATACTGTCTGGTCAATAATAGTATATAATTGTTTAGTGCTATTATTGATTACAAGTACAACATCCCAAGCAACTCATCACTGTATGTAATTGTTCCTTTATTCTCAAATTTGGATTAGTAGTGATTGTTGACCTGGTGATTATTTGGACTTTAATTATCCTTGATATAATAATTTTCAAATTGTAATTCCACATTTACTAATTGACTTTAAAAAATAAAAATAAAAAAAGTCTACAATCGAAGAAAAATTCCATTCTTAACTCATCAATGAATTAGATGGTTAAAATGTTTTAGATTACCAATTTCAATGTTTCAATTCTTAGTCCTTACTGGACAGCCCCAATGGAGGGTGTCTATAAGGTGAATTTTGATGGGGCCGGCTTTGCGCGCCATAGTTTAATAATCTACCAGACTTCTCACATGGGTGTGAGACCCACACAAATCCACATGTGTGTAGGTCACACACCCATATGAGAGGTTTGATAAAAAATTTGATAAATTATTTGGGGTCTCTGGCATAACTCTAATCGGAACTGGTGTGGTTATTCGTGACTAGCGTTGGGAGGTCATTGCATCGATGTCTGAAAAGCTAGGATCGGCGATGGAGGTGTACTGTATTGAAGCATTGGCAGCATTCAAGGCATAACAATTTGCAAGGGATCTGGGCCTAAGTAGGATAGTAGTGGAAGGTGATTCTCTAACCATTATAAGGGGCCTTCAGTCAAAGTCTGCCAAGTTTGTCAAACTTTGGTCATTTTGTGGAAGCTACTCAGGACTTGTTTCTGCTATTTCGGGAATGGGCAATCTAGCATGTAAGACGTTGAAAAAATTCGGTGGCTCATTGTCTTGCGCGAATGGCGGTGGACCTGGATGGTGCTACGATTTTGATGGAGGAGGTTCCAGTTTTATTGATGTCTTTGGTTCTTGGTGAATATTTTTTTTTTTTTTTTTTTTTTTTGGGTGTGTAAAAGAAAAATTCTTAGTCAATGTTTGCCTTACTAGTTAAGTTTTTATTATATTTTAATTTAAAAGTAATTTTTTTATTTTTTATTTTGACTTTACATTTTTCTAATATACTTTTGGAATAACCTATCTATTCTTTTTCTATACTATTTAGATAATGTATTTGAGTCATGTCTGTTAGATGGACTAAATTAGACGAAATTAACATACCTAAGACTAATATTCTTAGGATTATCAACCCTTTAAATTGTGTATTCTAACCCATATTGAGAATTCTATCAATTATATCATTCATTATTTAGCCAAACTTTATAAAGCAAAAGAATGGGGAGTTACAGGCCGGTCATTTAGACCTGATTTAATTCTCATGAGGTCTTGACCCAAAATAATTTAGCACATCTTTCTATTTTACCCTTGACATTAAGCTTACATGTAGAAATCGCTCAACTGTTCCACTCTCTCTCTCTCTCTCTCTCAACCGGCCACTGAAGACCATTTATGACCTTTGAAATATTTTTTTTTGGCCATTTTCTATTTTCACCCTGTCAATACCGCCATGTTGGCAACAAGAGAAAAAGAGATGAATAAGGATGAAGAAAATGAAAGAGGGGCATAATGAGTCCTTACTAGAAAATAATTCTTCACATTTGCAGATCAACACAAAGATTGAAAGACAAATCCAGTAAAAAAATTTATGATTGACACATTCAACAATAAATTTATCACTATCTGTTTGTTAAAAATTTTAAAAAGAAAATTGCGTCTTTATAATCATAAATCAACATAAGATTCAAAGACATACTCAGTGATAAATTTATCACTGATAGTCACATTCAGTGATAAATTTATCATTGACTGTTTGTTAAAATATTACAAAAAGAAAATCTCATCATCATCGTCATAAATTAATACAAGATTCAAAGACATATTCAGTAATAAATTTAGTAGTGATAAACACATTCACTGATAAATTCCTCACTAGTTGTTTGTTAAAAGATTACCAAAAAAAAAATTTTGTCATCATCGTCACAAATCAACACAAGATTCAACGAAATATATCAGTGATACATTTATCACTGATACATCAGATTTGGTTTAAGAAAAATAAAAAGAGAGAGAGAGAGAGGGAGTGAGGAAGAAGGAGGTGATAAATATAACATAAACAAAAATCAGTGATAAATTTATCATTATATTAATATCAAAATTCCAGTAGCAGCAGTCCACAACATATTAAACAAACCAGTGATAAATTTATCACTGAATTAAGTGATAAATTCATCAGATTAGTTTAACATGTTTTACAAATGTAGATCTTCACCAACACACTGTAGAAAGAGTCTTGATCTTATCGGCGACCATATAAAGTACCAGATTGACGCCAAAGATGGTAGATCAGTATTGAAAACAACTAGATTTAAAGCCATTGGTGAAGTTCGACGTTGAAGATGGTGGATCAATGATTGAAGAAGAACGACGATGATGGTAGATGAAACACAGAGGATGAAGGGAGAGCGATGGTGATGGTAAAAAGGAAGGAAGACGACAATGTTAGGCGAGCGAGTCAAATGGTTGAGAGATTGTGAAGTATAGATCGGCGACGGTGGAGATGGCTGGTGAACAATGGTGGTGGTAGTGGCCGGCAAAGGTGGTAATGGTGATTGGTGGAGGTGGCGGTCATTAGTAACGGACGACGATGGTGGTTGCGGGTGGTTGGCCATGGCCATAGCTACAATGGTGATATTTTCTAGAGAGAGAGAGAGAGATGAGAAAGAATAAGAGTTTTGAAAAAATAATCAAGAGAGAAGTTAATACAAATTGAAAAAATTAATGAGTAATAAATATTATAAACAATTAAAGATTTAGAAAGTATTTGGGATGATTTAAATAGAGATTTTTACCAGATAGTAGGACAAAATCGGGATAAAAAAAATATAATAGAAATTCTTGGTACATGTGATAAAAACTTTGGACATAATAAATAATAAATTCAATTATTAGCACCGATTGTTAAAAATTTCAAAAAAAAAAATGCACGGCTTGGCAGGTTAATTTAACCATGGACTTGGGACACGGGGGGAAGGGATTAATAGAGTTGCCACGGTAACTTTTGGCTAACGGTTAGCCACTGCAAGAGGCAATAAAACAGAGGGCCTAAAACAGAAATTTTTTCTTCATATTGAATAATTAATTACTATAAAAATTGGATATCATTTTTTTTAATTATATATATCAAAGTCATGTTAATTAGAGTTACAAACAAATTGAATTGTTCACAAACTTAACTCGGTTCATTAAGGGTTCGGTTGGCTTAGTTCGTTAAATAAATAATTGAGTTTGAACTTGAATAAACTCAACCCGTTTATTTTTATTTAAGTTCTAAAATAAAATATATTATTTATATATTAAATAATATAAATAATAATAATAAAAAATTATCAAACTATGAGCCCAACTAATATTAACCAAATGAGTTGAGTTTGAGCTCAGAAAAACTCCGCTCGACTCAATTCGGTTCGCTTACAACCCTATTACTAATAAGTGCCCTTAGAGCACAAGTAGAAGACAAAAAATAAAATAAAAAATATAACATACTTTTTACTAAATTCAATACATTTTTATTGAAATCAATGCACTAACATTTTTACATATTTGCAAGATATTTTTTTACACATTTTTCAATATTTAACAATATCTAAGGAGCACTTGTTAACGTTTACCTATATATAATTCTCTTGATATTCAATGGTCTTGCACATTAATTATTAATCTAATCTCAAAATTTGCAATTTGAGATGGAGTAATAATTAATACATAATAGTTAGGTAGGTCCCTTCTTCATGGTCATTTGTGCATTTGAAGTTTGAAACCTCAATTGAGCTTTAATTAACCCAATTGAAACTGCATAGATACATGTGTATGTGATTTGAGTTTCAACTTTGTGTTGTTTTAGAAAGTTGGTAAAAAATTAATTTTTTTACTTTTTTAGTTTGTTGATGGCTTTTTTTAATGTAAAAAAACTGACTTTTTGTGATTTTTTTTTTATAAAAAAATTAAAAAAACAAAAAATTGACTTTTTTAATAAGTTCCCAAATTGCTCCTTTGATTTTTGAATCATCCACTCCCTTGTTGTGTGAACAGTGAGCACCTAAAATTCAAAAGAAGGCCCAAACCATAAAAAACAGGGAAAACTGAACTATTTGCTAGCCTTTTAGGGTCTCAAACAACAACAAAGCAGGCTTTTTGGTTTCTCATTGGGGGACCCTCTCTATTTTTTTAACTACACACCTACCACTTTCAACTGTCAACTATGATATAATATTATTATATAATTATATTATTTATATATTATGCGGTATATTGTAATTGTATTAATAATAGATAAGTGATTAAATCTATTAAATTAATACAATAATAACATATAACATGATATATAAAATGTGATGTTCAACATAACTTTGTTTTAAAATTTTGCATTTAGAGCATTATGGTAGTTGTAGTGGTAACAGTAATAGTAGCAACTGGTTGGTGTTAGGGATGATGATAAAGTTTTAACGTTGCACGTAACAGTTATAATTAAGTAAAAAAATTTTGCTACTTAAAAATATTTTAAGAATTAAAATTTTTAATAATACAAATCAAAAAATATATATATATTTTGGTCAATCTATAAGAGGGTGAATACAAATATAAAAAATATTTATATTATCAAGTGGATCACAAACTCACAATAACAAGAAAATCAACAAGTCTTAACAATCAATAAACCAAGTTAAAACCCAATAACCACTGCTAATTACATATAACTCCATAATGGGAAGATAAACCACCTTTTGTGTATCAAATTTCTCTTCATATAAGTCCAATCCACAACCTCACATTACAAAACATATTACACAACTATTAGATCAAATATCTTAATTGAAATCATAATAATCAAACAGACTTAATTACATTCACTCTAAATGTTCAATTTAAATGCTAAAAAGAGTTATAAAACACTATCGAATCCTAGGACATGCTCTCTTTATAGAGGCTCTATGTTGTATTCTGATTGATATTTGGCCCCTTTTGTGGCACGTGGATGAGATTCATTGAATGTCTTACTAGTGGATCCCTTCCTATGAATTAAGTTAAATCTAGCAAGCAATCTGTTACCCGATATCAAGGCTCGCAAATGTTATGATATCTTCACATAACATCCTTTTTCATCATTCAAAAAAAAAAAAAAAAACAGTCTTAATATCTATATCCCTAACATTGAAGGACAACATTAATACAAAATGAGTGAGGATAGAGAACTATGGAGTTGGGACTCTAAACTTAACTCTATAGTGATGTGAAAATTCAAAAAAACAAAAAAAAAAAATTAAGACAAAAACATCATATCACATGAGGCTCATCATAAATTAGAGCTCTCTGAAACTCATAAATTAAAACTACCAATCATTTTTTATATAAATATCCCTAAGCATTTTAGGACAGCCGCCCAATTGGGACACACTGGGCATTTGCATTATTTGTTCATTTATAGCTAAAACCAACCAACAGGACCACAAGGTTGCCACCGGCTGGCTAGGTTTTACCCGTGGCGGTACTTTGAAAAAAGAAGAAGTGAGGGAACCTCATCGACCCCAACAGCCTGTAACTTCGTTGAACTGTTAAGCATTGGCGTGACCGTAACAGAACCGGCGCCAACCGGTAATTGCGGAAACTTGCCTTTTCACTTTATATATGACGTGTCTACACCTCCCTCTTTTCACTCTTTTTCAAGTCAAAATTAAGCTTGCCCTTTTTCGTTTTTTAATTATTTAAATTTTTTGCTTTGAAAATCGAGTGATTCCTCAGCGAAGACCGTTGATTGCGGTTATGATTCTTGCTCTCAAGTGGACCTATCTTTCTAACGGAAAATAATTTACAAACAAAAAAATGTACTAGTGTAAAAATCACATTCAAAATTTAGTAATGTAATATCCGCTGAATTTGGATTTACTTGAATTGTTTGAATTTGTGCATGTCGGTTGACACATAAGTCTTTTGAGAGGTTGTCCGGTCAATCATCTGAGCAATTACTGGTTGACAAGGGTGACAGTCATGGTTCATAGGCTAACAATTGCAGTTGACAATAGTGATGTCATTCATCCAAGCGGTCATCGAAGAGATCGTCCAACATACATCATTCGGGCTGAGTTAGGGATCCTATATTTGATGGATCAATCATTTTTTTTTTTTGGTCAGAATTATGTGTCAATATTATTTATGAAATTATGAGAATAATAATGAGATTTTGATTGGAAATAAAAAAATTATAAAAACTCACATCATTTTATATGTAAATTTTGTTTATATGTCATTGCTCTTTTGATCATATTGAGGAGTTATTGATCATGTTTGGATCTCCTATTTCTTTGGACCCTTACTTATGAATATTAAAACCCTTAAAATTTATTTCTTTCCCCCAAATAATATCAAAATTATTTTTATAAAAATTTCAACCAACTCAAATGCACATCCCACACCCTAAAAACCATCCCAAACTCCTTACGAAAAAAACTCTCCAAAACCCCTTATCTCTCTTATGACAGTGGAAGAAAAATATTTCTGGTGAATCCATCGGCATAAAGAATGAATTTTTTTGCAATTTTCACTTTTTTTCTTCGCATTAGATGCGTATATCTTCCTTTAATTCCATCAATTTATTTGATCAACCCAAAACCCTAAAAACAACACATATAAATATATATCTATGTGTATGTATAGTTCGAAGGGAGCAAATCTGCATTTTGCTCAATCTCAATCTCGCTCTTCTCCAATCTCTCGAAGTCTCTCACCTCTCTCTTTCACTGAGAATGTTCGGATCCGTGTTCCCAAACAAATAAGCTATGTTCGAGCCTGTGTTTCTGTTAGAACCCACAAAGGTGTATGTATGTAAATTAAATGTATAAATTAAATAAATAATAAAGTAAAATAATTCATAAAATAATTATATAAATTATTCCCCGAATTAAATGCTTACAGAAATTAATGTCGAAGCTTGTGTTGGACACAATCTCCTTAAAGTAGATTTCGCCCTCGCTCCGATGTTTCGAGATATAACCAGCGTCTACTTTCCAGGATGCAACAACTAATACTTGATTTTACAACACAATAAAATCAAGTCTGGCGAACCAAACAATGCTGTAACTCTTTCTCTTTCTTTTCCTAAAAATAAATGCAGAAACAGATGCAAGAGCAACAGAGGATGAACAGAAGAAGAAAGCGAAGAAGTCTGAAAATTTTCGGATGCAAAAGGAATTGCTGGAGCAGACTTTATATAGGCAGGTTGGTGGCTGTTCGAATAGGTGCCAACAAATAGGCAACTGTTCGAACAGATTTCAACAGATAGAAAATCTGTTTGAACTATTTGGACAGTTCTAGATCTGTCCGGAAAAGATTCAAAAAGTTCAAACCCGTTCGGGTGTGTTAGAAACTGTTTGAGTGAAGGGAAAAAATTTGGACCAATTTATTTTGATTTTTGAAACCAAAAATAAAAATAAATAAATAAAGTTTAAATGTTTTTGGCCCAAAAAGATAAGTATTGGGCTGAACAAGCCCAACCCAACCTCACACCACTCACCTAAGCCCAGGCCCAGCCCAGCCCAGCCCAGCCCTCCCGACTGACCGAACAGACGGACGACAGCGGCAGCGCGCGTGTATGGTTTTAATTTTGGGTCCAATGGGTCTAGCCCACTACACCCATAACCTCACACTTCCACAAACTTGGGTACCCCTGGAGGCCCATCCCAAGTATCCAATGCTAAGATTTATAAACCCAAACAATTCCTCAAGCCTTTCCAATGTGGGACAAACACATTTCACAAATGTGTAGTAAACCCACCAAAATACATTTCTACGAACTCAAAAATGCGCGTTGAATTCTCATTCATCCGGAAATGGTTTTGAGTAACCAAATATATGAATTTATTCACTACGCGGCATTAAACATGAACTCAATTAGAAACGTTAAAAATAACGCTTGGGTCCCACCTTAATTAATGCTCAAAGTTAGCAAAAAATAAGGCTATACAAAAGCTATTCTCCAACAATCCCCCACATGAATGAAATTCACGATGACAGACATGCAACAAGATGCAGACAAAGAAAGAGTACATTAAGAAGATACACCACATCGAGATAGATAGCTTTTGGCTTTGAACCTTCTCTAGTGAAAGCTTATCGGACTTACTAGCTAACCAGTGGATGCGATGCCTTGAACTATTTAGTTGTTTGTGTAAACCAAGACAATAGACTACACATAGTGTATTCGCAGACACAGTTTGGTTATTACGGTTGTGTTCATTTTGGCCCTGAACAATGCCTGGTAATTCATAAGTGCTCTAGAGAATTTAGCCTTCTCAATTCTCACAGAACCGGCCCAGTTCACACTCATTTAGGTGATTTCTTATTAAGAGTATCCTGCTATACCCCACTTGGATGTCCAAGCTATAAGAATCATTAAAAGCATAGCTTATTCTACTAACGCTACAGGTATTACTCTTCTTATCATAGAAATGGGTAGGAGTAAACCTCCTTAGTGATACGTGAAGTCATCCATAATTCGGTTGTCCTTTTGAACTTAGATCTTGGGATCTACAGTCAACTAGGTTGGGTTGCCATTATGGCGACTTTTAAGTAATAGGCTTTAATCCTATTCCCCTCGATAAATAGTACACCTGCTCTCTAGCTAGCCCTTTAGTCAATAGATTCGCAATATTCTCCTCTGACTTTACGTATTCTATGGAAATTATTCCATGTGAGAGCAAATGCTAACGGTATTATGTCTTCGACGAATGTATCGAGACTTACTGTTATACATATGATTTTGTGCCCGTTCTATTGCTGCTTTACTATCACAGTGAATGCATATAGCTGGCACAGGTTTAGGCCACATTGGAATGTCTTCTAAGAAATTACGAAGCCATTCTACTTCTTTTCTGTTTTATCTAATGCGATAAACTCAGATTCCATTGTCGACCTAGCTATGCATGTCTGCTTGGAAGATTTCCAAGAGACTGCTGCACCTCTCACGGTAAAGACATATCCATTAGTGGATTTTGAGTCTTTAGTATCCGATATCCAATTTACATCACTGTACCTCTCGAGTACTGCTGGATATTTTGTATAATGTAAGCTATAATTCTGGGTATGTCTTAGATACCTAAGTACCCTAATTATCGCTTTCCAATGATTGGACCTTAGATTACTTGTGTACTTACTCAATTTGCTTACAGCATAGGCTAAATCTGACCTAGTGCAATTCATTAAGTACATCAAGCTTCCGATTATTCGAGAGTACTCTAATTGTGATTTGCCTGCACCTGTGCTTTTTGACAAATGAAAACTAATGTCAACAGGTGTTTTAGCAGGACGATCGTCATGCTTTCCAAAATTCTCCAGAATCTTCTCAACATAGTGAGACTGAGATAAAACATATCCTTCAGATGTTCTAGTAATTTTTATTCCTAGAATTACATCTACTACTCCCAGATCTTTCATGTCAAACTTTTTGTTCAACATTTTCTTCGTAGATTTGATCATGTCATTATTACATCCAATAATGAGCATGTCATCCACATAAAGACAAGTTATGACATAGCCATTGTCTGTGCTTTTAACATAGACACATTTGTCATATTCGTTTATCTTAAAACCATCCGAAAGCATAGCGTGATCAAATTTTTCATGCCACTGTTTCGGAACTTGTTTTAATCCATAAAGGGATTTGACAAGTTTACAAACCTTTTTTTCTTGGCCAGGAACTTGAAACCCTTATGGTTGTTCCATGTAGATTTCCTCATCTAACTCGCCATTCAAAAAAGTTGTTTTAACATTCATTTGATGTATTTCCAGATTATACAAAGCTGCAATCGCAATCAACATGTGAATGGATGTTATTCTTGTCATTGGTGAATAGGTGTCAAAATAATCAAGGTCTTCCTTCTGTATGTATCCCTTAATAACAAGCCTAGCCTTGTATTTATCTATTGAACCATTTGCTTTCATTTTTCTCTTGAATATACACTTATATCCAAGAGGTTTACATCCTAGTGGAAAATCCACCAGTTCCCAAGTATGATTTTGCAATATTGATTCAATTTCACTATTCACAGCCTCTCTCCACAATGTAGCTTCAGGACTTGATATTGCTTCCTTAAAGTTTTAAGGCTCATTTCCTAACAGATATGTCAGAAAACCTAGACCAAATGATTTAGAGATTCTAGCCCTCTTGCTACGTCTAGGATCATCTAATTCATTATCATTTTGGTCTTCACTGCTACCCATAGCAGTATCAAAAGTTCTTTTATTTGAACTTTTCTCTTCAATTTCCTTGCTAGGAAAAATGTGTTCAAAAAATGAAACATTTCTTAACTCAATAATAGTGTTTACATGCATATCTGAATTTTTTAGATCTATGAACTAAAAATCTATATGCACTATTATTATTGGCATATCCAATGAACACACAATCAACGGTTTTTGGGCCTATCTTAGTCATTTTGGGACTAGGGACTGCCACATTGGCCAAACACCCCCACATTTTGAGGTAATTATAGGTAGGTCGTCGACATTTCCATAATTCATAAGGTGTTTGATTGAGTTTCTTGTGGGATACCTTGTTAAGGATAAAGTTAGCAGACAAAATCGCCTCCCCCCACAAGTTTGAGTTAACCTTGAACTAATCAATATGGCATTCATTATTTCTTTAAGAGTTCGATTCTTTCTCTCAGCAACTCCATTTGACTGAGGAGAATAGGGTGCAATGGTTTGGTGAATAATACCATGTTCAGAACAAAATTCTTCAAATGGTGTATCATATTCACCACCTCTGTCACTTCTCACTATCTTAATAGTTTTGCCAAGTTGATTTTCAACCTCAAGTTTATATTGCCTAAAAGCTTCTATGGCTTTGTCTTTACTTCTCAACAAGTAAACATAGCAATAACGAGTACAATCATCAATAAAAGTAATAAAGTACTTCTTACCTCATCTAGTTTGAACAAATTTTAAATCACAGATATCTATGTGAATTAAAGTTAGAGGTTCAGTACTTCTTTCAACTTTATTAAATGATGCCTTAGTGAGTTTTGCCTCAACACAAATCTCATGTTTATGATTATGATCAAATTTTAAATTTGATAAACATTCTAAAGCAACAAGTCTACGCAAAGAATTAAAATTAATATGTCCTAATCTACCATGCCATAAAAAAGAAGACTCAGCAATATAAACAGAAGATGTGTTCTTATTATTAAAAGCCAAATTAGGTACAACAATTATTACATTGAGCTTAAAAAGCCCCACCAAGTAACCTCGCCCCACATACATTCCACTCTTTGAGAGTACAACTTTATCGTATTCAAAAACTAATTTAAACCCATTCTTGATCAACAATGACCCAGAAATCAAATTCTTGCGAATTTCTAGCACATGGAGTACATTGTTAAGAGTAAGTTCTTTCCCCGAGGTCATTTTCAGCACAATCTTTCCTTGTCCTTCTACAGTTGAAGTAGAGGAGTTTTCCATAAAAAGTTGTTCCCCACTTTTCACCACTTTGTAGGTTGTGAACATCTTCTTATCTGCACAAATATGGCGGGTTACTCTAGTATCCACCCACCATTCCTTGGGATTGCCCACCAAATTTGCTTCAAAGATTACTGCAGCAAGATTGATGTCTGCCACTCCATCGGAAAGATAAAAATCCTCGGCTATGTTGGCTTGTGCTGGCTTTTTGCTTGAACTCCCTCCGTCCTTGCGAACGTGACAATCCTTAGCGCGATGCCCATCTTTGCTGCACACAAAACATTTTCCTTTGAACCTCTTATTGAACCCGTTGTTGATCCCTTTTTTGATTTTACTAGTGGATCCTTGTTTGGGACCATTGCCATCATGCTTCCGCTTCTTGTTGTTGAACTTTGACCCATGTTCACATTCCATAACATTTGCTTTAGCTTGCATGACATGGTTTCCTGACTTCTTGTCGGAACCACAGTTGTCCTCCTCAATTCGAGCCGCACTATTAGTTCCTCCAATTTCATCTCCTTGCGCTTATGCTTTAGATAATTCTTGAATTCTTTCCAAGATAGTGGCAATTTTTCAATGATTGCCGCTACTTGGAAAGATTCACTGAGAACCATCCCTTCCGCATGTATGTCATGGAGAATTAATTGGAGATCTTGAACTTGGCTAATAACCATTTTGGAATCCGTCATTTTAAAATCCAAAAAACGACCGACAACAAATTTCTTTGTACCGGCGTCCTCTGTCTTATACTTATGATCCAAAGATTCCCACATTTCTTTAGCAGTGCTTTTAACACTATACACATTAGCCCTGTTTGGTAGGGCTTATTTCCAGTTTATTTCAGCTTTTAGCTTAATTTAAGCTATTTTGATGTGTTTGGTTCAGCTTAACAATACAGATTATAGCATTTTGTAAGTCAAAAATCAACTTATTCTTTGAGTAGGGGAGGAAAAAGCTAAATTTATAAGTCAAAAATCAGCTTAAGCGCGCAGCTGAGATGTGATGGGTAAAATGACTAAAATGCCCCTCACAATTTCAAATTATTACAAGTGTGCCATGTATATAAACCAAAACACACTCATTTTTTGTCCCTCACACAAGCCAAAGAGGCAATTTCTAGCAAATGGAGGCGATTTCCGGCGAAGGGGATTTTCGGCGACGGGGTGATTTCTGGTTTTCTCTTTCTCTCTCTTACAAACCAGAAGGGCAAATCCCTAGCTTGCCATCGACGGCGTGACGATCGAACGGTGACGAACCAGAGCTCGCGATCGACAACCCTAACCACACCCATCGCAATCGCAGTAGATGTCTCCCCGGCGTCGCGATCTGAAACCCTAGCGCCCCGTCCTTCGTCGCGATCTCAAACCCTAGCGCCCTGTCGCCACTGTGCCCATTGCCAGGGCTGCCGGAGAAGAAGGGTTGTCAGTGTTTTAATAATAATAATAATAATAACAATAAATTTTATGTTAATTAATACTAAAAATTGTTTTTTTTATTAAGCCGTTAATGAAATAAATTTTATATTAATTTGTACTAATTAATAATTTTAGCATTAATTGATACTAATTAGGCCATTAATTGATAATAAATTAAATTATAAAATATGAATAAATTGGTATATTTTGTAACAATTTTGTAATAATAAATTAAAAAAATATTAATTGGGATTTGTAACAATTTTTAATAAATTAAAAAAATATCAATTAATATTCATGTATTTATAAACTAAAATGAATATAATTTGAAACTAATTAAGCCATTACATTTTTAGTATTATTAAAAGAAACAAGAAAATGTATCAATTTTTAAGAAAAGCAAATTATTAAGAAAAAAAATTAAGCCATTAATAATAAAAGAAAAAAAAAAGTGTATCAATTTTTAATTGAAAAAAAAATTACATTTTTATATCATTGAGACTAATTAAGAAAAGAAAAAAAAATAAAAGAAAAAAAATAATAAGTATTAATATTAATATTAATTGATACTAATTATTAATATTAATTAAGAAAAGAAAGAAACAAGGGGAAAAAAAATGTATCAATTAAGAAAAGAAAAAATAAATAAAAGAAACAAGGAAAAAAATTTATTAATATTAATTGATACTAATTAATAATTTTAGTATTAATTGAGACTAATTAAGCCATTACATTTTTATCAAATGTATCAATTTTTACATAAATTGATACTAATTAATACTAATTATGTTAATTGAAAAAAAAATGACAAAATTATCATTTTTATATCATATAAGGGCAAAAAGGACAATTATACAAAAAAAAAAGCTATTTTACAGCTTATCTACAAAACACTACTCTGCTGCTTAAATCCATAATCCCACAGTTGCACCAAAAAAATTAACAGGTTATGTTCACAGCTATAAGTTATAATCTATTAAGTAATAATCTATAATCAGTTCCCTACAGCTCTACCAAACGGGGCCATTATACAGTGTATTGTCCAACTCATTGAGGATATAGTTTTGACATAGAAAATCACTATGTTTCCACGCGTCGATTGCGGCAACCACTTGCCGGTCAGTTTCTCCCTCGTTCAATGTCGGTGCCTTTTCATGAGTGAAGCGAGCCAAATTCAATGTGGTAAGATAAAACATCATCTTTTGTTGCCATCTTTTAAAATCATTACCATTGAATTTTTCTGGCTTCTCCCCATGATTTACCGGTACTGCTGGAGTCATCGCTGGTACAACAGGTGTGTGCATTTGAGTAACAATAGTCTCAGTACCATTAATTTCAGTTGTCATAATTCTAACCAAATAAAAATAATACACCAATCACAAATTTATACAAAAAAATGAATTTACACACAAAATAAACAGAATAATATTTTGTAACAAAATTTCAATGATAAACAGTATATTACTACTATGTTATCAAAGAAATCATTAAACAGTATATTACTACTATTTAATTTCTCGAAATAAAATATTTGTCTGTCTATCGCAGAAATAAATAAAAATAAGAAATCTACTTTAAGATTGTTAAAACCCACAAAGGTGTATGTGTGTTTAAATTAAATCTATAAATTAAATAAATAATAAAATAAAATAATTCAGAAAATAATTATATAAATTATTTCCTGAATTAAATGCTTACAAAAATTAATGTTGAGGCTTGTGGACACAATCTCCTTAAAGTAGATTTCGCCCTCGCTCCGGTGCTTCAAGATATAACCGGCGTCTACTTCCCAGGATGCAATGACTAATACTTGATTTTATAGCACTATAAAATCAAATCTAGCGAACCAAACAATGTTGTAACTCTTTCTCTTTTTTTTCCTAAAAATAAATGCAAAAACAGATGCAAGAGCAACAGAGGACGAACAGAAGAAGAAATGGAAGAAGTCTGAAAATTTTCAGATGCAAAATGAATTGTTGGAGCAGACTTTATATAGGCAGGTTGGTGGCTGTTCGAACAGGTGCCAACAGATAGGCAACTGTTCGGACAGATTTCAACAGATAGAAAATCTGTTTGAACTATTTGGACAGTTCTAGATCTATTCGGGAAAGATTCAAAAGGTTCAAACTTGTTCGAGTGTGTTAGAAACTGTTTGGGTGAAGGGAAAAAATTTGGACCAATTTATTTTGATTTTTGAAACCAAAAATAAAAATAAATAAATAAAGTTCAAATGTTTTTGGCCCAAAAAGATAAGTATTGGGCCGGACAAGCCCAACCCAACTTCACACCACGCACCCGCGCCCAAGCCCAGCCCGCCCGACCGGACGGCAGCGCGCGCGCGTGGTTTTAATTTTGGGTCCAATGGGTCTAGCCCACTACACCCATAACCTCATCCTTCCACAAACTTGGGTATCCTTTGGGGCCCATCCCAAGTACCCAATGCTAAGGTTTATAGACCCAAACAATTCCTCAAGCCTTTCCAATGTGGGACAAGCATATTTCACAAATGTATAGTAAACCCACCAAAATACATTTCCATAAACCCAAAAATGCGCATTGAATTCTCATTCATCCGGAAATAGTTTTGAGCAACCAAATACATGAATTTATTTACTACACGGCATTAAGCATGAACCCAATTAGAAACGTTAAAAATAACGCTTGAGTCCCACCTTAATTAATACTCAAAGTTAGCAAAAAATAAGGCTATATAAAAGCTATTTTCCAATAGTTTCGAAACAAATAACCAATGTTCGGGCCTGTATTTCCGAACTTGATAAAACAAAAACTCCTGCAAATGTGAACAATTTTAATCCTTCATAGTATATCAAATTTCCATATTCGGACCTATATTCCCGAAACAAATAACCGATGTTCGGGCTTGTGTTCCCGAATTTTGATCATATGTTTAGGAGTTTAGTATCGAAAAAAATATTGACATTTTTCACCATTTTTGTCATGTTTTTCAATAAACTTACCCTTACAAGGCCAACCTCCTTTGATCTAAGAATACCATCAAAGCTATGAATCTCCTCTAAACTTACATTGTTGTACTTCTCTTGTCTCATGAAGTTGTGATTGTTGAAAACACTTGCATTCATTGCCATTGTCGAAAACGTGTGTGTAATCAAATTGTTGTTACCGTTGCTACTAGATCGCCATCGGAAGGTTCTCAAGGTTTTGCGGGTGAGATTTGGGGAAGATGGATGGGTGGTGATGGAAATGTGTGCTCTCATAAATCCTATCACATTATTTAATGGGTATGTGGGCTTAATTGTGCGATAAGGTGTCCTAAAATGATTATTATCCTCTCTAGTAATTTCATTTAAGGTTATTATTTTAATAAAAAAAAAAAGTCAACAAATAAGAGGTTCAAAATAATAAATGAAGTGCTAATATAAGCATTCTTTTATATTGTGAATATAATAAGTGGGCATTTTTACCATAAAACCGTCTTTATCTTCTACAACATACTCATTCTCTTTTATAATATCTGATCTATCTCTCTTTATAGCTATGTTTACCTTCAAATTTTTGGTGAATAGGGGTGTAATTTTGGCCTAGCCTGGCCCGGCCCATGTCGGGCCTTGCGGGCTCCCGCAAAAAATTAGGGCACGGGCCAGAAAACCAAGCCGAGGCCCAGGGGTATTCGGGCTTTGGGCGGGCCAGTGGGCCGGGTCTCAGGCCAAGTTGTTGGGCCTCGCCTCGGGTGGGCCTAAACAAATTTTTTTTTTTCCACCAAAATTTTATTACTTTTCATTAAAAATAACACTGGCCTCGGGCGGGCCTTGGGCCGGGCTTTTGAGTGGGCCTTGAGCGGGCCGATAGGCCAGGCCAGGCTTCAAAACGATGGCCCAGGCCCAGGCCCAAGGTCTCGGGTTGGGCTTGGGCCCAGGCCTAAACGGACCGGGCCCACGCCGGGTCGCGGGCAAGCTCCGGGCCACCCACAGGCCACGGGCCATTTTTACACTCCTATTGGTGAGTAATGAAGTTAAGATTTTCAAATTTTAGGATTTGAGGACCTAAAAATAATTTTATGTAGGAATAAATTGTAACAAAAAATGAAAAATGGTTCATGTAAAGAACCCAAATACTCTACGGTGCATATGGTGTAGTGCATTTTGTTGTAGTGAACCACAATGACCATGTCATTTTGTTGTTGTTTTTTTTAATATTAAAAAGAAAATGGAAACTAGAAACCAAAATAGACCCACCCCTACTTGTGATTTTAGCTCCGACCACCCTGATGTTGTTTTGGTTTAAAAAAAAAATTAGAAATTAGAAACTCCGGCCACCCCACTACAACAAAAAAAGTCTTTAGAGACGAAAACTAATGACAAAAATAAATTTTGTCACGAAAGACATACCTTTTAGTGAAGACAATAATATTTCGTCTCTAAATGTATCATTTTTAGAGAGAAAAATAAAATTTCGTCACCAATCTACATACATAATAAAAAATTAGGTGACGAAATTATTTTTCATTATTATTTTTTTGTTTTTTGTCACCAACTTTTTTTTGTGCCACCAAGTTAGTGACAAAAAATTTCGTCTTCATTAAAAATATTACTAGTGAGGATAAATATTTTGTCACCAAATATTTCAATATACAAAATTATGTAGTTTTGTGTTTTGGAGAGAAAATCTATTCCTCACCAAATCCATTCTCTTGACCCAAATAATCTATTGCTCTTTCATTTCACACATAGGTAGACTACCTTCATCAAAACCCTTCGTTTTTCTCTCTCGCACCACCGTCCAACTCGAAGACGAACACTGTTCAACTCCCATCACCATCCGATCGCAAGCATTCGTAAGCACTCTGTCTCTCTCTACCATTATCGTCTAGTTAACTACTCTTGTATTCTTTTGGGAATTTATATTAAAGCTGGAAAAAAAAAAATTGGTACACTACAATAAAATTGGGTTTTTACAACATCACATCAACGACATACAATAATTTAAGCAATAGTTTTTTACTTTTACGACTTTCTTTTTTGTCATGTCGTAAATAATATCCTAACCACGGCATGTCTATTGCGTAGGTTGTTAATGCTAAAAATGGTGATTCTTTTACGACTTGCAATGTTAGTTGTAAATAATAAAACTTTCTATGACATCCATACAGCATGCGGTTAATACATCAATTATACATGGCCCACATATGCCAACCGTTAAATATATTCTACTTTTCACAACGCACAATTTATGTTGTGAATGGCAAGATCGAAAAAAATAGGCGCCAAAATAAAATAAAAGGCGCCAATCACCAAAAATATATTAGAATTTATATATATATATATCAAAATACACTATTATAATAATAGTTAAAGGTCACATTAAAAAAATATAAAATCATTTCAGGTTTTAAAAAACTGTGATAAAATAAATAAAGTTAATATTTTATCTCAGTTTATTGGATTAAAGAGAGATTAAAAAACCAAAGATACCCTGATCGTTTTATATACGTATTTCAATTGCTCTATCCACAAAGACTAGGAAGAACATTTCATCATCCTATACTCTTGTATTGCCTTTCTTCTTTGATCCTCTCTCTCGTATACGTTTCTTGGGCTACGAAGACCCTGAATTCGACCTCAGGTCTCTCTCTCACACACGTTTCTTCGATTCGAAGACCCTGAATCTGACTTAGGATCTTGTCAGTGTAAGCTCTCTCTCTCTCTCTCTCTCACACACACATCTATGATTTTTTCTCATTTTTTTCATTTTGTTTTGCTAGGGTTTCAGATCTCAATTATTTACCGTCGACTTGTAATCCAGATTTGTGCATTTCGATGGATTTGTTGCTTCATTTAACTTCTCTTTGGTTGTTGATTTGTGTAAGAATTTCGATTTGTGTATCACCATCGATGGATCTTTGGTGTTGAGTTCATTCTCAATTTTCAAATATCTCTCTATTGCTCAAGTTTATCCATTCATCCATAGATCGAATTATAGGGTTTTCAATTGATGATTTGTGATTCCTCGTAAGAAAAGGCAAACGAAGTAGTAATATTAGTAGTAGCAGAAACAAATGTGAATGGTTCTGGAGCTAATAGAGTGATGGAACACAAAGTTCTTCGATCTCAATATCAATGTGAAGACTCGAATCAACGGTACCTTACTCAGTTCTTAACAATTTCTAATTTGTATGGTTATTGTTGTGTGTTAGTTTTATGGTTTTGAATTTGAATATATGTATATATTATTGCAAAATTTGGTTTTATAGACTTATTTTGGGCCAACTTTGAGTCCAATTTTGAGTGGGTCCTAAAAGTCTTTTGGGGTGGGTCCAAAGAGGTGACGTGTTCCTTACTGCATGGCAAGTCACACGTTCGGCAAAACCATTTATGAGTGAATGGGAACTTGACGTCATTTTCGGGTTCGTGGAATGGACAATTAAAAAATTAAATATGGGTTTCCATGTAAGGCTTTTCTCACATTAAAACTTTAAGAGAGCTTGTGTATGTATATAAGTTCTAGGTAAAAACACTTAGGTTGGGCCCCAAAGGGCACCATAAGTTTGTAGAAGGGAGGAGTTATGGACAAATGAAACCTTGGCTCAAACCACCACATGCGCCGCCGTCGCTATCCGTCTGACTGGCCGAGCCGAGCTGTGTCGGGCGCGGGTTGTAGGTCAGTCGATTCTAATATTAATTTTTTGGAGAAAATCTGTTTGAATTTTTTCCAAAAAAAAAAAATTATTGCGGAAAATTAATTCAAAATTTTGTACCAAATTTGAATTCAAATTTTCTGTCCATAATTGTGTCACTTCCAGTCCAAAATTTCCAATAGATAAACTGGTTTTTAACAGGTTTTAACTGCCAGAAACTGCCCAGCAATTCCAAGTAGTTCCGGACAGTTTTTCCAGACAGATTCATATTTGAAACTGCTGCAGATCTGTTGGAATTTTGAACTATATCTGTTTAAAACAGTTTCATATGTATTCGGTTCAAAACAGCACATGTCCAAACAAATCAGTTTGCCTATAAATACCAGCCCTTTCCAGCAGGTTTTTTACAATTGAAAACATCCAGAAAATCTATTCCCTTCCCTTTTGTTCCCTTTTTGCAATATTTATTCTTCATATTATTTTAGGAAAAAATTTAGAGAGTTTAGAACACAGGTTTGGTTCGCTGTACAAATTGTTTGGAGTGTTACTATAATTTGTGAAGATCATTGTATCCTAGGAGATAGATATCATTTATCCGTCAGCACACCATAGTGGGGCGAATTTGTCTTAAGGACAGAATGACTACACTCGACTTGATCTTTCAAATAAATTTTGTAAGTGATTTATTTTTTATTTATTTGATTTGGTTTCAAATTATTTTTTACATAGAAGATTGTTCCAACAATCTTAAGACAGATTTGAATAATTCTGTTTATACAAAATTTTTCATTTGTTTCCTTTTCTCTTTCTTCTTCTTACATAAATTATTTTCTGTGGTTTTACAAAATAATATTCTGGTTGGAAAAACAAATAGTAGTAATATACTGTTTGATAGATAGTAGTAATATACTGTCTATTTTCTTTGACAACTAGTAGTAATATACTGGTATCATTAACAATTCAGAATATTTATTTGTGAAGCTTGTCAGAAATTAATTTTGGTTTTCAGAAATAATTTCAGAGTGATCATTAATTAAAATTCTGTTTTCAGTATTTTAATTTTTGAAGTATTACAGAAATATTTTTCTATGTGGAATTAATTTGTTTAAATAAAATTTTATTTTATTTTCAAATTAATTGAAAATAAAAGTTACAATTCTTATTTCTTTTATTTTTATAGAATTTAATTCTGTGGTTTTGGTTTAAATTTTCTGTATAGTATACAATTCTAATTATAATTTTGTTTTATAATTTAAAATTCGTGGCTACTAAAACTAATGCTCAAACAAGTACTGGTGTGGTGGCTGCCATTGCACCAACTCCTTCTCCAGTTATGACTGTACCAGTTAATCACGGTGAAAAGCTGGAGAAGTTCTCAGGAACTGATTTTAAAAGATGGCAGCATAAAATGCTGTTCTATCTTACTACTCTCAACCTGCACGTTTTCTCCGTGAGGATGCTCCTATTCTGAAAGAGGATGAAACTAACCGGCAAGTGATTGCTGCGGTCGATGTCTGGAAACATGTTGATTTCCTTTGCTGGAACTACATCTTGAACGGACTTGACAACACATTATACAATGTCTACAATCCTATCATTACGGCAAAAGAACTTTGGGAGTCTTTGGAGAAAAAATACAAAACATAAGATGCTGGCTCAAAGAAATTTGTGGTTGGCAAATTCCTAGACTTTGTGATGGTTGATTCTAAAACTGTGATCAGCGAAGTTCAAGATCTCCAACTCATTCTGCATGGCATTCACGCAGAAGACATGTCTCTCGGTGAATCCTTCCAAGTTGCAGTCTTAATTGAGAAATTATCACAAGGCTGGAAGGAATTCAAGAACAACCTCAAACACAAGCGCAAAGAAATGTTTTTAGAAGAATTGATTGTACGTTTGAGGATTGAGACAGATAATCGTAATTCAGATAAGCGGGTTGGTAAGCATCCAATGGAGTCAAAGGCAAATGTAATGGAACCTGCTCCAAAAGCCAACAAACGGAAATATTCTGGAGAAAGTTCTGCACAAGGCTTTAAATGGAGGGAAAATAAAAAGTACAAGCTTAATGGCAAATGTTACATCTGTGACAAAGAGGGACATCAGGCCAAAGATTAGCGTAACAAGTGCAAAGGCAAAGGAAGGTCAAGCAAGAAGCCTGCTCAAGCCAATATAATCGAAGTGGACAAAATTTCCAATGGTATTGATGACATAAATCTTTCTGCAGTTGTTTCCGAGGCAAACTTTGTCAAAATCCTAAAGAATGGTGGGTAGACACCGGTGCTACTCGCCACATCTGTGCCGACAAAAAGATGTTCACATCTTATTCTATAGTAGACAACGGTGAACAACTTGTTATGGGCAACTCCTCAATTTCTAAAGTTAAAGGACAAGGAAAGATTATTCTAAAGATGACATTTGGAAAGGAACTCACTCTCAACAATGTGCTGCATGTACCGGACATTCGCAAGAATCTTGTTTCCGGATCTTTGTTGAGTAAAAATGGGTTTAAGCTAGTTTTTGAAAGTGACAAGTTTGTACTTACCAAGAACGGGATGTATGTAGGAAAATGTTACATATCTGATAGCCTTTTCAAAATGAATGTAATGACTGTTGTACCCTCTATTATTAACAAAAATACATCTTCTTCTTACTTGCTTGAGTCTTCAAATTTATGGTATGGTGGACTAGAACATGTTAATTATGGATCTTTGCGTAGATTAATTAATGTGGAATGTTTACCTAAATTTGACATTGATTTAAATCATAAATGTGAAATTTGCGTTGAGGCAAAATTAACTAAAACTCATTTCCATTCAATTAAAAGAAGTACGAAACCACTTGAATTAATTCATAGTGACATTTGTGATTTTAAATCAATTTAAACTAAAGGTGGGAAAAAGTATTTTATCACTTTTATAGATGACTATACTAGATATAATTATGTTTATTTAATTCGAACTAAGGATGAAACTTTGGAAACTTTCATTCAATATAAGAATGAAGTTGAAAATCAACTTGGTAAGAAAATTAAGAAACTTGGAAGTGATAGAGGTGGAGAATATGAATCACCTTTTGGTGAATTTTGTAAAGAACATAGAATAATTCATCAAACCACCGCTCCTTACTCACCTCAGCAAAATGAAATTGTTGAAAGGAAAAATAGGACTTTAAAAGAAATGATGAATGCTATGTTAATAAGTTCTAGATTACCTCAGAACTTGTGGGGGGAAGCAATATTTTCTGCTAATTATATACTTAATAAAGTATCCCGAAAGAAAGTGAATCAAACACCTTATGAATTGTGGCATGAGAGAGTACCATCCTACAAATACTTAGAAGTGTGGGAGTGTTTATCTAAAATGGCTATTCTTAGTCCTAAAAAGACTAAGATAGGTACTAGACCGTTGATTGTATTTTCATTGGTTATGCTAAAAATAGTAGTGCATATTGGTTTTTGATTCATAAATCAGAACATTCTGAAATGCATGTAAATACTATTATTGAATCTCGGAATGCTTCATTCTTTGAACATGTATTTCCAAATAAGACTGGACAAGAGACTAGTAATAATAAAAGATCTTATGATGCTATTACTAGTCATGATCAAGAGCAATATCAAGAACAAGAGCAAGAGATAGATCAAAATGAGAAAGAGGAACTTAGGCGTAGTAAACGTGCTAGAACTTCAAAATCTTTTGGTCTAGATTTTCTAATATTTTTGTTAGAAAATGAGCCTTTAACTTTTAAAGAGGCTATGTCCAGTCCTGAAGCTCTTTTATGGAAAGAGGCTGTAAACAGCGAAGTTGAATCTATCCTGCAAAATCACACTTGGGAATTTGGTGGATTTACCACCAGGTTGTAAATCTCTTGGGTACAAGTGAATTTTCAAGAGAAAAATGAAAGCGGATGGATCGATTGACAAATACAAGGCAAGACTTTTGGTCAAAGGTTTTAGACAAAAAGAAAATCTTGATTACTTTGACACATACTCACTAGTTACTAGAATAACATCCATTAGAATGCTAATTGCTATTGCATCGTTGAATAATCTTGAAATTCATCAAATGGATGTTAAAACTAGGAGTGCAACTCGGACGAGTTCGGTCAGATTGGGAGGTTGTCCAAGCCTAGCCCAAGTTGTACTGAGATCTGCCCAGACCCGAATTGTAACCCGAGGTTGCTTGCCTAATCCTGACCCGAGCTAAACCCGAATTGCCCGAGTTGTTCGAATTGCTAGAATTGTAAATATATATATATATATATATTTTGCAGCTACATTATGAAATTTTTAAAATTTGACTCTGTTTACATTTTTATAATTTATATAATGTAAGAGAGATGCCGCTATAGCTGTCTTTATAATTTATGAGTGAAAATAATAAAAAAAAGAGTAAGATTTGATGTTATTTGTATATATAATATATATTCAATATGATTTAATAATCTAAATTACTTAAATATCATGCAATGGCTAATAATTTATATATATATTTAATATTTTTATATATCTATATATGTATAATTCGGGTTTCAGGTTGTTCGGGTTATTTGATATTTTCGCCCAATCTCACCCAAATTTAATTCAAGCTTCTGAATTTTTGCCCAAACTCGTACCAAATTTGAAAATATCTTGTCCAAGCCCTAAAAAAATTAGGGGTTGGGTTCGGGTTGCTCGGGTTGAGCCCGCCCATGTTCACTGGTTAGCTAGTAAATCCGACAGTGTCTCACAAGAGAAGGTTCAAAGCCAAAAGCTACATATCCTTTGCAGAATATTCCCAAGTTCTGTACTCTCTGTAATTAGATCATGTTGTTGCATTTTCTCTCCGTTAAATTCCATTCATGTGGGGAATTGTTGGAAAATTTGGTTTTATAGGCTTATTTTATGCCAACTTTGAGTCCAATTTTGAGTGGGTCCCAAACGTCTTTTGGGGTAGGTCCAAAGAGGTGACGTGTTCCTTGTCGTATGGCAAGTCACACGGTGAAGACGGTTCATCAAAACCATTTATTAGTGAATGGGAACTTGACGCCGTTTTCAGGTTCGTGGAATGGACAATTAAAGAATTAAATGTGGGTTTCCATGTAAGGCTTGTCTCACATTGAAACTTTAAGAGAGCTTGTATATGTATATAAGTTCTAGGTGGCAATACTTGGATTGGGCCCCAAGGAGCACCCCAAGTTTGTAGAAGGGAGGAGTTATGGACAAATGGAACCTTGGCTTAAACCACCATACGCTCGCGCACACCGCCACTGTTATCCGTCTGACCGGCCGAACCGGATGCGGGTTGTGGTTGGATCGGTTCTAACATTAATTTTTTGGAGAAAATCTATTTGAATTTTTTCCACAAGAAAAAAAAAAAAAAATTTATTGCGAGAAATTAATTCAAAATTTTGCACCAAATTTGAATTCAAATTTTTTGTCCATAATTATGACACTTCCAGTCCAAAATTCCCATTAGATAAAGTGGTTTTTAACAAGTTTTAACTGTCAGAAACTACCCAACGGTTCCCAGCAGTTTCAGATAGTTTTTCCAGACAGATTCAAATCTGAAACTGCTGCAAACCTGATGGAATTTTGAACTGTATCTGTTCAAAACAGTTTCATACCTGTTCGGTTCAAAATAGCACCTATTTGGACAGATCAGTTTGCCTATAAATACCAGCCCTTTCCAGTAGGTTTTTTACAATTAAAAACATCCAGAAAATCTATTCTCTTCCCTTTTGTTCCCTTTTTGCATTATTTATTCTTCATATTATTTTAGAAAAAAATTCAGAGAGTTTAGAACACAGGTTTGGTTCACCGTACAAATTGTTTAGAGTGCTACTATAATTTGTGACGATCATTGTATCTTGAGAGATAGACACAATTTATCCGTAAGCACTGTAGCGGGGCGAATCTGTCTTAAGGACAAAGTGACTCACACTCGACTTGACCTTTTAAATAACTTCTGTAAGTGATTTATTGTGACAACCCTCACCTCTTATTAGCGTTAAATTGTGATTAAGCATGATAAGTAATTGATTAAGATGAAATCTCAAATTAATTACATGAGTGTGTTGTTTTAATTGTATTTCTATCTGTTTGTTACTAAATGATCTGTTCATATTTTAATTTCGAATTGCGAATTGAAAGCCTTGTCGGCTACCGATTCAGAAATTGTCTTGTGTTATATGTTAATTAGGATTTATAGGATTTTATGGTATGTTTAATTAAAATTCAATTTGGAATGATTAAATTGGAATAAATATTGCTAAATTAATTGAATATAAGTTATTTACACTTTTGCCATTAGTGGGTCTTTACAAGGCCATTTGTTTGATTCATATATGTTTGGCACACCATCCATTTTCCACCTTTTTTAGCAAAACGTGAGAGAGAGAGAGAGAGAGAGAGAATTGGAAGAGGAATTGAATTCAACAAGAGTCTTGTTTGAACTTAGAAGAAATTGAAGAAGACTTAAGAGATTAGGGTTTTACACTTGGGAATTCAAGGTCTAAGGTAGGGACTTACCCTCTTAATTATGAATTTAAGTTGTTACATGCATGGTACATGGAAAAATTGGTGATTAGAGTCAAGAATTAGCTTAAAGTGTTAACTTGAGAGTCCATTCATACATACATGATCATATCAAGGAAATTTTGAAGTTGTTTTCATGGGATTCACACATGCATGTTCATATTTTAGTTGGGATCCAAGAATTCACCATGTTTTTGAGTTCAATCTTGCATTTGGTCATACTTTGGAGCATTAGAGTTCATAAGGACTCATGCATGTTATGTTCTTGCATTGTTCTTCAAGCTTACATTAAAATTTGTATTCAATTGTCACACCTTTGGGCTTGATTTTATGAAATGATCTTTAAAACATGTTGTATTATGAGTTTTTAAGTATTTCCCAGAAAATTGGCCCAAAATGATGAGTTTTGGCATGTTTGATTCTTGGTTTGAGCTTTGGGAGCAAATCTGGAAAACCCAGATTTTGGCTTCCACGCTCGAGCGACCACCTTTGTTTTCAGAATTCCGCTCGAGCGACGAAATGCTGGCTCGAGCGTAAATTACAAGCTCTCAGGTTTTTGCGTGTGCAGACGCACGCTCGAGCGACGAAATCTACGCTCGAGCGATGAACTGTGTCTCACGTTCGAGTGAGCATCGAGCGAAGAATTTCAGCAACCAGTACTTTTCACACTTTTGCAGATCACTCCAGCTAAGGAGTCTACGCTCGAGCGACTTCTCTCATTCGGTAAGCTCGCTCGAGCGTAGAAAGCCACGCTCGAGCGAGACCCCTGTTTTTAGCAAATTTTGAAAAATGTTGTTAAATGCATTTTTGCATCCTCATTCCATCCTAGGCATTCCTAGGCCATGTTTAAGGCATCATAATGAGGATAATGTTATAGAACCACACCAAGTCAAGATAGGGGCTAAGTTATTAATCCCGAGTGTGTAATTTAGTGTGTGTTTGTTCTGCAACTGTGTAGGGTTGGCACCCGAGGATGCTGATTAGCCTGCCTGTAGCCTAGTAATCTGTGAGTAACAATGTTGTAAAGATATGTTCAATTATAATCATTTTCTGAACGATCGACTGTACTGCTTTCTGAAGTGACATTGTTTACTGAATGAATGTTTGTCCTATTTTATGAACTGTACTTGTGGCATCCATAGCAACTTACTGTTACTATTACTGTTACTATTACTGCTACTGTATTGTTACTGTTACTGTTACTGTTACTATTACTGTTACTGCTACTGTTACAGAGATCTCTGTTAGTTCCAATGTTTGGAACCAATACTGCTTACTGTTTCGATGGCCATCAACTGACTGTTCGGTCTATTAAGACCTACTGTACTGTTCTGCTATTGGATGTACCACGTATGATCGCTATGATTTTTAAATGACTGATATGGCATGAAATATGAGTCACTGATTGAATAACTGATCTACTGATGCAAATGACTGTTTTAATTACTGAAAGGACATTCATTCTTAACCCCTTTACACAGTTGTTATTCACTGGGCTTTAGCTCATAGTTTATATATGTATGTAGGTGGCCAGGCACCGGACCGAAGCTAGAAGCGTCAAGTTAAGCTCATGTTTTGTCCAGCCAACCGTTGTGCCTCACTTCGAGGTTCCGAGTTTGCTCGAGCCAAGGCTATTTTTGGAGTGTTTCAGATTCACCCTTTTGTCTCTGTTATGTATCGAATGTTTAAGACTTGATTGTACAGTTATGATAAATGGATTAGGTCCCTAACCTGTATGCTATGTGTATATGTATATGGTTGAATGTGGTTATGTCCATAAAAGTCTTTTTCCATTCAGATTTTCACAGCTCATTGGATATCTTTTATTTACTGATTGGCTTCCACCAGCCCCTTACTCTATACTATTGTCATTACTGTTAAGCAGGTCTTTGGTAATCACGGATCACTGGCCGGTTACGATGCTAAACCCTTATTGAAAAATATATATATAAATTGCAAATATCCCCTTCACCCCACACAATTTTTGAAATTGTCGCTAAAACTTTTTATTTTGCCAACAAATAATTTTGTCACACATGTTCAGTATTTTGTTACTAAATTGAAATATTTCTTGACAAAAAATTTCGTCATTGAAGGGTCTTTTTTTTGCATCTTTTGGTGACGAATATTCTCGTCACTAAAAATTCTATCACTATTTTTAATGACGAAATATTTTGTCACCCAAAACAAATAGAATAAAATTTTATTTAATTCTAGTGACGAAATGGACATTATAGATGACAAAATGTTTAACATTTAGCGACGAAATATTTCGTCACCAAATACCAATAATAGGTGACAAAATAAAATTTCATCACCAGGTACTTTTAGTAACAACCAATAGACGACGAACGTGGTGACGAAATTATTTCGTCACAGATCAATTTGGTGACGAAAATTTCACTATTGGAGACGAAATGATTTTTGTCATTAAAGAACCATTTTGTTATAGTGCCCATTTTCCCTTTCCCTTTCTCTCCACTCTAGTTTCCACCAATACCACCTCTAATAACCCCTTCAGTTCTTTCTACCTTCTTTGTCTCACTCCTGTAACCCCTGTTTTTCTCTTCCGTTAGAATTCGATAACTCTTTCAGTCTTCCCTCACTCCGTGACTGCAACCCCTCTCTTTCTCTCCCATTCGAATCTAACAACCCCTCTAGCCATTCCCACACCCATCTGCCCTGCCGTTGTAATCTTGTCTACTTATCCCCTTCAAATCCGGCAACTTCTCCAGCCCTTCTTACCCTTCTTCTCTTCGTCGCTGCAACCCCCGTCCCACTCTTCCATTCGAATTTGAATCCCCTGCAATCTATGCCCCTTCTTTCTCTCTCTCTCTGTTTTTCTCTCTCTCAATCTTGCATCGCAGGTCTTAGAGAGCAACAACGACAAAGAAAAAAAAGAAGAAAATATAAGAGAGGTGGCTTGTTGAAGTTGGCCAGAGTTGCTCTTACTTTGCTAAAAAGAAAGAAAGAAAAAAAAAACTGCAGAAGGACGTTGTTTTGTAATGTATTACAGAAAATCCGAACTCTAGTATAATGTTATTTTTTTTGTGTGGTGTAAATAAAAGAATCGGATAAATTACAAATACATCCTTGACATTTGTTTAAAATACAAATTATTTGTTGTGATTTTAAAAATTACATTTGGCCCTTTCAAATTTCTAATTGCATAACAAATGATTTCTTTTATTAATAAATCATAATGTCAACGAATGGTTTTTAATGATATCAGAAATAAATTTCAATTTAAATTATTTTACTATTGTATAGAAAATTAATTAAAAATTTTATTTTATTTTTATTAATTCTATCAAATAAAAAAGAGAAAATTTGTGATAAATCCAATCTAAGGAGGGTATAAAGCATTAGGTCCAGTGAATATTTTTTTTATTGTTGATAGGTCCACCTTTTGTGAAATAATTTGGTGAGAAGTCATTTTGTTAGTTTTAGAAGAGATTTTGTTTCCAATTTTATCCCTGAATTTATCTGTCATGTTTTCTTATCTGTTTGACTTTTTTTTTTACTATCTATTCAAATTTATATTTATATCTATTCAAATTGTTTAACTATCTATTCAAATTTATATCTATCTGTTGAATTTTTTTCCTATATGTTCAAACTATATATATCTATATGTTTAAATTTTTTGACTATCTGTTCAATTTTTTCCTTTTATCTGTTCAAATTTAATTATCTGTTCAATTTTTTCATTTATATGTTTAAATTTATCTATCCCAATTTTATTATCTATTCAACAACAATAACAAATCTCTATATTCAAAATCTAACAACAACAACAACAATAACAAATCTATTTGTTAAAAATCTATATCTCTTTCTACTACCTATCTGTTCAAATTCAACAAGCCTGGATGATCTTTCATTTCCAGAAAACCACTCACTATCTATTCAAACCAAACATATGGATCTGCAATATGTTTCATTATCAACAACAACAACAATAACAAAAACACATCATCATCATTAACCAACAACTACAAAAAAATAAATATATAAATAAATAAAAATTGTAGAATCTGACGCCACAGATCACAACATTGCAATAGCAAAAAACATGTAAAAATAAATAAATAAATAAACCTAGGGTGTCAACTTAGATCTGTGCACGACCTAGGGTTTCAACTCAGATCGGTTCCATCTACCGAGATCGAACATCTAAATTCCGATCTCTATCGAAGACATTAAAGAAGATTGGCGGAGCTTATCTTCTCTGATCTTCTACAATTGCAAGATCCAATATAAATGAACAAAATACTTATTCAATACTACATTTCCCGAATACAAAGCACATGATTCCAAAGAGTTCTTGCCTTTTCTTTTCTTTTTCTTTCGTGTTCTTTGCGGCCAAACAGGTGTTAAATTAAACACAACAGAGAACTTTACCAATTTGAATATTCACAAAACTTGAAACAAAAGAAGAAAAAATAATGAATCTAAATAGAAAGATGAGTACTTACAGGAGACGCAGTGGACAAACCAACCATACGCCAAAATATGTTGAATAGGGAAACAAAATAGCTTTGGAGGAATCATTAAAAATTAGATCTACAAGACTTTTGAAACCCTAAAGCCTCAAGAACAATGCTCTGCTAGTCACTCGAAAGATCTTTGACAAACCAAGCCCAAGAATTCGAGACGCGAAACGAAATTGATATCTGTAATTGAATCTGGCAAAGAAATGGACATATCAAGACTTCGAACAAACCTAAGGGCAAGATCTGCCATTGTGGCGGGCAAGATCTGCCGTTGTGGCGGGCAAGATCATATCCTAAGGGCATCGCTGAGGATAGCCATTGTGGGAGATTCCAAAACCCTAGCTGGTTGATTTATGCCTAGGGAGAGGTGAATAAAGAGATGTTGGTGGTGGTGGTTCAGATCGAAAAATACAAAGAGGAGAGAGAAGAGAGAGAGCCAAATCGGAGATGGAAGAGAGAGAGGGCGCCGTCGTATAGATCTCGTCCTCTCTACCGCCATCGTCCGATCTGCGCGGTGGAGGATTGAGTATTGGCGATCAGCGACGATGATGGAAATGGCGGCAACTGACTTTGAGGAGGGAGAAGGAGATCTGAGTGAGAGAGGGTTTGGAACCGTCAATGATGTGAGAGAAAGAGAGAGAGAGAGAGAGAGAGATTGAGTGAATGAGAATGTTTGGGACTGAAATATATATATATATATATATAATGATATTTTGGTCATTTTACTTGAGTTTGTCCTTTTAGACAAACTATTTCAACGTCTGAATCTTTGACTAAATAAAATTAAAATTTAAACTTTTTGAACCGAATACTCAATAAAAAATTCTACCAAAAAGTATTTTTGCATTTCTTGTTTGGGTGACTCTGAAACCTCATAAACTCCCATTTAACTTGCCTTGTGTCTCTATCTACTAGTAATTAGATAATCGTAAACTAATTAAGTTCTATGCACTTAAAAATTTAGCTAATCTGATTCCCTGATTGTCTGCAGTAATTTCCTGCTATACAAATCAGTACTCTCACAGTAGAGTCCACACCGACCCATCCCAGTGAAGAGCCGAACAATCCCACATGGCTCTGCTTTTTCTCAACCGTGTACAATCAATCTAATAAAAAATATAATATAAAATAAACACCAAAAAAAAAAAGGAAAAAAAATTTAAAAAAAAACCTACATTTATTAGTCTCTGCCAATTTTCTGCGCAATTGGCAACTTCCTCCTCTCCCCTCTCCTCCTCCTCTTCCATATATAGTGGCTTTAGCTCTTCCTCTTTCCACACTCTTTCCTCTCTCTCTCTCTCTCTCTCTCTCACTCAGAGAGATCACTCTGTTCTGGCTGGGTTTATCAGAAATTTTAGCTGATAAATCATAGCAGCATTGCCATTTTGTTTACATATATATATACACATACAGCCTCTAGTCCAGAACAGATCCATACCTCTCCTTTGGGTTTCTTAATTTACAGGAGATTTTTTTTTTTCCCTTTTTTGAAACCGTATATTTTGTGTATTTTGTTGCTTATAATGCAGAGGTTTGTGAGACTCTGTTTTATGGCTCCCCTGTTTGTGCTTCTTGGGCTTCTTCCTTTAGCTTTTGGTGGCCATGACTATGGGCAAGCTCTCAGCAAGAGCATTCTTTTCTTTGAAGCTCAGAGATCTGGTTACCTTCCTAGTTCTCAGAGAGTCCAATGGAGGGGTAATTCTGGTCTCAATGATGGCAAGACTAATGGGGTATGCTCCTCTGTTCTCTCTTACCCTGTGTTTCTTTGTAGATTTTTCTTCTAATTACCAAAGTTCCATTTGGGTATGTGAAGAACTCATTATTATACAGATTTTCAATTTTATTTGCTAGAACTATTTTGGGTTTTTTTAATTTATCTTTTGGAATTAGAAATACCCATTTGGGATAAGACAATTACAATTCATGAATGATTTAATTTTAGAGAGAAAAATGGAATGAATTGGTTGAAATGTTTTGAATTTGGGTTGGGGTTGTTGTTACAGGTGGATCTGGTAGGAGGGTACTATGATGCAGGGGACAATGTGAAGTTTGGGCTACCAATGGCATTCACAATTACAATGATGTCATGGAGCATAGTTGAGTATGGTAAGCAAATGGCTGCAAGTGGAGAGCTCAGTCATGCCATGGATGCTGTTAAGTGGGGCACTGACTACCTCATTAAAGCTCATCCCCAACCCCATGTCCTCTATGGAGAGGTATCAGAATCTTCTATCTCTTCTTTTAAAGCTCAACTTGATAGCATCTAGTCGCAGAGTATGCAAGTGTGCTTTATCAATTTTTTGTTCTTTTGTAAATCAATTTATAGCTTACAATCCACGAAATACCCAAAAAAAAAATTTAATTTTATTTATTTTTGATCAACAGTTGAGATTGCTCTGTTTTTACACAAACCCATTAAATAATTTTAACTAATGCATTATAAACTTCAACCCAATTCTCAGAGGTTGGTAAAAATTTGTGGGTTGCTTTTGTTTGTCCTTTTCAATGGGATTATGAACTGTAGATGAATATTTGTTTAATTAGGAGTACTTTTTGGGGGGTTTGGTGGTAACAGAGTTGATTGTGAATTTAGGTGGGAGATGGGGACACAGACCACTACTGTTGGCAAAGGCCTGAGGAAATGACGACCTCAAGGCAGGCCTACAAGATCGACCCAAGCAACCCTGGATCCGACCTCGCCGGCGAGACCGCAGCCGCCATGGCCGCCGCCTCCCTCGTCTTCCGCCACTCCAACCCTTCCTATGCTAATGAGCTCCTCACCCATTCCCAGCAGGTTTCTCCCTCTCTCTGTATATATATATATATATGTTCTATTTTATTTTATTTTATTTTTTTTTTTTGGGATGGGGGAATATATATTCTATTTGGTTTATTTGGAATGAGTGAAAATTGAATGGAATGGTACGATAATTTTTTTTTAAAGGATGTCACCTGATTTTATTTGTAATATATTTATTATTTTTTTATATACTTATTAAACGTGAAAATAAATATTTTGATAGCATGATTATTGTATTTTATTTTATTTTATTTTAATAAGTCAAATCCTATCTAAGGACTTGTTTGATTGGAAAGGCTATAGTATATGATTGTGATTATTAATTTATAGGACTCAAATTCTATTATTTAATTACAAATTTTATTGTAGTGGTTCTACCTTCTTCTAACTTTGCATTTCTAATTCTACCTCTAATCAGGTGGCTCTCTTTCATATGAAGTGATTCTATTTTGAAGAGAATTTATTGATTGTTATTGTTTGTTACCGTATTAAAAGTGCAATTGGGGGTAATGAAATGGGGGAATGAGACATTTCTCATTTTATTATTCCTATTACATTCTAATGACCATTTTATTCAACAAAATTAATAAATTTTTTAATCCTATAACTAATAATATAAAATATACATATAATTAGAATTATATATTTTTATATTTATTGTAAAACAAATATGGATAAAAGAAAATTATATATTTTATTAATTCAACTAAATAATTAATCTTAAAATAATCTTATAAATTGTTAATCATACTAATTAAACAAGTCCCAAGATCAGAAAATTATTCAATACTCCCAGAGCACTACGTGTCTATACTCCAAACCAATTACTAATTAGGTAGCCTTATATTGTTCTCCCATTTTCAACATAAATCGTGGACCCTTGTGTCTCTCCACCAATCAAAACCTTATGAAGCACTATGTGTCCATACTCCGAAAGTACTGAATAATCACTTCCTAAGATCACTGTAATTACTACTTGGATGGACCGGAGTGTTTAGCGGCACTGACCGTGGCCGGTCTAGTAGTGTCAGGCCAAAGTCGTTTAGGCCGGCGTATGTTAGCGAAATTCTGGGAGTGCTTATGTTAGTGAAATGGATCTCAGTTAATACGTAGTTACGACTACGCATTTCTTATGTCAGGCTGGTTGTTGCCGGTCCAGGTTAGCAGAGGCCTCGCATTTATGACACAAATCTCATGGAGTTACGGATTATTAGCATATGGCGTATATTAGCAAGATTCCATTGATATGATGTCAATATAATTGAGAAAGATTATGGTTCAGACTTGCAAGAGGTGTTACGCTTTATAATTATAGGAAAAAAATTATAATTTTATATTTTTTAAATTATAATTAAAAAAATATAATCAAATACTATATGAGATATAATTATATATCTTAAAATAACATCATAATTAAAGAAAAAAATAGTTATAATTAAAAAAAAGTGACGTAATTAAAAATATATATGATATGAGAGATGCATGATAGAATTCTGTAATATAATAATACTAAAAATATTACACTATTTTTTTATTGTTATTTTTAAATATGGAATGCACTTCCGTTAAATGCACTAGATGGTGGGGTGCATTTGTGAGAATTATATATGTAAATTTGGAGTCAATCTCATAGTTATTGGGAATCTTTGGGGGAGATTATTTTAAATTAAAAATTACTAATCAGAAAATAAAAGTTAAAAGCATTTTTTTCTTAACTTTTAAAAAATTAATTTTTTTTATTATAATTTTTTAAGTTATTTCTATCTAATAAACTATAAATAGAAGTTACACCAAATAATCTAATACAAACTTTCAAATTAAAATAAGTTATAAGTTGTTTCTATAATTCTCACCAAATACTACTATTGTGGTATGGGTCTTCTTAATGACTATTTATTGTGTTAGTTAAGGGTTAAATAATTTTTTTTTAAATAGTATTAAAAAATAATTTGAAAAAGGGTAAATTATATTTATTTTTTTGAGGTTTGGGGTACATACCCAAAAAAAAAAAATGTGGAATGATTTTCAAAGAATAATGAAAGGGGTTGGAGAGGGGTGACGAGGAAGAGAGGACATGAACAATAAGAAAGGAAAGGCGACTGGAAAGGAGGTGAGAGGAAAGAGGGAAACAAGAAGTCATTATGTTAGTTAAGATCATCTCTAATGGTGAACCAAATCCAGCATCAAATTTAAATTTTGATGAAAAACTCACTTTTTCATGCTCCAACGGTTGCACCAAAGTCATACCAAAATGAGATTTCAGCAAAAATTTCACCAAACTGATGACAGACTCCGCGTTTCACCAAAACACTGTACATGACCGTTGTCAGGAGACGAACCGGTCGACCGGCCGGTTGATCAACCGGTCGCCCACCAAAAGTTCAAACAGTTTCCAAAAAAAGATTCAAACCGGTCAAAAAAAAAAAATTTTTTTTTTGGCCTAACCGGTCGACCACCAAAAGGTTCAAAAAGTTCAAAAAAAATCAAAAAAAAATCAAAAAATATATATATTTTTTTTGCCGTTACCGGTTGACCGGCCGGTCGACCGGCCGATCAACCAACCGGTTGCCTGGCGCAAATTTGATGAAAAGGATTTGATACTGAACCGTTGGAGCGCGAAGTATCAGATTAAGGAAATGGCCACTTTTTGACTCAGCTTTGGTGAAAAATCTGAGTAACCGTTGGAGATGCTCTAAGTTGTGTCAATCGATTTAAAAAAAAAAAGATAAAAAGGAAGGGGTTGTGTTTGAAAACTGAGTAAGCATGTGAGTTGAAAGAATAATAGGTAGGTAAATAGAAGTTTACAAATTGTCTTTTGTAGAATAATTTTGACAAAGAACAATACATTTAACACGTGTTTTGAAGACACAAGTAAAAAGAAATAATAATAATAATAATCACAAGATTTTTTTTTTTTTACTGAATATAATATACTTTTTAAACATTTTTACATAATATCTGAAAACCCTCTTTAACTTAAAAATAAAAAATCTTGTTAATAAGTATTTTAGAAGTACAAGTAAAAGACAAAATTATGTGGAATTCGATACATTTTTTTATTAATTTTATAACACTTATTTTAAAATATTTTTATTATTTTCAAAATATTTTTTACAAATAACAGATAGAGTCATTTGTTAACATTTATCATAAATAAATGAGAATGATAGTGTATGGAATCTTGACGCCAAAATTCGTCGTCGATTATACCCAATGATGGATTGATGGGGGCTTAGGGGGGCGGTCACACCTCAAAAAATTTAAAAAATATCATATATTATACTAAAAATTTTAAAATAATTTAAAATTATAAGAATTCGCATCCATAAATTTTTTTTAAATAATTTCAAAATTATATAAAATAGTTCCTAATTTTTCAAACTATAGAAAAACCCACCCCCGGTCTCAATCTGGATCCGCCTGTTTATACCCCTTCGTCTTTTCCTCGTAATGTTGCAAAATTGATCAAGTTGTCCCAGAAAAATTGAAGTAAAATCTTTGGGGCGCATATTTTGGATCAGCGAGTGGAGGGTGGGGACACTTGAATCCGTCTATCACGCATACACGATCTGTGTACTCTCTTGGGCTTTATTTTGCGTGTTAAAATAACACAGGTTCTTTTAATATATTATCTTATTTAAATTACATATTTCTGAATCATATCGATTTATTTTAATAAGTTAGTTAAAAATTAATTTTTTAAATTTTAGATCTTTTAAATTATATCATTTTTTTATTTTTTTTAGCATCTTTTCAAAAAAAATTAGAAAAAAATAAATTTTAATCAATTTCTCAAAACAACACATCATTTTAATCCAACTCATATTTTATAATTGATAAAACAGATAAAATTTATAATTTTAAATTGAGTGATTATAAAACCGGAAGGGATTTGACTGCCCCAAAACGCCCTAGAAACACCAAATAATTTTTCCTGGTTTCGATCGTCCACGTTGACGATCTGTAAAAACCGATATTGTCCCCACCCCCTCTCACGTGCTAACTCTGTCGGCGGTGCCTCCTATTATGGGTCGACCCAACCTTGATGTCTCGTATGGGTCGAATCAACGCTCATCGGTTCTAATTTCTTGGAGTCTGAACCAAACCAAGTTATAAAACCAACTCAGATTAGAATTATAGTTTACGTTCAGGATTAGAATTATAGTTTCACTACCAAAAAAAATAAAATAATCAATTAATAAAAAATAATTGAAATATTTTTTTTTATTTTATTTTTAATATTTGAACAGAACAAAGAAAGAAATTATTTAGTACATGACATAAAATTTAACTCAAACTTAAACACAACAAATGCAAATTAAATTTAATGAGATTTTTTTTACCTGAGAAATTATTAAGTGGAATCAAGTTAAGTCTACTATAATAGGCGAATTAGGTGAATGTATATCAATATAAATAGAATTTTTCATAATATATATATATAGATAAGTTCGGTTCTTGGATTGGTTTGGTTTAAACTAATTTTATCAGGTTGATAATTTAAAGATGGAAAATGTTTGGGACCCTCACAAAAGAGGACCTCCACGACCCCTATTGATGTATTGACCATTGATGTGTTTGAATTTTTTTTAAGAGTTATATTTGACAGTGACATAAATGGTTCATCTCATTTTGGGATTGTTGGGATTTCTATCATTATTGTTTAAAGATTTTGAATCAAATGAAACCAATGTACTAAAAACGCAAACCAACGCAACCCAAAGGGGTCAAGTTGGTTCGTTTCTTCAATTTATTTGGTTAAAAATCATGTTTATTTTGTAAATTTAATTTAAAATGTCTAAATATTTAATAGTTTATCAAGATTTAAAAATAAAAAATAAAAAATAAAAAATAGTTCATACCAATTGAGTTAAGTAGATTTGTGATTTAGAAATTTTTTTATGACTAAGATTTTTTTTTTTTTTTTGAACGATTAAGACTAAGAGTTTGGAATAACACATATTTTTACGACATAGTGTTTCTCTACTCCAACATATAGCCCACCCCACTTCTCTATCCAATTTACCTTTCCATGTGATTGATATTGCCGTACTTACCCTTTGGTAATTAAACAAACTATGTTTTTCTTTTTGCAGCTATTTGAGTTTGCGGACAAATACAGGGGCAAATACGATGCCAGCATCACCGTGGCTCAGAAGTACTACCGATCTGTCAGTGGATACGATGTACGTGATCACAACTCCTTTTGTGTTACATTGCTAGCCATCATTATAGTTGTGTGTGTGTTTTTTTTAATGATGTGTATATATATATATGTAGGATGAGTTGTTGTGGGGTGCAGCATGGTTGTACATGGCAACAAACAATCAGTATTACTTGAGCTATCTTGGCAACAATGGTGATGCTCTTGGTGGGACAGGCACCAGGACCGAGTTCGGATGGGATGACAAGTATGCCGGTGTTCAAACTCTTGTTGCCAAGGTAAAATTTTTAGACCTCGTTCATTCAATTTTCTTATAAATTATTTGATTCATTAGACTTGGGGTGCTTTCCTAAAAATTTGGTGGGTTTTTTTTTTTTTAAATTTAAATTTATTTTTATTTTTATTATTATCAATTGGTGGGAGATTATTTACAAATATAAAGATAATTACATCTGGATAATCGTAGTTTAACAACCGATTCCATAATGCGTATGCAATTATCCCTTTCAGATTTCAGTCAGCACGTGAATCAGTTACTTGGACCTATTGTGCTTTAATCATGGTTGGATAATTCTTGATTGAGAGCTAACAAACCGTAACAATTGTATTCTTGCAGTTACTAATGGGAGGAAAAGCTGGTAATTATGCACCAGTCTTTGAAAAATACCAGCAAAATGCAGAGCATTTCATGTGTTCATGCCTCGGAAAGGGCAACCGCAACGTTCAGAAGACTCCCGGAGGCCTTATTTTCGAGCAGAGTTGGAACAACTTGCAGTTTGTGACCAGTTCTTCTTTCCTCCTCACTGTCTACTCCGACTATCTCACCTCAGCTGCGAAAAACCTCAACTGTGCTTCTGGCACTGTCTCTCCATCTGAGCTTCTTTCATTTGCAAAATCTCAGGCAAGGACAAACTGTGATCTTATCTTCTAAACATGCCCAATTTAACTATTTTTTGTTGGAAGTTTTGTAATTATTGTAGTGTTTTTAAACTGTTTAGGTGGACTATATTCTTGGAGACAACCCAAGAGCTACAAGTTACATGGTGGGCTATGGAAGCAACTACCCAAGTCAAGTTCATCACAGAGCTGCGTCGATTGTGTCCATGAAGGTTGACCCTACATTCGTTACTTGCCGAGGAGGTTATGGCACTTGGTTTAGCAGGAAGGCAAGCGATCCAAATACCCTAACCGGTGCTGTTGTTGGTGGACCTGATGCTTATGACAACTTTGCCGATCAAAGAGACAATTATGAGCAAACAGAGCCAGCTACATACAACAATGCTCCTCTTCTTGGCATATTAGCAAGACTACATGGTGGTCATAGCGGCTATAACCAGCTCCTTCCAGGTACATATCTATTCTATTATATAAAATCTATACATGAGTTGGTGGAGGTTTAGTTTTCCCAAAATACCTTTGATTACTGTTAGCTCAAATTCGGTAACTTCTTACCTCATGTAACTGCCCAGATCAAAGACACGTCAAATTTTGCAACTTACAATTTTAACAGCACACCACACACGGCTAGTATATATAATATACATGTTATGATCCAAAATTTGTTAACTTCCATGAAGCTGTAAAGTTAGGACTCCAATTTTGTGTTACTCATAATGTTCTTTAAATTTGTTTTACAGTGACCCTTCCAGCTCATAAAACCCTGCCAAGCCCAGCTCCAGTACCCAAAAACGCACCACCACAAGGTATTCTTCTTCCCCTTCTTCAATGGTTCGATGTACTTCAGTTCCTTATGCAAAGAACTCAAATATTTAACCATTGGGGTTAGCCCGGTGGTCAGAACCTCTGTATCTTACTAGGAAGAATTCAGATATCTATGTTGGATTAAGAAAAATTTGTTTTGCAGGTTCATCTTCTGTCCCCATTGCCATTGAACAGAAGATGACAACTTCATGGAATGCCTACGGCAAAACTTACTACAGATATTCAACAATCGTGACCAACAAGTCTGCTAAGACACTGAACAGTCTCAATCTTTCGATATCCAAGCTATATGGTCCTCTGTGGGGCCTCACAAAGTCCGGTGATTCATATGGTTTTCCAGCATGGATCAACTCTCTATCTGCTGGAAAGAGCCTCGAGTTTGTTTACATCCATCCCGCCTCTCAAGCTGATATTTCGGTCTCAAGCTACAATTTGGTCTGAGGAAATAAGAGGTTCACACGGTGTTCTGAAATTTGTAATGCAAGATTGTGCAGCTATACAAGATGTGCAGTCCAGAAAGGTCTTTCTTTTTAGTAGTAATTTTTCAATTACTTGTTGAATTGGAATGAGTAGGTTTCAGATAGACTTAGGTAAATAAGGTTGAAGATGGGAGGAAGAAAGGAGTGAAGAGACAATTAAACAAGTGTGCTCATCCTCTTTCACCTCCACTTCATTGGTTACATATATAGATTTGAGAGAGAGCAGTGAAAGAGTGAGAAGTGAAGAAAATCAATTGTTGATGAAATCGGAGTCTTTGTTTCTTTGTACTTCAACACAGCTTTGAATTTTATTTTTTCTTTCCATCTTTTTTTTTTTTCTTTCTTTTTATTTTTTAGGTTGTGATATTGTAAACTTTGCAACATTTCATATTTGCACTATAAAAATAGTTTGTGTAATGACAACATATGTCTCTATTCTTTTACTTTAATTGATGAATTCTGGTTTCTTCAATACAAGAACCTGTTTTTTTTTTTTTTTTTTTTTTTTTTTTCTGGGTAATTAGTTACCCATGGTATCTCTTTTCAAGTTTAGCATTTCATATTTACCAGGATGAATATTGTGATATATCTGGTTTATTGATTAATTAAATAACAAGGGAACCCAAGATATTGTGTTTTTTTTTTAGATGGGAAGATATATATATGTATATATATACATTGAAGATTATAGAGGAAGATGGCTAGAAGATATATATATAGGAAAATGATTGGTGGCCCTAAAAACTGTGGCTCAAATGGCTCAAATTTCCTTTTTTGGATAAGTTTGTTTTTTTTTTCTTTTTCTTTTTTTGCCTTGTTTTTTTTTTTATTTCCTTATATGGAAATTTCGGGGCATTCGAGCCCCAAAATTTCGGGCTCCCAACTGCTACCGATATATATATTTTTAACGCGGCTAGAAGATATACTTGAAAATAAAACATTTTCATCATTTTGACATGTAAAAGCTAAAGGACAGAGAGACTAACAAGCAAATGACAAATGAGAGGATAGAGCATTAGCAAACCCTTATGATTTTAAATTTGGGGTGCGATGAAATATTGCTAGATACATAACCCACAATATTAGAGAGTGGCCAACCAAGGAGACATCAAAATAGTCTAATGAACATCGATATGGACGCAGCCCTGGGGCAAAAACCAAGAGGAGGGGACTAAAAATGCAAATAAATTGGATTCGGTGAAGGAAAAAAAAATGAACCGGAGCATGTTTATTCTGTCCATATGGCATTCTTAGTCGAAGGTCGTGGTTTAGGTGTTTTTGGACAATTGCCACAACCAGTGAAGGGCAAAGTGTTGGAGAAATTTTGTTTTGTTCAATATACCATAAATACTAATATCACAGAAAATATACAAACATGATGCAAAAATATAAATTAAAAATAAAATAGAAAATATGACATGTGATTATGAGAGACACGTCATTGTTGTCGTAAAATTGTTATTGCCTTCTCAGTCAAAATTATTAATAGACAATAAACAATTTCAAAATACAGTTCAAAATCATTGTCCGTCCTTTGATTATTTAAAAGGTTTAATGAACCATTTATGATCAAAATTGCCCATAAATAAGAATGAAAACAATAGGAATGAAATACATAAGAAAGGGAATATACAATCTGTCTTTTTTAAGTGGGTAAAAACATAGAATCCCAAAGGCCTTTCATAGACTTTATAGTTACTTTCCATAGAGCCACAACTCTTGATTGTAGTCTTTTACAAGACACCAATTGGAAGTTTTGAAACTTGTGAAAAAGTTTTGAAACTTGTGAAAACTCCAACACAAAGCTAACACAACTCCTCTCCAAAATTACCACCAAGGCAACATTTAAGCCACTATGCTAGTTCAGATAAAAAGTTTCTCTGTACTTGCAACCACCAAACTTTTTACTGTACAAACAACGAAGCTAACACACACACAAAAAAGGGCCACAGTGAAAAGGATGAGAATTTGCAATTTTTTCAGCTCAGTTTATTCAGCACAAGCATTATCTAATTTTATCCTCGTTGCTCTTAACAATAGCCAACTCGCCTAGCATTGCCAATGCCTCTACTTCTACTACAACACTTCAAAGAACCTGCTCTAGCCCCAATCCATTACAAGTGGGAAAATAAATAATTCGCCCTACTTTGGACCTCCATCGAGTTAAGAAAACCGATCCCATTCGAAGCATGACATGTTAAAATTGCCATCTTTTTGTTAGAAAAATAGTACCAAACTATATGGAAAATATAATTTAAAAATATATAAATGGTTTTTGGGCAAAATCAAAGCTAAAATAATCGACATAATAACGTAACAAAACTTACAGTACATAAATAGATAAAACTTGATCAAGTCAAGTGTGTAACATTCTTTCCCTATGACAGATTCGTCCTCCCACCGGTGCTCAGGATTCAATGAACGTCTATCTCTCAGGATACAACGATCAATGTCTTCCACTAGCAGCACTACTATTGCAAACCTAACGAATTTCGCTGTACATGCACTCTTTTTATAGAAAAATTAGACTCAAGAAAATATGAAGAATACATGCAAAGATGAAGAAGAAATGATGAATTCTTTATCCAAATTGAAGTGAGGGAGATGGAATTTATAGATTCCTCCGTAACTCTTCAGAAAGGTTGTGACCTTTCAAAAGACACACTCTTCCATCTCAAGAGACACAACCATTGGAGTAAATTTTAATTCAAATTTTCCAACAATCCCCCACATGAATGAAATTTACAAAAAGGACATGCAACAACATGTAGACAAAGAGAGAGTACATTAAGGAAATACCCTGCATCGGGATAGGTAGGTTTTGGCTTTGAACCTTCCCTAGTGAAAACCTATTAGACTTACTAGCTAATCAGTGGACGTGATGCCTTGAACAGTTCAACCGTTTGTTTAAGCCAAGACAATAGAATTCACATAGAATATCTCCAGACACAGCTTAGTTCTTACGGTTGTGCCCGTTTTGGCCTTGGGCATGTCTTGGTATTTCATGAATGCTTTAGAAAATTTAGCCTTATCAATTCTCATAGAAACAACCCCTTCACACTCATACATGTGATCCTTATTTCGAGTCTCTTAAATACTCCTCTTGAAAGATACCCCTCTAGGGTTTTCAAGATATAAGTGATCATTAAAAGCATAGCTTACCCTAAGTCCCCTACATACAACACATGTTGCAGATATCACTTTCATCATAGGAATGAATATGAGATAGACTCCTTTAGTGATTTCTAGCGAGCCACACATAACATAGTTGTCTCTTTGAACTTAGCTCTTGGGATCTCCAGTAATCTAAGTAGGGTTACCATTATGTTGACGACATGATGGTCACATGAAATGATCCTAAAGAAAGAAAGGCTCTACAGAGTTATTTGTCCAAAGAATTCAAAATGAAAGATCTCGGTCACTTGAAATAAAATTCTTTTTCCAAAAGCAAACTTCAGATTGTAGAGATTTTAGGAATTATCTATTGTGATTGTTTCCTATTTGTAGATTAAGAAATAGCTTGATTGTTTCCTATTTTTATATCTGTAGATTAGGAAATAGATTGATTGTAGCTTTGATTATAGAAATAGCTCAATTATAAGACTTACTACGTACTGGTGATCCATCTCTATAAATAAGTAATTATACAATGTATTGAATTAAGATGAATAAAAATATTCTTCTCAAAGTTTGATTTGCAAGTTGGTATCAGAGCCTTGAAAGAATCATCATCATCCTTTCATTGAATCCATATCACCATCAAACCAAAGCCAAGTCAGATTCTGAAATATCTGGCACCAAGTCTTCTCCCATTATCATTCAATCCAAAGGATTATCGTTCAATGCATGGATTGTACTTACTGAGACCAATTATGATATGTGGTCTCAAATCATGGAGATGCATATTGTTGAGAAGGAGAAACTCTCCTTTATTCGTGGCAATTCACAGCCACCAACTGAGACAGATGATAGATATGAGAAGTGGTATGTAGATAATCAAAGGGTCAAGAGATGGCTGTTGATTTCTATGTCCCTAGACATTATGAAGCAATACATTCGCCTACCCACCGCTCGCGATATTTGGAAAGCTCTTTCTTAAGTTTTTTATGATGGAGCGGACGAATTACAAGTATTTACCTAGAACCAGAGGGCCTTCTCTGCCAAACAGAGTAGCATAACACTTTCTGTGTATTATGGAGAGTTCATTGAAATTTTTAGTGAATTGGATCATCGTGATCAGGTGATCATAGAGAGTGAAAAAGATGTTACATCCTATCAGAAATCAGTTCAACGACCAAGGATGCATATTTTTCTTGCTGGATTAGATAGTGAATTCGAACAAATCCGTGGTGAAATTTTGAGGAAAGATCCAATTCCCGCATCAGAGGAATGTTATGCACTGGTCCGCCATGAATATGTTCCACGCGAAACGATGAATGTTGAACTTGGAAATTCTGAAGCTTTCGCCATGGTGACTCGAAACCGTTCTAATCAAAATTGGTCTTCTCAACACTAGTAGGACTAACCGAAGCCCGTTCCTCCTAAGACTGCTATTGGTGTCGATAAATCTTCCTACAAATGTATTCACTGCAATCAGAGTGGTTGTACCAAAAATCGATGCTACGAACTTGTAAGGTATCAGAATAGTGGGATCATAGCTGTGATTCACGAAGAGGAATTCTAAGAAGACCTCTACTACTGCGGTTGTTGAAACAAAGACAAGAATAATATTGTCGATGCATTCTCAGCATTAGCAGCAGCAGCAGGTAATGAAGGTAAGGTTTTAAATATTTCTGCACCTGTTTCTAATAGTGCATGGATAATTGATTCTGGTGCTACAGATCATACGACATTTGATTCTAAACAAGTCTTTCCTCTTAAACCTTATGCGCAAAATTTTGTTTCCACTGCCAATGGTACCTCAATTCCGATTATTGAAGAAGGATCCTTGTCCCTGACTAACATTTTGAATTTAGATTTTGTTTTGATTGTTCCATCTTTAGATTATAATCTCTAGTTTGTTTCCCAAATAACCACTGCCTTATTTTGTGTTGTTATTTTCTGGCCTGATTTTTGTGTGTTTAAGGACATCCAAACAAGGCAGACGATTGGTTGTAGTGTTAAGCGAGGGAAACTATATTACTTAGACTTGGTGTCAAAGTGTTCGAACCGGTTGCGTCATGCTTTAATGATAGGCTGTTCTACGGGTGAAAAGAAGAAATCTAAGATATGGTTATGGCATCGACGTCTAGGGCATGCTTCATTTGGTTACTTGAAGAAATTGTTTCCTAATTTATTTGCAAAAATTAATATTTCTAGTTTCAAATGTGATGTTTGTGAACTTGCAAAGAGCCATCGTGCTTCGTTTCCATTAATTTTGAATAAAAGCCCAGTTCCTTTTATGATCATACATTCTGATGTTTGGGGTTCATCTAAAGTTACTAACTTGGATGGATCACATTGGTTTGTTACTTTTATTGATGATTGTACCAGGATGACTTGGGTATGTTTGATGAAGTCTAAAAGTAAAGTAAACTTGTTATTTCAAAATTTTCATAAAATTGTTCACAGTCAGTACAATGCACAGATTCAGGTTTTCCGCAGTGATAATGGAGGTGAATATTCGAGTCTTGAATTAAAGCGGTATTTGGAAACCCATGGAACTATTCATCAAACTACCTGGTCTGATACACCCCAGCAGAATGGGGTTGCAGAGCGAAAAAAATCGGCACTTGTTGGAGGTTGTTCGTGCTTCGTTGATATAAGCCCATATGCCAGTTTCTTATTAGGGACACACACTTACCTCTGCAGCTTATTTGTTCAACCGAGTACCTTCTAGCACCATTGATTTTCGAACACCATCTCAGGCTCTCACTAAAGCAATTGTTGCTCCCGTCACCCCCAACTTACCTCCCCATGTATTTGGTTGTGTAGCATTTGTACACCTTCATAAGCATCAATGCACCAAGTTGACTCCTCGAGCATTGCGCTGTGTCTTTCTAGGATATACTGCTTCTCAAAAGGGGTACCGCTGCTATCACCCTCCCACCAAACGCATGTTTGTTACGTTGGATGTTGTTTTTCATGAAGACTCTTATGTATTTTTCCTCTGAGCCTGAACTTCAAGGGGAGTGCCAGGAAGAAGTTCAAGCTCTAGATTATGACTATAATTTTTTGATCTATACCAAAAGGGAACTCTCTGAACCTGGTAATCAGGATATGAATAATGAGGAATTCTCTGAATCAGCTGAAAACAATGCGGGTGAATTAGATTTGCGTAGTATACCTTTGGACCAAAGTGGTGATGAACACCCAGACAATGATGAACACCCAGAAAATGAAGTCGCAGCTCTATCTCCATCCGAATCCCTCACACCACAAGCCGCTGATACACCAAACCAATCGCTTGCTGAGGATGTTTCTAAACCATCCAAAAAATAGTTACCACTACGTCAAACCAGAGGTATCCTTAAAACTACATATGAACCCAAACTTTCTAATAAAGTTAAATACCCCATAAGTCATTATGTGTCTAACCATCGTTTGTCAGAATCAAATAAGTCATTTGTAAATCAATTATCTATTGTATCTATTCTTAACAATGTATAGGAAGCCTTCGCCTACCTAAGGTGGAAAATTGCTATAAATGAGGAGATAAAATCTTTGCAGAAAAATGAAATTTGGGAACTTGTTGATCGTCCACCGAGGAAACAGTTGGATGTCGGTGGGTGTATACTGTGAAGCACAAAGCAGATGGTACGATTGAACGCTTTAAAGTAAGACTTGTGGCAAAAGGGTACACCCAAACTTATAGGATCGATTATACAAATATATTTGCACCTGTAGCTAAAATCAACACAGTTCGTGTCTTGTTGTCTCTAGCTACGAACCTGGATTGGCCATTACAACAATTTGATGTGAAGAATGCATTTCTACATGGCGAGTTGTCTGAAGAAGTCTACATGGATTTGCCACCAGGGTGCATGATACCAGAAGTGCATTATCGGAAAGTGTGCAGATTAAAGAAAGCTTTATATGGGTTGAAGCAATCTCCTAGAGCATGGTTTGGAAGGTTCACAAAGTCTATAAGAGCCTTTGGCTACCATCAAAGTAATTTGGACCATACTTACTCTTGAAAAAACAACATGGTCAGATCACTGCCCTTATTGTGTATGTTGACAACATGGTGGTCACAGGAAATGATCCTAAAGAAAGAAAGGCTCTATAGAGTTATTTGTCCAATAAATTCGAAATGAAAGATCTCGGTTACTTGAAGTATTTTCTTGTGATCGAAGTGTCTCGATCTGATAAAGGAATTTTTTCTTCTCAAAGAAAATATGCCTTAGATTTGTTGCAAGAAATTGGTATGTCAACATGTCAACCAGCTGATACACCAGTAGAAGAAGGATTGAAGTTATGTATTGAGACTAATCAGGTGCATGTTGATAAAAGGGAGATATCAAAGACTCGTCGGAAGATTGATGTACTTAGCCTACACAAGGCCAGATGTCACACCCTAAACCCAGGTATGACCGGCCGTGGCCCACAGGGCCTTAGCCTAAGACACACGTAAGCCTAAACGCGAATCCATAAACACATTGAATAACTAAACAATAGTCCAATAATAAACTAAGTAACCTCAAACTAAAGCGCACTAACACGGCTTTTGCTCTTCTCCAAGACTTGGATTGCGACTGCTCTTCTCCCACTGTTTCTCCCCTCTCCTTACTACTGGGGCTATGGCTGCTAGGAATACTAGGGTTGTTGTTTATATATCTAAACAAAAGGTTTTAAATTATTATCTCTTTATATTATTTTAATTTCTATCTCCATTGAAATACAAATATTATTAGATCAAAATATGCTTTACTAATTTGGCACTTAATTTTATTTATTTATTTTTTAAATAATAAATCTTGCCTTTGAATTAAAGACTTTCATCATAAATTTATTTTAAGTTTTAAAATTAATTAAAAGACCTTCCAAATATTTAATTTGCACTTTAGGATTCACACACCCCAACTCCAGGCATGACTGGCCGTGGCCCACAAGGAGTGGGAGGCAGTCAGTAGCACAGTCATTTCAGGAGCAAGGGCAGAGACGAACTTTTTATAGCGGTGGGTTTAACCAGAAGTAGAATAATAGCAAAAGTGGGACTACCCAAGGTCAGACATCTGGGATTGGAACTCAGGAAAAGAAGTCAACGCCTACCCAAGAACGTGTTTATGCCCTCACTAGAGAGGAGGCTGAGGCTGCTTCATCTGTGGTACAAGGTACACTCCTTATATCATCTGTACTTGCTAGAGTGTTATTTGATTCAGGATCTACACATTCTTTTGTTGCACCTAAGTTTCTATGCTGTTCGTCTATTCCTTGTGAGCCTTTGGATGCATGTGTTGCGGTGTCTACTCTATTAGGGAAACAGTAGTGTTAGGAGATGTTTGTAGATCTTGTAAGATAGAGATGGATGGTAAAATTTTTCCAGTGGATTTGATTTCTTTAGAGATGAAGGATTTTGATGTAATTTTGGGGATGGATTGGTTGACGAAACATCATGCCTCTATTGATTGTTTTAGAAAGAGGGTAGTTTTTGCTATGCCGAGGCAACATGAGTTTTTCTTTTAAGGAGATAGGAAAGGGTCTTCTATCTGTTTTATTTCTTCCCTTCAGGCTAACCGAATATTGAGAAAAGGGTGTCATGGTTACTTAGCTTGTGTGGTGAGTACTGAACAACCAGAGCAAAGGTTAGAGAAATTGTCTATAGTAAGGGAATTTGTTGATGTTTTTCCATAGGATCTACCTGGTTTTCCTCTAGACCGTAAGGTAGAATTTTCCATTGACTTGGTCCCTAATACAGCACCTATCTCTTAAACGCCCTATAGAATGGCATCGTTGGAGTTGAGAGAGTTACAAACTCAGTTACCGGAGTTGCTAGACAAAGGTTTTATTAGGCCTAGTGTCTCACTTTAGGGAGCACCTGTGTTCTTTGTGAAGAAGAAAAATGGGTCTATGAGATTATGTATTGATTATAGAGAATTGAACAAAGTCACAGTGAAGAATAGGTATCCTTTGCCACGCATTGGTGATCTATTTGATCAGTTGCAGGCAGCTCAAGTATTCTCTAAAATTAACTTGAGTCAGGCTATCACTAGTTGAAAGTAAATGATGAAGATGAAGATGTTTCTAAGACCGCTTTTAGAACCCGTTATGGGCATTATGAGTTCTTGGTGATGCCTTTTGGTCTCACAAATACACCAGTCGCATTCATGGATTTGATGAACAGAGTATTCAAACCCCAACTGGATAAATTTGTGGTAGTATTTATTGATGACATCCTAATTTATTCGAGGAGTAAGAAGGAGCATGAGCAGCATTTGATGGTAGTACTGTAGATCCTTAGGGAAAGAGACTGTATGCAAAATTTAAGAAGTGTGAATTCTGGTTGAGCAGTGTATCCTTTTTAGGTCATGTGGTGAGTAAAGATAGGGTATCTGTGGATAGCACGAAGGTGGCAGCAATTGTTGATTGGCCACGACCTACTTCTGTGACCGAGGTACGTAGCTTTCTAGAGGTTACTGGTTATTACAGACGGTTTGTGGAAGGATTCTCTCGTATTGCTTTACCGTTTACAAATCTCACCAAGAAAGGGATAAAGTTTGAGTGGAATGATGATTGTGAGCGTAGCTTCCAAGAGATTAAACAGAGATTGACATCAGCTCCAATCCTTGCTTTATCGACAGATGGAGGTGGTTTTGTAATTTATAGTGATGCTTCACGATAGGGTTTAGGATGTGTGCTCATGCAACATAGGAAGGTGATTGCTTATGCGTCACGACAGTTGAAAGTACATGAGAGAAATTATCCTGCGCATGACTTGGAGTTAGCAGCAGTGATTTTCGCTCTTAAGATCTGGCGACATTATTTGTATGGAAAGTCATGTGAGATTTACACTGATCATAAGAGTTTGAAGTATATTTTCACACTGAAGGAACTAAATTTGAGGCAAAGAAAATGGCTTGAGTTATTAAAAGATTACGATGTGAATATTTTATATCATCCGGGAAGGCAAATGTGGTTGCATATGCCTTGAGTAGGAAGGTCGCAGTTAGAGATGTAGCTGCTTTGTCTATTGAGAGTTGTTTGGTGGAAGACATGAGATGTTTAAGGCTTAAGGTTGTTATGCCTGGTGATAGGGCTTATTGTAGTCAATTGACAGTTCATCCGACCTTGAGAGAACGGATTCATTTAGCTCAGGAGATTGACCGCCAGTGTAAGCGTATTAAAGAAGAGATGGCAGAGGGTAAGCATGTAGATTTTGTAGTTAGTGATAATGGGTTGCTTAGATTCCGTAGCCGAATTTGTGTTCCTGTTGGTGGTGATTTAAGGAAGGGGATTATGACGGAAGCACATAGTTCTAGTTACAGCATTCATCCTGGAAGTACTAAGATGTATCGGGATCTTCATGAACATTTTTGGTGGAATGGTATGAAGGGAGATATTGCAGAATTTGTGGCTTAGTGTTTGGTGTGTCAACAAGTTAAAGTAGAACATCAGAAACCCGCGGGGAAACTACAACCCTTACCTATACCAGAGTAGAAGTGGGATCATGTTACCATGGACTTCGTGTGCGGATTACCTTGTACTAGTAGTAATCACGATGCAGTTTGGGTAGTTGTTGATAGATTAACCAAGTCAGTACATTTTATTGCAATTCAGATGAACTATTCTCTAGCTCGATTTGTACAGTTGTATGTGAAGGAGATTGTTAGATTGCATGGTGCACCTGTGTCAATAGTATCAGATCGGGACCCTCGTTTTGTGTCTAAGTTTTGGGGTGTGTTACAGTCAGCTATGGGTACTCGATTAAATTTTAGTTCAGCTTATCACACTCAGACAGATGGGCAATCGGAGAGGACTATCCAAACCCTTGAGAATATGTTGAGGGCTTATGCTTTGGAGTGGAGAGGTAATTGGGATGATTATTTGCCGCTTATGGAGTTTGCATATAATAATAGTTATCATTCTAGTTTGAGAGTAGCTCCTTATGAGGCTTTGTATGAAAGAAAGTGTAAGTCTCCTTTGTGTTGGTATGAGGTTGGTGAGAGGCAAATGTTGGGACTTGATTTGGTGGAGGATGCTACACAGAAAATTATCACCATCAGAGAGAGATTATTGACTGCTCAGAGTAGACAAAAAAGTTATGCTAATCATTGTAGGAGAGATTTAGAGTTTCATGTTGGGGATATGGTATTTTTTAAAGTATCACCATGGAAAGGAGTCATCAGGTTTGGAAAGAAAGAAAAGTTGAGTCCTAGATACATTGGTCCATTTGAGGTATTGGAGAAAGTTGGTGAGGTTGCGTACCGTGTTGCTTTACCCCCTAGGTTGGCAGGAGTGCATAATGTGTTCCACGTGTCTATGCTGAAGAAATATGTGCATAGTCCGTCGCATGTGATAGATTATGAGCCACTTCAAATTGGAGAGGATTTTTTGTATGAGGAGATGCCTGTTCAGATTTTGGATTCGAAAGAGAAAATGTTAAGTACAACGGCCATTAAATTGGTTAAGGTACTGTGCGTAATCATCTAGTTGAAAAAACGACTTGGGAACGCAAGATGAGATGCACAAGAAGTACCTACATCTATTCCATGATTTACTCAGGTTAGTTTCGACAACGAAACTTTTCTTTTAGGAGGAGAGAATGTGAGAACCCGAATATAAAAATTAAGTAAATAATTAAATAATAATAATAATATTACAATCTCAAATATTTTGGTGGTGAATCCTAAAGTGCAAATTAAATATTTGGAAGGTCTTTTAATTAATTTTAAAACATAAAATAAATTTATAGTAAAAGTCTTTAATTTAAAGGCAAGATTTATTATTTAAAAAAATAAATAAATAAAATTAAGTGCCAAATTAGTAAGCATATTTTGATCTAATAATATTTGTATTTTAATGGAGATGGAAATTAAAATAATATAAAGATATAATAATTTAAAACTTTTGTTTAGATATATAAACAACAACCCTAGTATTCCTAGTAGCCACAGCCCTAACAGTGAGGAGAAGGGAGAAATAGTGGGAGAAAAGTAGTCGCAATCCAAGTCTTAGACTTAGGTTTCGTAGTAAGGAGGTAAGCTTTGAATCATATCTTCCTTTGTTCTTCATCTTCCTTCCATTATCTTAATATATCCAGTGGGTTAATTAATTGGGTAGATGATGGATGATATATTATTATGCCTAACCAATATTATATTGCAAGGATGATGTATACGTCGGTGGAGTGTTTCATGAGAGTTCATACACCCAATATTTTAGTTTAGGAATTAACTAAAGATGATGTTGGGGGACTGATTTTTTTAGCAGGTCGTGGGCCTTTGAAGAGCCAATGTGGGTATGCAATAGTATTCTAGAAATTTTAATTGAATTCATAATATTGCTCCTAAGAATATTAATCTGCCAGCAAACTTTAGAAATTAAGAAATCATATCAAACGAATGAATTTTGAAATGAAATTTTTATAGTAGACTAATTACGTATTGAATTCTTATCTGAATTCTCTCATAATTTTTGGGAGTCAAAATCCATATAAACTGATGCGTTCAAATCTGTCCAAAAAACTGATTTAAAACAGTAAGTTCGGAAGCATCGTTCTCTTTGGGTATAGATCCGAAAATTATCAAATTAGTGTCATTAGAACCGGTTAGGAGTCTAGTTTCGTAAATTTTTGGCCTTGCATTGATTTCTTATGTATACTCAGAGAACCATTAATTTCTTTAAGTGCTGCAGAAAATAACCTATTTAGATATAATTAATTGTAGATAATTATTTTTATTTATTTTTTTTTTTAAATAATAAATCTTGCCTTTAAATTAAAGACTTTCACCATAAATTTATTTTAGATTTTAAAATTAATTAAAAGACCTTCCAAATATTTAATTTGCACTTAAGGATTCACCACCAAAATATTTGAGATTGTAATATTATTATTATTTAATTATTTACTTAATTTTTATATTCGGGTTCTCACACCAGATCTTGCCTATGCTTTAAGTATTGTCAGACAATTTATGCATAATCCTGGAGAGCAACATATGAATGCAATTATGCACATTTTGAGGTATCTGAAGTCTGCTCCTAGAAAAGGAATTTTATTTACAAAAAATGTAAATTGTCAAAGTGTGGATGCATATACTGATGCTGACTGGACTGGAGCAGTAGATGACAGACAATCTACTTCAGGATATTTCACCTTTGTAGGTGGTAATCTCGTTACATAGAGAAATAAGAAACAAAATATTGTTGCACGTTCAAGCGCAAAGGCTGAATTTAGAGGTATGACACTTGAAATATGTGAAGCATTATGGCTAAAACTTCTCTTAGGGAATTTGGGCTATTCACCTACTAACCAGTTCAACTCTACTGTGACAATAAAGCGGCATGTGATATTGCTCATAATTCGGTTCAACATGATTGTACAAAACATATGGAAGTAGATAGATTCTTCATTAAGAAGAAATTGGATGAGAAAATTGTGGAGTTGCCTAAGATTCACTCAGAAGATCAGTTGGCCGATATCCTTACTAAAGTAGTGTCTAGTTGAGCGTTCTCCAAGTTTTTGGGCAAGTTGGGCATGTGTGACATCTATGCACCAACTTGAAGAGGGGTGTAGAGATTTTAAGAATTATCTATTGTGATTGTTTCCTATTTGTAGATTAGGAAATAGCTTGATTGTTTCCTATTATTATATCTGTAGATTAGGAAATAGCTTGATTGTAGCTTTGATTATAGGAATAGCTCAATTATAGAACTTACTACTTACTGGTGATCCATCTCTATAAATAAGTAATTGTACAATGTATTGAATTAAGATGAATAAAAATATTCTCCTCAAAGTCTGATTTGCAAGTTTAATCACATTCCCCTCGATGAACTTTCTCCCATTTGCTCTCTGGTCAAACTTTTTGTTTAGCGGCCGCTATTTTTCATTTGACCTTCTCAGTTATATATCATTGAATAGTCAGTGGATCTATTATATTATCCTTAGACAATATTCACAACTGAAAGCAAATGTCCTGCGATATTAAGTCTTTGATTACATTGAGACTTACCGTTACTCTATGTTACTCCTATTTTCAAATTTAAATAATAAACATAGAGTTGTTCCTTAGGAGTTAACAAAACCATTTTTATTTCTACTCCAACTTTGTCCTATAGAAAGAATTGAGATTCTTTGTGGACCTATTATCGAAACTATTACTTTGTACCAAACACCTCCACATTTTAAGTATTTTAAGAAAAAATAATTTCCTATTAATACACTCCCACAATTCTGATGTAAATCAGAGTATAATTAACATCCATCACTTGTTGACTATGGCGTGCTTGAACTAAATAACAAGATATAAATTTCTTTGTGAATATAATTACAATACTAATTTGTCTAAAATACAATTAGACTTCATAATTTTCTTTTGCAGTACAAAGAAAAAATGGCTAATACCAGTTGTGGCCACAACACTTTGTCAAATAACATTTCTTTAGCCATGCATTATTTCTTTTTGTTTACTGTAACCCTTAATTCCAATCTCAACATGGAATAGAAATATCATCGTATAATTACATTTACATCTTATTTTTCTTATCTAATATTGGTGACTACGTCGACAATTACCAAAGCGTCTTTCACCTATGAAATATTTTAACTCACATAATATTTCATTGCAGAGCTATTGGTCACCACACCAATTTCACAGTCATTATTCCTAAGAATAATTAGAATTCCTCTTATATCAAAACACATAAGTTCACATTTTTATCAACACTTTAATAAATAATTGACATCCATTTATAATACACTGCATACCAAATCGATATATCAAATATATCAATTAATGACATCATATCACAAAGAACTGTAAACCTTAATTATCAACTTTATAAGATATGTAGGCATGGACACAAATAAATTAAAATTTCTAACACTAAAAACCAGTCAAAATTGTTAAAAAACAGTTTCTAAAAACAATTCCAGAACTAAAAATCAAAAAACAAATTTAAACAAAAATTTCCAGAACTAGAAATACAAAAAAAATAGCTTAAATTTTAGAACTTGAAAAAACCATAAAAATAAACTGTTCAAAACCAGTTTAACAATTTCCAGAATAAGAAAATAAATAAATAAAAAACAGTTTGAAAAACAACTCTTTCCAGCACTATTTAAAAAAAAAAAAAAAAACAGTTTTAAATAAACTGTTCCAGCACCGTTTATATAAACAAAACAATTTTTAAATAAAATAGAAAACTATTTCCAAATTGTTCTAATTTAACCAAAAAAAACAACTCCAAGCAAAGAGCATCAAGTGTAATGTTCACACTAATTTAGTGTGTGAACAAATTTACAATCTTAATTGAGCGGACACAAAATCTATAGACAAGAAAAGGGGAATAAAGTAGGTTGTTTAGCGCAATGGTGAAAACTCGAGCTACCAATGATGAGAACACAAGTAATGAACCAATACGACCCTTTAGATTAAGTCTGTCTGACCACCTCTCAACATCTTTAATTGAGGGGATCAACATGACTTTTTAGGATAACGGTAAGGGAGACCGGGTGCATAGGTCTCCCATATTAACCTGCGCAAAACTCATAGGTTCATGGAAGTAAATTTCAAACAATTATCTACACAAATAAGCAATAAAACACCATTGTTTTCCAAAAATGAAATCAGAAAAGCAAAACATAATCAAACAGAGCCATATATAATACCATTTTTCCTTGTTTTATTTTGAAGAAACGTAACAGAATTAAATGATAAAATTAGAACTTCTAAATTTGCTGTTTTTCCCTCCATTTTCTCAGCAAACAAACAGGGAACAACAATCAATGGAAAATCAAGTATACAGAGCGAGCGAGAGAGAGACCTGTTTGGGATCTTGTCAAGGAAAATTCGACATAGCGAAAAACTTGGTGGCGTCGTTTCCCGTAATGTGCCCATCGTCGTCTTTGTCTACTTAATCGAACCATTGTTGATAGATGTTCTGTTGGTCTTTGGAGCACTTCGAAGAGAAATGAATCTCCATTCCTGATTCGTTTTAGTTTTTTTTATTATTATAAAATTTTTGAATATATTGGAGATTGTTTTCTCTCTGGTTTTCTTTATCTGTTCCTCTCTCTACACACTGATAGTACACGAAAGTATACCGTAATCAAGTAGTAAAATTCGAAGTTGCACCGTTCCATCTCCAACTAAACAATGCACAAAAAATAATTGATTTGAACAAATCATTTTTTAATACCATATATTCGAATGATGACTAACATCACAGAAATAAATATTTATCATGGTAAGTTCTATTCACGCTGCAAGTTTCCAGTTATACAACAATAATAATTGCATATAAACTATTAACAACCATCAATCAATAAATTTGAATATTGAAGGGGGGAAAAAAAATGATAGTCCAACATATTGCAATGCCACCGGCTCATGCAATTCACCATTACAAATAATAAATCAATTATATTTTCCCAAAAACCATAAACAGGATCAAATCTGTCTCAAGATTGTTAGAAAAATAGTACCAAACTATATGGAAAATATAATTTAAAAATATGTAAACGGTTTTTGGGCAAAACCAAAATTAAAATAATCGACATAATAACGTAACAAAACTTACAGTACATAAATAGATAAAACCTAATCGAGTCGAGTGTGTGACACTCTTTCCTTAAGACAAATTCGTCCTTCCATCGGTGCTCAGGATTCAATGGACGTCTATCTCTCAGGATACAACGATCAATGTTTTACACTAGCAGCATTACTATTGCAAGCCTAGCGAACTTCACTGTGCATACACTCTTTTTATAGAAAAATTAGACTCGGAAAAATATGAAGAATAAATGCAAAGATGAAGAAGAAATGATGAATTCTCTATCCAAATTGAAGTGTGGGAGATGGAATTTATAGATTCCTCTGTGACTCTTCAGAAAGGTTGTGACCCTTCAAAAGGACACACTCTTCCATCTCAAAAAACACAATAATTAAAGTAAATTTTAATTCAAAATTTCCAACACTTTTAGCCAAAAGAAATGTAGCCTAGTGGTACAAGTTGTTTTGTAAGCATAGGAGATGAAGCACCACCTAATGGGTTATCCCAATGGAAATGGATGCTTCCTGCAGGACATCTAATTGGAGAGGTGTTGTTAGGCTTGGTGCGCCTATTTCAGAGCCAATTTCAGTGATTCAAATCATTCAATTTGAAAGGTCCATTGATTAGACTAGTGTGTGAAAAATTAGATTGGTTAAACATTAGTAGCTACATAATCAATTAAAAAAAAAAGCTACATAATCAACTCACATTTTTTTTAAAAAAAATTTAACGACAAATATAATTTTGAGAATAGATTGTCTATCTTCTTAAGACAAATATATTTTAATCATGTGACTACCGATATATCTTAATTTTTTTTCATAGATGCTCAACTTAAGGTGATTTATAAGATAAATGGTTCCAATGAGATCCCAATAATAGCACCTCTTTTGAATGCTCAACTACAGTGGATCCATTCCCTTAACTAATACTACCAAATAAATAAATAAATAGAACCAATAAGGGCAAGTTGCATGGATTGAACGTCAATGCAATTTTGCTCGGATGCAAAGTCAACAATGGCAAGTTGCCTTCAGCAGAACTTGTAGGGACAGAACAAAATATATAATTATGAGTATTGCTTGAGCATCAAGTATGAAAAATAGGAAATTACAAACAGTAATATTACAAACTTACATTTAACTATTCAAAAATTAATTATAATTATTATATTGTGATTCTAATCCATTGCATTATCTAAAGGCTTATAATGATTCTTTCTAAATTTAAAATATTAATAAATTGTCATGATAATTTCACAACCCTTGGATCATTTAATGGATATCTTTCTTTATAATCATATAATGGAGAAGATCTCATTGGAGATATAATTGTTGATATATTTTTTTAACAACACTGATTTATACCCCAGTGGGGGTCGCACCCCAGTGAGCACTACAACATTTTCTTAGTTTAGTGACATTTGAAAGTGCCATAAAACTATTCTTTTAATGACATTTTTTGGTCTTGTGACATTTTGAACAAGTGCCACTTCTATCGGTGCCACGGTAGATACGAGTGCCACGGTAGATACTTGCAAGTGCCACTGCACCATCATGGCTGAAAACTTTCAATGACATTTTAATGTCATGGTAGATATTATTTGTGGCATTATCAAGCGCCATTAAAAAAAGAGTTAGTGACACTTGTAAGTGTCATTACACCATCAAGACTAAAACTTTTCAGTGACACTTTAATGTCATGGTAGGCACTATTCGTGACGCTATCAAGTGCCATTCATGACGATAATTCGTTGTAGAACAATTTGATCCGCTCTTGCAGAGACTCGAACCACCAACCTTCCGCACCATAAACCTTATACACCACACTCTTCCCACTACACCTCTATAGCACCACATGATTATATATGCAACATATATTATTTATATAGTACATACATCCATATTAATATAAAAGTATATGTATAAACATAATTATTTTATTGAACATAATTTATGTAAAATAAACTATTTACTACCAAAATAAAAAAAAAAGACCACTTTTGGCGACTAAAATATTTTTTAGTCGCCAATTCTATACTTTTGGCTACTAATTATTTTTTAGTTGCTAAAAAACTTAACTTTTGTCGACCAAAATCGGATTTGGTCGCCGAAGATGCACTTTCAGCTACCAAAATTTTGGTCACCAAAAAATTTTAGTCCCGCCTTAGGATTTTAGTTCTCCCGCGCTAAAAATGACCACTTTTGGCGACTAAACTTATTTTTTAGACGCAAATTGTAGACTTTTGGCTACTAAAATTTTTTTTGGCACCAAAAAGCTTTATTTTTGGCTACTAAAATTTTTAAGTTGGTAAAACCCATATAATCAGCGACCAAACTTATTTTTAGTCGCCAATTGTAGACTTTTGGCTACTAAATTTTTTTAGTCGCCAAAAAGTTTTATTTTGGGCTACTAAAATTTTTTAGTCACTAAAACCATATAATCAGCGACCAAACTTAGTTTTAGTCGCCAATTGTAGACCTTTGGTTACTAAAATTGTTTAGTCGCCAAAAAGCTTTACTTTTGGCAACTAATGCTGTTTTGGTCGCTGAAAGTATAGCTTTCAGCGACCAAATTTTTTTGATCAGGAAATTTAGTCGCCGAATATGCTTTTTTCCTGTAGTGTATATTGAATTTAATTCATTTATTTTTAATCATTTACTGCATTTTAAAAATTTAGAAAATATATTGACATTTTTTGTTTTTTCAAAAATGTCATTATAAGCTTGGAAAGTTTTTGGCTTAGTGGCATTTCTCAAAATGCTATAAAATATTTGTTTATGACACTTTTCACCTAAGTGCCATAAAAAAGAATTTGCACCTACCTACTGTCCTGACATTTTTTAAAAAATGCCATTGCAACTAAAGTTTAGTGGCATCTGTTGGTAAATGTCACGAACATAATTTTTTGTGTCATTATTTTATAAAATGTCATAAAATTGATGTGACATTTCTTTATTGAAATGCCACTAGAGCCTTATATGTTTTGTGGTTCTGTGGCATTTTCTAAAACATTTAATGCCAATTTTTATTTTTTTGGCATTTTCTAAAACATGCTATTAGTGTAGTGTCACTAAAATGTAAATTTGTTGTAATGACATTTTTGTTGTAGTGAAGTGACACTTTTTTTAATTGAAATGCCACTAGAGCCTTGTATGTTTGTAGCTCTATGACATTTTTCTAAAAAATGTCACCAAATATTCTTTTTGTGACATTTTTTAAGAACATGCCGCTAGTTTGGTGTCACTAAAATATGTTTTTGTTCTAGTGTTGTGACACTTGTTCATTGAAATGTCACTAGAGCCTTTTATGTTTGTCGTTTTGTGGCATTTTTCAAAAGCGTGCCACTAAATATCATTTTTGTGGCATTTTCTAAAAATATACCACTAGTGTAATGCCACTAAAGTATGTTTTTGTTGTAGTTTTGTGACACTTGTTCATTGAAATGTCACTAGAGCCTTTTTTGTTTGTCGTTTTGTGGCATTTTTCAAAAACGTGCCACTAAATATCATTTTTTGTGGCATTTTCTAAAAATATGCCACTAGTGTAGTGCCACTAAAGTATGTTTTTGTTGTAGTGGAGGTGGCGCGCCCCACTGGCTGACAGTCCGAAAAAAAAAAAAAAAAAAAAAAAAAAAAAAAAAAAAAAAAAAAAAAAAAAAAAACTTTTTTCCGCCAATCATGGACCTCCACCTCACTGGGGGTCGACCCCCAGTGGGGGTATAAAGCATTTTTCTTTTTTTATTATGTAGAAAAGACCCGCCTCCCCCCTCCCCCTCCTCTTTTTTTTTTGAAAGACACACAAAAGACTTGCACGCAAATATATTTTTATTTAATTTTAGTCAAATACCTTAATCTATACTTACCCTACAAAAAATTGAGATATTATTGATTTTTAGGAAATTTAGGCAAAACCCCTTAGGCCCAACATGTTAGTATGTAAAGGATAATCCAAAATATTTTACTTTCTAAACCTCCTGAGCAACAATCCTATCCTTCATGAAGGACAGACTAATATTGTTTCTTTTTATTCTAGGCAATCATGCCCCTATATATATATCTTAGAATATGAATGTGGAGAATTCCTTACTGAAAGAGGATTCAATTAGAGAGAGAGACTGTTTGAAGCAAGGAACTGAATGAGTGACTTGTTCGGTTGACAAGATGGAAGCTAAGACAAAGTTTTCCTTTGATGGTTGGAAGGGGTAGTCTCTGTTGCTTCTTCTAGTTCGCCAAGCTGCTCTTATTCATCATATCATATCATTGTACTCAATGACCGTTCTTGTGTCATTTTTCCTTCCCTGACAAATTGGTAAAATTATATTACCCACTCATAGAAATTCTATGATACACATATGCTTTATGACAATTGAACTCATTGGTTATATTGATTTGAATTGTTATTTGTTGATTTGTTTGTGAACTTGTAGTGAAAAAACTAGCAAAAGCGTCCTTTAGTTCATACTCTATTTTTTTGTCACTGATGTACTGTTCAAGGAGACAATAAAGTGTTACTCTAGTAGTCAGTAACATTTTACTATGAATTAGAGTAAAATATTACTGTGAAATAGAATAACATTTTACTGTTAAATAGAGTAAAATGTCACTTTTATGTCAATTTCGACGTGAATTTTTTTTTTTAAAAGAATTTCATAGTCAACTTGAATCTTGTTTGATAGATATTGATGAAAGGATTTTAAAAATATCAATTTTATTAAAAATTGACATCTAGATTAAAAGTTATATCATTTTAAAGTTTAAAAATATTAAATTACTCATTAATATTTTAATAAAAATAGTGTATGCTGGACTTTTCCAAAAAAAAAATTGAAAAATTCTATTTTCACACCATCATTTGTCCTAGTACACACTATCTACTTAGTTCACACCCCACACAAATTGAATATGTTGATTTTGTCTCAATACACACCACCAATTTTCATATAATACCATATTACCCTCATCTCGTCCAACAAACCCGAACTTTAACCCTTGCCCACTGTCCACTGCCGGTTGCCGCTATTTCTTCCCTCATCATTTTAACACTCCGGTGCCCTTTATCCAGCCCCTCCAATCACCACCCTTCATCCCTATTACTTTACTACCATCGCAACCCCTACCATCGTTGTCTCACTACCATCATAAACCCCCATTGCCACTGTCTCACCACTATCACAGGCCCCCACGACTGCGATACACAATCGTTGCGATCCCGTTCTCTCTTCAAATACATATCTCTATCTTTAGGCTGTGCGTGATCGGTCGCCAATGAGGTGATTTACAATGGTGGTGGGTCGTCGGGGATGGTAGTGGTTGTAGGGTGGTGAAGGCAAGAATGAAACTAGAAAGGCGGCGACGACTACAACGACGAGGCTGAAGATGAGGGAGGATCAGTGGCTAGTGTTGATGGTGGTGATGTCTGGTATGTGTTGAGGAGATTTAGGGTTTTGTCCTAAAAGGTAATTTCATTGATGGGGCATAATTGTAATAAAAAAATATAAGGTAATGGTGTGAATTGAGAGTAATAGTGGTATGTAAATAAAATTTGCCAAAATTATTTTCTACTTATCCTTAATGCATTAAAATTTTATTATGAGGGGATTTTAACCAAATTTTCCTTGTTTTTAAGAGATGTTTCATTTACTTATATGCTCCGTTTGTTTCGGTGAAAAATATTTTTTTAATGATTTTTTTTTTTGAAACAATGGTTTCCGTATGAAAACATTTTTATTTTTGAAACTAATGCACTAATAATTGCATCAATAGCGGTAGTAATAGTAGCAGTATGGTGAAGGTGGAGGTAGTGGCGATGGCGATGGCGGTAGCGGTAGCAGTGGCAGTGGCAGTTGCAGTAGCGGTAGTGGTAATGGTTGCAATGGGTTATGGTGTAGTGGTGGTGATGGTAGCAATGGTGGTTGCAATGTAGTGGTAGTAGTGATGAGGTAAATGGTAGTGATAGTGATAATGGTGGTGGTGTTGGTTGTAGCAACAACGTTGGTGTAGTGGTAACGGCAATGTGGTGACATTGGTAAAATTTTAGTTTGAAAAATATTTTTTTGCCTTTTAAAAGTGAAAAATATTTTCCGTCAAAATAGGTTTGTTTTCCATTGACCATGAAAAATAATTTTCATTGACTTTGTTTTTCATTATACCAAACACTAGAAAATATGAAAAATATTTTTTTGAACAACCTTTTCCGTCGAAACAAACGAAGCGTTAAATAAAAACATTTAAGTGAGGCATTTGATAATACTACTATGATATATTTCAAAATACATTTATATATTTTTATGGGTAAATTACACTATTTCCTCACGTTGGTCGTGATTGTCAATTTGTCATTATTTGTCTAAATTTAAATATAAATTAACTTTAAAATAAATAAATAAATAAATAAAAGGTCGAAATGAGAGGAGAAAAAAAATTTAAGGGTCAAAACGAAAAAATAAGCAAACATAAGGGGCAAAGTATAATTTAAATTTTTTATTTTGTTTTTAAATCCAACTCGCTGGCACGTTTCATTTCTTTTAAAACTTTTTAAATCAATAATCAGTCTTTGGCGTTCATTGCCCTAGACTTGGCGTCAATCGCCGCACAAAGCATTCCGATCAACCTCTCTCAGATCCTCCTCCTCCTCCTCCTCCTCCTCCTCATCATAATCATCATTGGAGAGAGAAATTCTCTGCAGAGATTGGCGATCGAAGACATGATCGAATTGGATAGCCATTTGGTTCATCTCTGCCTCGAAGCTGCCTCGCAAAGCAGACACGCCGTCGAATCGTGGCGGAGACAGCGGCGCACTCTCGAACGCATGCCTTCTCATCTCTCCGCCGCTCTCTTCCGCCGCCTCCTCCGCCGTCGCCTCCTCTTTCCTTCTCTCCTCGAGTATGTCACTCTACTTTTCATTTCCAATTTCACTATGAATTCATGAGCTGTGATCTAAAAGTTTTGAGGTTTGCATTTTCATTAATTGTAGTAACTATTTTAATTCGTTACGCATAATTTTGGAATTTTAGAGCTCTTTGTTGTTCTTTTTGCGTAATTTAGGATGTTTAGATGTGTATATGCGTATCTATGCATGTATATTGTATAATGATGGAGGAAGGATTGATTTTGCTAAAACATAATTTTGGATCTTCACAGCTATTTCTTTGTTCTGAGTTTTATTTGCTATCTGAATAGTAAGATTGAAATTTGTAGGAACTTTAATTTGATGTAAATTTGGATTATAACTATCTGAATTTCATGTTTGCATAGCTGTATTATGTGCAGTTTTGTTTTGTTGACTTCGCAATTTTATTTGCAATCTGAATACTAGGCTTGAAATTTGCGCAAACTATAATTTGATTTGAATTTGGCTTTTCACAATTCTATTTTCAACTTTGTTTGGTTGAATTTATATATATGTAACAATAGAATGAGAAACACAAAAAGTCTTTGATTTTAACTACTTATGCGTTCTAAAACTTTTTTAGCCGGTGGAGAAGTTTTAATTTGATGTTCATGTAGTCTTGCGAGAAATGATTACTTCTTTCTTCTTTTTTTTTTTTTTTTGAATGATGGTATTACTAATATGTTGAACATTTAGTCATCATTGCAAAGTTGTTATTAGTAGAATTCATATTTCTTTCTATATTATGGAGTTACACTATTCCTTTTATGAAGTGCTACATTTTTCCTTTTATACTTGTTGAAGTAGATTTTCAGTTTTCTCTTGTAGAGTTTTCAAACATAGCATAGAGGAGGTTGATCTGAGAGGTGAGAGCTCTGTGGATGCTGAATGGATGGCATACTTAGGTGCATTTCAGTATTTGATCTCACTGAACATTGCAGATTGCCACAAAATCACTAATGCTGCCATATGGCCTATTACAGGTACACAATTCTTATCAGACAAGCTTTATTGATTTGATGACTTACCTATTTTTACTTTTCTTGCCCCCTCCTTCTTGTTAGTTATGTTTCTCAGATGAATCCTGATTTTGCTGACTGAATTGATAAACAAAAACAGAAAATGGGTATTTCCTTTAGTGATAGATTTATTACCAAGTGATTGTGCGTATCTTTACCTTGTTTCATGTTGCTTGTGCTTAAGTGTTCTTCAGCTGACCAAGGAGAAAAAAGCTAATTGAAGGATTTTTCATTGCAAGGCACCTGTTCTAATGGAAGGTCTTGAGTAGTGGAGATGATTCATGTATGAACAAGGGTATTCAAATAATGGTTTGATTGCTTTTAGAGACCATAGTTTTTATAACAAACTAGTTTCTTGTTTCTAGATATCCATGGACCATGGCTGAGTCTCTGTTTAATTCCAGTAAAGAGATAATAGGCACACAACCTGAATTATATAACCTGTGTAAAATTATATGCTTGGACTTTAAAAAATTATGAGCTCTCCTTTTTGAGTTAAATTAGCTAAAGGGCATTCATGGAAATTTTGAAAACTTTCTTTTTATTCTTACCCTTCTCTTGTCCACTACTGGCCAAATCAGAGACTGCCAGCTTGGATGTTGCAATTACTAGTGAGACCCCCCTTTTTCTCCCGGTGTGTTTGTCTCTGTGCGTGCGTCGCGCTCGTCTCACATCACGTGTGTGCGTGTGCGTGCGCGTGTGCGTGTGCGTGTGTGTGTGTGTGTGTGTGAGAGAGAGAGAGAGAGAGAGAGCAGCACCACAAAATGGCATTGAACTGTCACATTGGCTAACCCGCATCATCACCTTCGCACCTCTGCACCTCAACAAAGCCACTAGGCCCACCACAAAGGCCCCATTACCAGAGCCGCCTTTTCTATTACTGAACAACAGGCCCTCAACTCTCTTTTAGCACCAACAACCGCCAAAATCACCATGCTGAAATACCTTCAAAATCTACAGCCAATCATTCCTTAGACCTGCTGCTAGTAGCCATGTTTATCAGTTTTCCTTTTTATTGTTCATCATCATTCTTTTTCTTGAACTGTTCCTTACCAAATGTCAGTGAACCCTAAATCTTCCGACTGATCCACACAGAGACATACATATATTCAAGCAATTGGTTTTGAAAAGAAAGTAATTTTATTTTTCCATTTTCATTGTTTTCTGATTTAATGAAGGAACCATATTCACCTTGACGCCATGGTGGGTTTGTTTTGTAAACATCTAAATAGTGTAATTTTTCATGTGAGATTTTTGCGGGAAGAGACTGACATAGTCTCTTACAAAGAGACAGACAATTTTGTGCTAGCAAAATCAGTAGTTTAAAAGATGGCAAAAAGTGTCTAAGGCATGCTATGAATCAACTTGTGGTACTCATGTGCTTCTTTTCCATTAATTTCACCAAGGGCAGCCCAGAAAAGGAGCATGAGCTCTAAGGGATTAACCTGTCTGGTATTTTCTGGGGTGAGTCAAAATTGTGTCAAATTACTGCCCATGGACCCCTTCTGAAATTAGTCTGTTAATGTAAGGGGTTTGAAAATATTACTTAGAAAATATGAGGAAGAAGAACTCAGAAAATATGAGGAAGAAGGAATATATTGCTGTTATATTCAAAACTTCTTATTTTGTGAAGAGAAAACTACACTCCTTATATAAGAGAGAACAAGAGCTACTATTTGTGCCACTAAGATCCACTATCACCACTAAGAGATCCACTATCACCACTAAGAGCCACTACCTATCTCCTTGCATAATATATACATCCATTATAGCCACTATCTAGATTACTATATACATCCATTATAGCCACTATCTAGATCACTAACATAGTGTATATAGACATTATCATAACCCACTAACAGCCACTATATGTCCACTAACAGCCACTAACAATAATAATCAGATTTCCAGCACTCCCCCTCAAGCTGGTTTGAAGATATCTTCTATAGCCAGCTTGCTAGTTAGCTTATCAAATTGCTTCTTGTGTAGTCCCTTCGTTAGCACATCAGCTAATTGTTCACCTGTTGGAAGGTAGGTCATACAGATTATGCCAGCATTGATTTTCTCCTTGATGAAATGTTTATCCACTTCTATATGTTTTGTGCGATCATGTAGAACTGGATTATGAGCTATAGATATAGCTGCTTTGTTGTCACAATAGACCTTCATAGGTGTCGGGTGAGAAAGCTTTAATTCTTCAAGAATTCTTTTAATCCACATTACTTCACAGATTCCATGGGCAACAGCTCTGAACTCTGCTTCTGCACTACTTCTAGCTACCACATTCTGTTTTTTACTCCGCCATGTAACTAGGTTCCCACCTACAAAGGAGCAGTATCCGGATGTTGATCTCCTGTCTGTAACACTTCCTGTCCAGTCTGCATCTGTGTATACTTCAACTTGAAGATGTCCATGTTTCTTGAACAGTAAGCCTCTCCCTGGAGTTCCTTTCAAATATCTTAAGATCTTATAAACGGCCTCAAAGTGCTCTGCCCCTGATGAGTGCATGAACTGACTTACCATGCTGACTGCAAAGGCAATATCAGGTCGCGTATGAGACAAGTAAATCAATTTCCCTACAAGTCGCTGATATTGTTCCCTCTCTTTGACTTCTTCAGCCTTAGCAGCTTGTAACTTCAAGTTAGGCTCGATCGGAGTCTCTACCATCTTACAACCAAGCATACCTGTTTCTCCAAGGAGATCAAGAACATATTTTCTCTGATTAACGAATATACCTTCCTTGGATCTTGCAAATTCCATTCCGAGGAAATACTTGAGGGCTCCCAGATCCTTAATGTGAAATTCTTTTGCGAGTTTCTCTTTGAGGGCTGCTAACTCTGCTTCATCATTACCAGTTAAAATGATGTCATCAACATAAACAATCAAAATTGCAATTTTACTGTCTTTTGAATGTTTATAAAATATTGTGTGATCTGCTTGATTCTGCGAGAAGCCACAACTGATAACTGTCTTCCCAAAGCGTTCAAACCACGCTCTTGGTGATTGTTTGAGTCCGTATAATGACTTGTTCAATCTGCATACTTTGTCGCTACCAAGTCTCTGCTCAAATCCCGGCGGTAGGCTCATGAACACCTCCTCTTCAAGATCACCATTGAGAAATGCATTTTTAATGTCAAGTTGATGTAGAGGCCAATCTGAATTTACTGCAAGAGATAACAGTACTCTGATGGAATTTATTTTAGCAACAGGAGCAAACGTCTCCTGATAATCGATCCCATAAGTTTGAGTGAAGCCTTTAGCCACCAGTCTCGCCTTGTATCTCTCAACGCTTCCATCTGCGTTACATTTTATCGTAAACACCCATTTACACCCAACTGTTTTCTTGTCTTTGGGTAGATCAACTATCTTCCAAGTACCACTTCTCCTTAAAGCATTCATCTCCTCCATGACTGTTAATTTCCAATTCGGATCATCCAATGCTTCCTGTATATTCCTTGGAACAAACAAGTGTGAAATCCTAGATGTGAAAGCTCTATGGTTTTTAGACAGTCTTTGATAGGAGAGGTAATTTGCAATAGGATGTTTAATGCAATTTCGGACACCTTTCCTAATTGTTATAGGAACATCAAGGTCGGAAATAGAAGGAATAGGATTACCTAAAATTTCGATGCCAGAACTCGGGTGGACATTCGGGTCATTAGGATGGACATTCGGATCATTATTCCTCAGATGAAATCGCTTTCTAGTATAAACCTGAAGCTCAGAATTTAGATCATTTGGTAGTACTTCTCCCCCTAAACAAGAATCTTCTTGACTAGGCACCATAGAACTTGGTTCTCCTAAGTGATCATTATCAGACAGATGTGGTTTTTGTGTAGGATAAATGACATTGGGGAGCGGGATAGAAATATCCCAAAAATTGTCTTCTACTACTCCACTTGTCTCCCCTGAAGAGAAGTGTTGGGGAAATAAGATTTTGTTTCCACAAATGACACATCCATACTCACATGAAATTTCTTGGTTTGAGGATCGAAACACTTATACCCCTTTTTGTTTGAGGAATAACCCAAAAAAACACATTTTATAGCACGGGGGTCAAGTTTTGAACGAAATTGACTGGGAACATGAACATAGGCAGTACATCCAAAAACTTTGGCGGGTAAATCAGAAAACAACCTCGTGTCAGGAAAAAAAGTTTTGAGACAATCAAAAGGTGTTTTGTATGTTAACACCTTTGTAGGCATCCTGTTTATCAAATAAGAGGCTGTTAAAATTGCTTCACCCCATAAATATTTAGGAACATGCATGTAAAACATTATAGCACGTGCTACTTCAAGTAAATGTTTATTTTTTCGTTCTGCAATGCCATTTTGTTGAGGGGTATCCCGACATGTAGATTGATGAAAAATTTCCTTTTTTGCCAAAAACTCACCCAACTGCTCATTGAAATATTCTGTTCCATTATCAGAATGTAAAATACCAATTTTGGTTTGAAATTGGTTTTCAATCATATTGTAAAAATTTGTGAATAAATTTTTCACGTCAGATTTTTTATTCATCAAATAAATCCAACATAAGCGGGTATGGTCATCAATAAATGTAACAAACCATCTTTTACCAGAAAGAGTAGTGATTTTAGAAGGGCCCCAAACATCACTATGAATCAAATAAAAAGGTTTGGAAGCCTGGTAAGGTTTTGGCAAATAAGTAGAGCGATGAAATTTTGCAAAAATGCAACTTTCACAATGAAAAGAAGAACAATCAATCCCTTTAAATAATTCTGGAAATAAATGTTTCAGATAAAGAAAACTAAGATGTCCTAGCCTATAGTGCCATAGCATTATTTTTTCTCGAACAGAAATTGAACTAGTACTATTAAAGCTCTGAGCTTTTTTACCACTAACAAGTACTTCATCAAAGTAGTAAAGACCTTCAAGCATCCTAGCACGCCCAATCATCATCCTCGAGTTCTGGTCCTGAAATTCACAATGGGAGTCAAAAAATGTAACACGACAATTAGAATCCTTAGATAGTTTACTGACAGACAAAAGGTTACAGGCTAAGTTGGGGACGTGAGAAAACAGCATTGAGATTAATTTTCTCAGTTAGTTTAATAAATCCTTTTCCTGCAATAGGTGAAAAACTACCATCGACTATTCTGATTTTGTCATGACCAGAACAAGGGAAATAGGTACTAAATAAATGAAAAAACTAGTCATGTGATCGGAGGCACCGGAATCTATGATCCACAGAGAGAAGTTTAGGCAAGAGAAGGCTTTAGGATTTCTACCTGTTTGTGCCAAAAAAACACTAGGAGTACCGGATGAGGAGTTGGATTTTATCAGCTTTAAGAGTTGATCAATCTGCTCTTTGTTGAAGGGACCTGAATCGGCTTCATTAGCAGTAGGAAAGCCACGATTCTTCTCTCCTTGTTTGCTGCTTTTCCAGTTGACAGGTTTGCCATGGATCTTCCAACACGTTTCGCGTGTATGGCGAGGCTTGTTGCAAAAATCACACCAGACCGTGGCTTATCATCAAACCTGCGCTGGTAATTTGCAGCCTTGTTGGCCGCAGCATCTCTAATTAAAGCAGAAATTTCAATTGACTCACCAGTACCTTTTTTCTTAAGCATGACGCTCCTTCGGCTCTCTTCCTTCTGACTTCGGCAAATACTTCGCCAATGGATGGGAGAGGAGGTCTGCCATAATTCTTCCTCGCACTTCATCGAACTCAATGTTGAGGCCGGTAAGAAACTTGTAAATACGGCTGTCTTCCACAGTTTTCTTGTGGTGGTTGCAGTCGTCAACCGATTTCCATTCGTATGTGTTGAAGATGTCAAGATCCTGCCACAACCTTTTCAACGAATTGAAATATTTGGTGACGGAATCATCTCCTTGACGAATCTCTCCCAACTTCAAAGTCAATTCGAAAACTTGAGATTGATTTCCTAGGTCAGAATACATCTGACTAACATTATCCCACAACTCTTGTGCAGTAGTATAGCACATGTAATTAGAGCTTATATCCTCCTCCATGGAATTGACCAACCATGTCATAACCATGGAGTTTTCAGCGTCCCAACTGTCGAACAGCGGATCATTAACAGCAGGAGCCTTCTTGTCACCAGTGATGTAACCGATCTTTCCTTGCCCACGGATATACATCCGGACAGATTGTGACCAGCGGAGAAAATTATCACCATTTAGGCGGATGGTGGTGATTTGGACAGAGTGAGAGTTGAATGTTTTCACCGGAATGGCAGCGGCAGGGGTTGAAGTGGTTTCGGACGTGACTTCCGACATGGCTATGACGGTTTTAGGGCTGCTGTGTTTTTGTTGCTCTGATACCAACTTAGAAAATATGAGGAAGAAGAACTCAGAAAATATGAGGAAGAAGGAATATATTGCTGTTATATTCAAAACTTCTTATTTTGTGAAGAGAAAACTACACTCCTTATATAGGAGAGAACAAGAGCTACTATTTGTGCCACTAAGATCCACTATCACCACTAAGAGATCCACTATCACCACTAAGAGCCACTACCTATCTCCTTGCATAATATATACATCCATTATAGCCACTATCTAGATTACTATATACATCCATTATAGCCACTATCTAGATCACTAACATAGTGTATATAGACATTATCATAACCCACTAACAGCCACTATATGTCCACTAACAGCCACTAACAATAATAATCAGATTTCCAGCAATATTTCTTGTACAAGTTTTTCTTATTGGTTTCAGGTATGGCTAATTTAAAGGAGATAGACATTTCTAGGTGCTCAAAGGTTACTGATGCTGGTATTAGGCATCTTTTGTCGGTTTCAACTTTGGAAAAGTTGCATATTTCCGAAACAGGTGTGACTGCTGAAGGGATCTCACTTCTCTGTTCACTTACAAACCTGTCTGTATTGGACTTAGGAGGTCTGCCTGTCTCTGATTGGGCACTAAGTTCTCTTCAGGTACATAATTTTCAGTATTACATATGTTTCTAACATTTTTCCTGATTTGAATTTTCATGTCTGTTGTAATTCTTGAAACATGGTTGCTTCATTGATGCTTGTTCTATGATTTATACCTATTATTTTTAAATGGGTATAAAAGATGACTAATGCTCTGGCTATGGTTGTGTGAGTTTGTAGCATTATAAATAGTATTAATTAAAGGGTAAATTACCAACAGGTTCTACTTTGGGGACTTATTACCCATTAAGTCATATTGATAAATTTATTAGTCTCTTGTTTTTATGAATAAATTTACAGTGAAAAATTTATCAATAACACCTGTAGGTAAATAAGTCTAGTTAATAGGACTGATTGGTAAGTGTTGAATGTAACAATTCCTACACCTACTCCACTATAGTTAGTGACAATTCCTACACCTACTCCACTATAGTTAGTGCACCATAGTTAGTGATCCATTAAGCTGAGTCAGTACTGCAACCTCATCTTCAGGTCCATAGATGAGAGGGCTATTATGGCTCCTTCTATGTTCATTAGCAGCCATTCTCTCAACTGTAAGAAAGTGCCCAAGTGATGGAGTATTGTTGTTGTTGTTGACAGTCTCAGCATCTGTAGTGTCCCTTGGGCACAGAGAGATACACCAATTAGGTTTGAACCTGTAGGTCTTCTTGTTGTTGTTGTTGTTGGCTTCTGAAACTTGTGGTCTCCTCCTCATAATTGATGTTGTTCTAGTTCTAGTTCTAGCTCTAGAGAGATCTACAATGGTAGAAACACCCAACAAGCTCCCAAGAGTTATGCTCTTCTCATGGAAGAATGATCCTGTTGACTCTGTATCCAAATCTGATGTAGAATCAGAAGAGGAAGTAGGAGGAGAAGCACTGAGAAAAGTGTGGAAAGATGCTGATCCAAAAAACCCACTGTTTCTGACCAAACCACCAACTCTCTCAGTCAGTGGCTGCAGCAAACTCACAGGTCCACTTTTAGCTTATTTCCAAATATCTTGCCCATAGGTCCACTTTTGGCAAGAAATCGACTTGGAAATTCAGCAGGCTGCTTCTGGCCGGAAGACTCCACTTGCTTGGAATGGCTTGATCAACAGCCAGCAAATTCAGTCATCTATGTTTAGCAAATTCCAGCGGGCAGCGAAGGCAAAGGTGCCCGCCGGTGAAAAATAAATACAGGCCTAAATCTTATAGCTCTGATACCATGTAGGAAATTAATGTATTTGTAGCATTATAAATAGTATTAATTAAAGGGTAAATTACCAACAGGTTCTACTTTGGGGACTTATTACCCATTAAGTCATATTGATAAATTTATTAGTCTCTTGTTTTTATGAATAAATTTACAGTGAAAAATTTATCAATAACACCTGTAGGTAAATAAGTCTAGTTAATAGGACTGATTGGTAAGTATCTCTTAATTTAAACCAGCTCTTAGCATGGGGGCATTTCCTGTCACCTCCAAAAGGGAGGTGCATGGTCCGAGCAAAAAAAAAAAAAAAGACCAAAACAAAAAAGTCATGTTTTGAAAATAATTGAGTGTGTCAGACATGTAGAAATCTAGATTGCAAACTCATGTGTTCCTAGTGGAATTATGACTGCTGGAAATAATTATTTAATGGCATATTCTATCTTTTTTTTCCTTTCATTGCATTGGCACTTCCTTTTTCTTGGTGTCTGGTAAGTGGGGAACATTGATATGGTTATAGACTGGGTTTGAACTGGCCAAGAAAATCTTAGGTGGTCTCTATTACAAGGTGGTCCTGAGGGGACATATGCAATACTAGTTTGATATCTCTGCTTATTTACAATCTTTATATTTGACCTATACATCTTGCTGTATTGAATTCAAGGAATTGGTTATGCTATGTGCTCCTATCATATATAATGGCTCGTGCTATGGAAATTTTCTTTGTTTTGTGTTGTGTTGTCAGACATAAGTTTTATTCAGTGTGTTTGGTTTGAGTTTTTTGAAAATTAAGTTTTTTGGTTTTCGTGTTTTTTTGTTTATAGTGAATATTTTTTAAATTTTAAACATTTTTTTTTACATTTTAGGTTCACCTTACTTAGATGTATCTAAAAAGTAAAAAAATTGTGAAAAAATATTTTAAAAAATTAATAAATATATAAAAATACAAAAAATGTACTGAATTTTCGTATTTTTTTTTGTATTTTGGGTATTTAGTGAATTTTTAAAAGGTTTTCTTCACAAATTTTTTACTTTTTAGATACATGTAAGTTAGGTATGTCTAAAAATTTTAAAAATTGCTTACAATATTAAAAAAAATCAGTAAAAACAAAAAAACACGAAAAATAAGAAAGTAGAATTTTCTGAAAAATGTTTTTTGAAAAGTGAAACCAAGCATCCTGATTTCATTGTCAATTACATTGGAATGATTTGAATTCAGTAAGATTATAAAAATCTTTAATACAACTGTCGTGGTTTATGATTGCATTAGGTTCTGACAAAACTACAGTACCTAGACCTTTGGGGAAGCGAAATATCGAACGAAGGGGCTGCTATGTTAAAAGTGTTCCCTATGTTGAGCTTTCTGAATCTTGCTTGGACTAAGGTTACAGAGGTGCCAAATTTGTCCTCTCTTACATGCCTAAACATGAGTAATTGCAACATTCATTCTATATTTGAAGGGCATGGTAATAAAGTTCCTATATCGAAGCTTATTCTCTCTGGAGCAACATATGCAGATGTGTCTGAAGCCTTTCTATATGTTGAAACCAGTTCCCTATCCTTCTTGGACATGTCCAACTCTTCTCTTGGCAGATTTTGCTTTTTGTCTCACATGAATGCACTGGAACATTTGGATCTCAGCTCTAGTTTGATTGACGATAATTCAGTTGAGCTGATTGCATGCATTGGATCAAATTTGAGAATTTTAAACCTCGACAGGACAAGAGTGACCTCTGCTGGAGTGGGGATTTTGGCTGGAAATGTTCCCAATCTTCAAAATATCTCATTATCTTGTACGCAGATAGATGATCTTGCCATCTCATATATCAGTATGATCCCTTCGCTGAAGGTTATCAACCTAAGCAATACGAATGTCAAAGGTATGACTTTTCCTGCGAGTGTTGGAGCTCTTGTCGCATTTCATTGACTTCTCGATTTCTCAATTTCCATGGGTGCTGCTCTTTTCAAACCACTATCCAAGAAAGTTTTTCGTTTTCTGGACTTCAGTTTGAAACATGTTAGGATGACATTCATGTATAACCTATTGTACTATGACGTTGACATGGTTCCATTTGGTGTTCAAAATCAACTGTTGCTCATTGTTAGGATAATATTCATATATATGTAGCTCTTATATGGTATTATGTCCCGTTATATTCTCAATCTATGTGATAATTTTTAAGTTCTTTATTTGGCAAGATGTACTAAAGTGAGAACAACTATTTTTTAAATGGTTTTTCTGCAAGGATCAATTTTTGTTTGCAAACCTAAGTGGGGACTCACACACCCCTTCTTTTATACTCAGCCCTTATAGTAATTTCTTTCCCACATACCCCCTTCTATTTTTATTTATTTAGGCAAAGGAAAGAAAAGAAAGCAGCCAACTACATTGATCTGCTATAATATGGCCATATCAGCCCAAAAGGGATCCTATGCCCTGAGGGAGAACTGTAAAGAATCTCCATCACAATGGAAGCTTGAATTTTTTTTATTATCTAAGAAATTTACACGGGAATTCCCTTCTCTCAGAATGTGACTGAGCTTGCAATTGTAGCAATGCAGGAGAATTTACAGTTGCGTCTTGAATTGAAGACCACTTCTTTTGACCTGTAGACTTCGGTGGAGTTTGCAAACTGAAATCCCATAAGCGAAACTCTGTATCATATGCACATTTCATTCCTAATTGTTTATCATGTCCATGAATAGTCCATGATTGCCTTCTTGTAACAGCAATGCTATTATTATTATTGTTATTATTATTATTTTTTTTTTCTTTGAGGTTTATAGTTATAGATATATAAATTATTCTTCTGGATTTTCAGGTTTGATTCATCAAGTAGGTAATGAGCCAGATTGGATTCCCTCGCTGACAGCACTACAAAATCTCATTTATTTAGAAAGGTTGGATTTGGAGGAGACCAGAGTTGGGGATGCGGCACTACTTCCTCTATCAGGGTTGCAAAATTTGAGCTACTTATCTCTCAAAAGTTATTTCCTCACAGATGTGTCTTTGTACCTCTTGTCATCTATCCCTAATCTGACAAATCTCAGCCTTCAGAATGCTGTGTTGACCAATACTGGGCTTTATTCCTTCAATCCACCAGCAATGCTGAAAACACTGGATCTGAGGGGTTGTTGGCTCTTAACAGAGGACGTTCTCTTATCATTTTGCAAAATGCATCCTCAAATTGAAGTCAGTCATGAGCACGTTCGTTTTGTTCAATCTGACCAAGGCAGCTCCAACTCCTCATCTCCATCACAGGGCTCTTTCAAGAGCTTGCCATTGAAACAGAAGCGGGGAAAAATGCCCGTTTCTCCACTTAGATTCAATAACAATGCTTTCTTAGGTAAGCTTTGCTTTCTTCGTGATTATTTTCCTAAAGCTGCAGTTGTTTGTGACCCAGTTTAAATCTCTTCTCTTGGTTCTGAAATAGATCAAAGGTTGAAGTATAGCAGAGAAGAACTACTTGCGTTGCAGTTTTTGTCTTTATCACGTGTTTCTCCGCATGAAAGAGGTAATGTTGATACCTAAGTAGGAAACGCAATGACTTTTAAAGATATTGTCCTGTATAAACTGTATCAATTTTTCTGTATTTTTTTGGGAAACAACATTAGTTACTTAAAAGTGTCGTCAAAATATCAATAATGAATCCAATTAATTCAGATTTACTGTCAAATATGTTAAGGAGAATACATCAAGAGAGTTAGCTGCCATGGAGAGGAATATCTGATTGTAAATTTTGTAGTCTTTTTTTAATTCTCTGTGATTGTGAGTTGTTTAGTTCTGTAAATCGGACAGAAAATTGGTTGTTGAGAGGAACATAAAAATGTTTCAGTAATGCATTGAATTTAGGTGGCTATTTTATTCTATCAAACATATTATTTCATTTCAGTTCGTTTTATTATTCATTAGGTTTTTTGTAAATTGATTTATCATATTAAGAGGAAAATTTTATTATCAGGCAATTATCAATTAAAAAAAAAAGGTAGATTACAGTGACTTCCCTTGACGATTGTCCAAATTACTGTTGGTCCCATCTATATGGAAAAATGGCTAACTTCCGCTTATGGGCATAAAAAAAGTCTACTTTACTACAAAACTTATAAAATGACAAAGATACCCTTACACCTACCACTATCTCCGTCTCTTCTAACCACCACTGCCACCTCTTCATCCCTTTGTTTACCACACAGCAAGCCTACCATCACCCTTCCACTCATTTCGCCTACACTGCCACCCCTTTCACCCTATTGCAAACCAAATATCAAGAAGACAAGGAAAAATGAATAAAAATCATGCCAAAAAACAAATTTTTTTTTTAAAAAAAAAAAAATTCAAGCCTACAAATGATCTTCCGTTCTCTATAAATGAGCTCAGCAAATATCTCAAAACCATAACCATTACAATGGGCTCCACCTCACAACCCCCCAGCATGGTTGTGGTTTCCTACCTTACAATCAAATATCATAAAAGATAGGAAAGAGTAAGAGAGAGGGAGGGGAATGGGTTTTCCACCATCTTTGTTGTTGGCAACCCAACAAAATAAAAATAAAAAAAAATCCAGAAATCAAGAGAGGAAACGAATGAGTTTTCCACCATCTTCGTTGTCAACCCACTGAACAGCCAGGTGGAGGCAGCCTTGGACACCACAAATCTTGAGAATGATGGACACAAATCTAGAGGGCAGAGTTGGGGCAACTCAAAGTTGCGACATGGGAGCAAGGCGCTATGTGTGTGTGTGTGTGAGAGAGAGAGAGAGAGAGAGAGAGAGGGGAAACAATTATTCAAGTAGGGCTATTAAACAAATCAAGCTACTCGAGCTTGACTCATGTTTTGCTCGATCGGCTCGTTATGTAAACAAATCAAATTTGAACACAATTTTAAGTTCATTAAGTTTTCAAGCCAAACTTCAAGAACCTATTACTCAGCTCGATGAACTTAATCACACTACAAAAAATTAAGCTACTTGAGTTCAATTCATGTTCAACTCGTTAACAATTCATTCGAAATCAACTCATTATACATATTTTGAAATTTGTTAAGTTTTCAAGTCAAGTTTAAACAGTTCATTACTTGCCTCATTTACGGCCGTAGTTTTACAGGATGAGACACAACATATGATTCTGTTAGTGATTGTAGCGTCTCTAGATCGTTATTCAATTGTGGCCGAATCTTCGTAGACTATGATGATTTGGGCAGATCATCATTGGACTGCGGTAGTGGTTAAATCTCTCAAGGCAACAATGTAGTAAGAAGTGTAGGTGGTGGTGGTGCAATGAGAAATGTGTGGGGAAAAGGTGGTGACATGGTATGAGAAGAGAAGGAAGTGTCAGAGAAGGGGTAAGAAGAAGCCTCAAAGGAAAGGGACGAATACAAGCTGATAGAGTGGGAATGGAGAGAGAGGGTTTGCCCCTTTTTATTGAATTGCCCCACTTAACCCAATGTGTCAAGGGCAAAATAAAAAATTCATTCTTAAAATTGCTTACATCATCATATGCATCCAACTCTAACGATTCCCTAATCACAAGCACTAGTGAAATGTGATCCAAATGTCAAAGGGAGGCTGCTGTCATTGTCCCAAATTGATGGGGCTAATTTGGGCAATAGTCAAAGGGAGGTCCGTGTAATTTACCCGTAAAAAAATATTTGGGCAATTTAAATCTAGTATGCTTTTTGAAACCCTCTCTTTTTGGGAAGGAATAAATTTTATTTCATACCCCATAAAAAATAAAAAAAAATTCGTTGTTTTGAAATTTTGGAAGCCCTTCTAGCATATACGTTTGTTGGAAGTTGCAACCACTCATTCTAGTGGTTAGTTTCAGACAAGTAACAACATCAACATTGCCCTCCCCCCTTTAGTTCCAAGAGGTTGGAATTCCATTCACCAATACAAAACAAATAACAGAATGAAAAATCTGGATAGTGAAATGGTGACCATTAATATAACCTCTAGATATAACAATGTCTTCATTAACCGTGCACAAAAGATCCTAACAATCATCTTTGATCTTGCTCTGATCAATGATGAAATAACCAGTATGACTGCTTGTGTTTGATGCACTTCCACACTGGCCTTATCATGAACCCACATTACATAGTTGTAACTTAGTCATTGGGTAACCGTATATATATTATGTACAATCGAATATTAAAACAAATAAACGGGGATTATAACATGCAGCAGCATCACAGAAGGGAATCATCTTTAGAGCTGTTAAACTGGGAGAAACGGGTTACTTTGCACTCTTGTACATGTTGTCAATGATGCTCTGCATCACAAAATATTTGCTTTTAGTACCATGGCCGCCAGAAAAACAGTATTCATGAATACATAATCAAATGGCTCGAAAATCATGTTCCAAGTCTAAGCCTATGTTTGGCATAAACTTTATGGGTTAAAATAGTCACAAAAACACAAAATAGGTTAAAAAGCCAATAAGACAAAATATCATATCCAAACCATAATATTTCATTTTTTCTTTCACAAAAGTCAAAAAGCTAAAAAGTTCATCCCAAACGAGGTTTTTTAGCTCCAGGCTAAAATAGCCAAAAAGCCAAAAAGTCAAAAAACCAACCCACATCCCAAATGAAATTTAAGAATCAGTCCATGAATTGGATCACAGGTTAAAACAACTTGTCAGTCAATAAACATAGTACAAAGGCACGCTATAAGATTTCTTGGGAGAATCAAGAGGAGGGCTACCTGATAGTATTTGAGCAACTGAGGTCTCTTCTTCTTGAATGTTGGGGTGATAAGGTCACGATCCATGTCAAATGGCACGGGGTCAAGGTGAACAGCTTTTATAAATTCAAAACCTTTCAACTGCCAAGCGTAGTGCAAATGTTTTCAGGAATCATCCTTGATGAATCCTTCTTCCAATGACCTAAGAAAAGTAATGACAGGAACTCAAAAAAGTAAAAGAATCTAACCTTCTTTTCTTTTGCAACCCTTGTAAGCTCTCCAAGTATGTATTCTTTTGCCTTGGGATTTTCACAGAGGGAATCAAAATCCCCAAGCACACCATTTGCTTCAGCCCAAAGTTCGAGTGCTTGCTTATTTGGGTTAACAACAGCAACAAGGAATGACTCAAAGCTGTTCCCATATATCCATAACTGAAATTGAAACACGGGCAGAATCAAACACAAGCCGATCTTCGGTAAGCAAATAAAATCAGGAATAAACACAACACCCAAATTCAATGCCCCAAAGTATAGGTATAGATCTGATCTGACCATATTTAAGTCACTCCAAGAATTGTCTCCAATAGAAAAAGGTATGCAAACGTGAGAGATGTACAATCTTAGCAGATCCATATGTATAGGCAAAAGCATGTGATCTTTTTTTCACCTTAAAATATGACATATTACAATCCCATGTTGCATGAACAAGACAAATGCAAATCTGAAGGAAATAGCACCATCTTATTCAGAACACAGCTTGTAATAAACATTGTTCTATACTTCTATACATAAAATTCTATTCCTCCACCCCAAGAAAAAAAAAAGGCTTGAAAGTCCCAATTCATCTCGATATTTCCATCATTATGTATTGGCCATAGTGTTCCATGTTTCTCTTCTTTTTGTAAATATTGGCCAAAGTTTCTAGAATATTTCAAAAGGACCTATGTATTTGACAGTCACTTTTGGTGAAACTTTTTACAAGCTAAAAGCTGATAATTAGAAAACAAAAAATAAAAAACCTCTCCTCGTTCCCAATAATTGACTTATTTAAGATATTTTTTCCTTATAAACTATAAACAAAAGTTGCACTAAACATTCTAATTTCTAACACAAATTTTTAAAAAAGTAGGCCCATAAGCTACACCTAATGGGGCCAACAATATAAACAAAAGAAAACAACTTTTAAGTAATAACAGTTGAGAACTATGATAAGGATGAAGGCATTTGAGGGATGTACTTAACCATTATCAATAACATTTCCCCATTACATACTGTATGGCGTGTTTGGATCTTGGAATTGTAGAGAGAATAAAAAGGAATGGAAATTTGGAGGGAAGAGAAAATTGAAGGGATTTGTGAAAAAAATTAGCTTATATTTCATCCCCTTTTCCCTTTTCTTTTGTCCACAAATCCAATATTCAAACACAGCCTAAAAGTCCATTATGATGGCAATCGAAATTCTCACAGAAACAACACTGTAACCAAAATTATATTCATAATATACTATTCACAACAGCTGAAAGCCATACTGAGTCAATATCAGGAACATTGCCATGAACATTCTCCAAGTTTTCAACAGCAACATATTCTCCGTGTGAGAGCTTGAAAATGTTCTTCTTCCTGTCTATAATTTTCATGCTCCCATTTGGTTGCCACTCGCCAATATCCCCTGATGGGAAAAAATTGTTAGGAGCTGGATTGAGTAAAAATATAATCTTGAATTAATGGATTCTAAATTAATTCCAGAAGAGACACTGGTGCAGGCAAACCTGTGTGGAACCATTCACCAACCATAACCTCTTTGGTGAGGTCTTCACGTTTGTAGTACCCAGAGAACAAGGTCTCACCCCTTATACATATTTCTCCACGTTGTGTGCTTGAAAGGGCATCATATCCCATTTCAGGAACAGATTCTAGGCACACATCCACATTGGGTAATGGAGGACCCACTGTACCAAGCATATCCAGCTCATTTGGTAGTGAGACAAATGTTCCACCACAGGTTTCAGTCAGACCTACATCACAGTCAGTAAATAAAACCAAATAGGATACACTGGAAGATGTAAACTGGTGAATCAGTAAATTATCTACTTAAATAAAAAACACCCCATGACCTCAACAATATATTCACTTACTAACACCTAAAAGCTACCTACGTTTAGCCGAAACATAGGTACATTGTCAAAGTCTAATCCAGCTTGTTTGTCAAATTATCATGGTAAACAAGAATTACATGCTTGACAGATACCCAGATCGATACGAGACTGCTAATGAGTTTTCAGCCATGAAGATTGGGCTTCTATTAGTTGTATTGACATATAATTAGTCATTTATAGTGCAATGATGCAAAAAAAGTTATTCAACATAAAAGCTTAACATAGGTCATCCAGGCATCAAGAAAATGGATCTTAGGTGCATTATAGCAGTTAACACCACAACTTACATTGATTCACAGTAGCTGATGACGGTGTAGGGAAATAGAAGTGGCACAGTAGATTTACTTTGTCAGCCAAATCAATGCTGCAAATGTAATTTTACTAGTGGCTTCCCATACATGTGAATGTCCCTGAGCATATGAGATCACTTGTGCACTTGTACAATTTGATCTAGTTCATGAATTTGGACAATTATCTACACCGTTTTCAATCTAAAGGCTCCGAATCACTAGCCACCCTAAGTCACCAGACCACTATTATCCCATCTGATACATAGCCAAAGGTTTTGGAAAAGGTCAATATGACATACAATGTGCAGCCACCAAGTGTGGAGACATCTTCACGCCTCATCTGCAGAAAACTGAGGCAGCACGATATACTTATTTAACTTCCATGTGTAACCCTCAAGAAACATGAATCCAGGCTGATTAACTTTCTGATATGCATAAATAGTGTACCAAATCAAAGAGATGTGTCATCATGTTGTTCATTAAGGCTGCATCTTATTGTATTTTCACATTGAGGGCTGGTATATATCGCCCAAACATTACACTGGAACCTTCACCTCCTATGTAGTTTCCCATGTGGCATGGAAAGCCCCATTATTTTTTAAATTTGATGGGTCCTACAGATACACATGGCATTGGTTGCATGGATAGACATAAGAGGTGAAATAAATCCCATGATAAATATCATTTCTCTTTCAGATTAAACAGAACGGTTAAATAAGGAAGCTGAATCTCTCCGGCCACTACATCTCCCCAATTTTATAGAAAGCTGCATATTAAATAAGGATGCCAATCATTTATTGTTCTCAGAAAGAGAAAAATTCTTATAAATATATAAAGTACATGTACTCTTATTCAAGCTGAACAAAATAGAGATATCCAGAAACCAAATGTGGCAAGCATATTCCACCAAACTCTTCATCTAAGAATATTTAATATATCCAAAAAGCAATGAACTGCAGATTTTTCATAGGCAGAACAGCAGATAAGCGTGACAGAACTCTATTACCAAGTTCTGTTTAAGCAACAAGGAAACAAATATCAGCGAGCTGCCTTAAATAGACTGGGAAACAACCGAAGGCCACGTTTAGCAGAAGAGTAAGTGAATTGGTATGCCAATGGCAATATATCTAAAGAAAACAATTTAAACATGAATGGATATGTCCTAATTTCAAAGGACTGCATACCATATCCTTGAAGAACATGAGCACATGCGACCACTCGCAGAAAAGCTTCTACATGGGTAGCAAGAGGTGCTCCTCCAGATAAAATAACACGTACATTTCCCCCCAGTCCTTGCTTTACCTGAGGATTGAAGAAAGACAAATTTGTGTATGGAAAAACCTGTAACAGTAAAAGAGGAAAAGAATACTTTGAAGCTGGTACAAGATTATGTACACCACCTTACTGAAAACAATTTTGTCACAGAGCGGAGATGCCTCTGTATGTTTACTCCCACTCTTCATGTTATGAAGTTTGCTGCAGCATTTTTTAACGTGAAGAGAAAAAAAATTAGACAGCGCAAAACCACGACGACTTAGCTTGCCTTATATTACAAGCAAACACAGGAGTAAAGTCCTAGTCCCGGAGTTATATGCATGATAAATGACATGCCAATTGAAATAGGAAGCATAATGTACATGGGTGATCTTGGAGGGTAATATCAAGATTAAATAATAAGCTGAGAAAGAAAATTAGGAAGGTGAAATCCTTCAACAAGGACAAAAAATGACCATACATTTGGAAGCATTAAATTAAATATCTAGTCATGAATTTGACCAATCCAGTTATGGATGCAATGATGTCCTTCAAGAACTGGAAAAGGACTCATTGACAGGGTTTAAAAATAGAGTGGAATCTTGGTGTCCAAAGGAACTGTGTGCATAGCGGCTCCACAAGATATCCTCATTATTCTTTTTTCTTTCCTTTTACTAAAAGGTTAGAGATGTTGAGACGAACTTACTAGGAGTATGCAAAGTTAAACAAAGTATTTTTCAAGAAACCCCCAGAAGAAATCTTCTGTTGCAAACCTGAAAATAAGAAAGGGAATTAGGAGAGTGACATGCAACTAATTTGAAGGGGAGAGTGAAAGATCTAATATACTTAGTTGGCTTTATAATTGCAACGTTACAAAAGGACACCGTGTGCATACAGTATGAGCACCATTGGATTTACATTTAACTTTGCCCTCGCTAAATGCACCTTTTCTTGTGTTCAGGATTCAGATTTTAATAGCCTTATGGCAGGATTTAAAATAAATTATAAATCATCAAACTTAAACAACAATTTGACTGTTCTTTTTCATATTTTTTAGATCAGAAGATAATTTTGCAGTTAAAAAAAAGAAACATAAAAGTAAGTCATTAACCCTAAATCTTTCCCTGGTGCCGATCTAGTTGATTACTGTATGGTGGATCAACACCAGTGCAGGTGATTAAACCCACAATACATATGAAGCAGTTCCATTATGTGCATCTGTAAGATTCCTGAAAGCTTTTCTGTATATTCAATTGTAGCAATTTACAAAGAGTTCATCAGTTTATATAGCCCTAAATCTATGACTGAAAAAGGAAATACAAAAATACAAACTAATTCTTATTTACAAACTAATGCCATATATACAATATATTCTCACACCCCCGCTCAAACTCAAGGTGTTTTAGCAGAAAACACTGAGAGTTTACTGAGAAGAAACTGAAACCAAGCAATAGTATGAGTCTTGGTGAAGAAGTCCGCAAGTTGCAAAGCCGAGAAGACGAAAGGAAGCGAGATAGAGCCAGACTTCAGATACTGTCGAACAAAGTGACAATCAATCTCAATGCATTTCGTCCGTTCATGGAAGACAGTATTGTGAGCAATCTGAATAGCACTCCGGTTGTCACAATAGAGAGAGGTTGGAGAAGACTAAGGTACATCCAAATCAGAGAGAAGACAATGAAGCCAAACAAGCTCAGCAGTAGTATAAGTCATAGCACGATACTCAGTTTCGGCAATAGAGCGAGCAACAACAGTTTGTTTCTTGCTTTTCCAAGAGATTAAGGAATCGCCAAGAAACATGCAGAAGCCAGAGGTGGACTTGCGTTCATTAACATCACCAGCCCAATCGGAATCAGCATAAGCCACCAAGTCTAAAGAGGAAGTAGAGGACAACAGTAAGCCTTGAAAGATAGTATCCCGGAGATAGCGAAGAATGCGAACCAAAGCAACCTAATGGGTAGAGCGAGGAGCAAAAACGAACTGACTAACCACATGAACAGCATAAGCAAGATCAGGGCAAGTGACAGTCAAATAAACTAAACAACCCACAAGCTCGCGATAGAAAGTGGGATCATCCAGAGGAATACCATCAGTAGAGGTGAGCTTCACATTAAGCTCAATAAGGGTATCAAAACCTTAGTATCAGTAAGACTGACACTGTGAACAACCTCATTAACATACTTGGCCTGAGACAGAAAATAACCCTTTGGAGAAGAGACAACCTCAATACCAAGAAAATACCGCAATGGACCAAGATCCTTCATTTTGAAGGTGTGGAAGAGATGTTGCTTGACCTCAGAGATAGCAGAAGAGTCAGAGCTAGTGATGATCATATCATCCACATAGAGTAAGAGAGCAACAAAACCAGCCAAGGTATGTCTTAGAAACAAAGCAGAGTCGGAAGCAGAAGGATGACACCCAAGCTCGGTAACAGCAGTCTGAAAGCGATCATACCAAGCACGAGGAGATTGCTTCAAACTATATAGAGCACGCCGAAGATGACAAACCTGCCTAGAGGAATAGAGAAAGCCAGGGGGAGGACGCATATAGACCTCCTTAGTGAGATGACCATTAAAAAAGCATTCTTAACGTCTAACTGATAGAGAGGCCAAGAACGAATAGCAGCGACAGAGATCAAAGATGGACAGTAGTCATCTTGACAACAGGAGTAAATGTCTCCTCATAATCAATACCATACTCCTGGGAGAAACCTTTAGCAACCAAACGAGCTTTGTAGCGCTCAAGAGAACCATTAGAATGAGTCCAGACTTTGTAAACCCATTTGCAACCAACCAGATTCTTACTAACAGGAAAAAGAACCAACTCTCAAGTATTAGTTTTCTATAGAGCAGACAACTCATCCTCCATAGTTTGAACCCAATGAGGATCTTGACAGGCCTCCTTGTAAGACTGAGGTTCTGAAAAAGAGTGAATAGCAGATAAAAAAGTACGATAGAAAGCAGAAAAACATGTATTAGACCAACCCAAACTGTTTGGAGGATGATGCGCTCAAGTAGGATATCGGTGTGCAGCAGGATCAGAGTTGTCAGAAGCAGGAGGATCAACAGCAGGGGCAGAGACAACTGGTGAAGGAGGAGCCTTGCGACGAGAATAAACTAACAACGGAGGAGAAGAAGAAGCTGAAAGAGGAGAAACAACCACAGGTGAAGCAGGAGAAGAAGATGGAAAAAACTCAGAAGAAACTGTGGAGATATACTCATCAGACGGGACCTCAGAAGGAAACGGATCAATACGAACCAAATCCTTTTTGGAAACTGGGGTGGTGAGAGGAGGAAGCTGAAAGTAAGGTAGATGTTCGAGAAAAGAAACATGACGGGAGACAAAGACGACAGAAAACAGGGTCGTAACACCGATAGCTTTTTTGAGTAGGATTATAACCCAAAAAGACACAGAGGACAAACCGGGCACTAAGTTAGGTCCTATCTTTGTGGGGAAGAAGGACAAAACAGGTAGACCCAAACACACGGAGGAAGTAGTTAGGAATTTGAGAGAACAAAGCCTCATAAGGAGACTGACTAAAAAGAAGGAAAGTAGGCATGCAGTTGAGAAGAAAAGCAGCAGTAAGAACTGCCTCCCCCAGAATGGAGCCGGAACTGAGGTAGAGAGAAGAAGAGACCTAGCTATTTCAAGGAGATGACGGTGTTTACTCTGGGCTCGACCATTTTGGGCAGGTGTATCTGTACAGGAAGTTTGGTGAATGGTATCCAAATTGGCCAAATACTCACAAAACTCATTTTTAAAATATCCCCCCCCCCCTCCAAAGTCAGACCGTAACACTTTAATTGTAGACCCAAACTGAGTAAGAATCATAGACTGAAAGGTACGGTATATTTGATAGAAATCAGACTTATGAGTCATAAGATAAACCCAAGTATAACGGGTACAGTCATCAACAAATGACACATAGTATGCAAAACCCCTTTTGGTGAGAATAGAAGAAGGGCCCCAAACATCAGTATGAACTAAAGAAAACAGTGTATCAGATATAGAAGTACTTTTACGAAAAGGTAAAGCTGTCATTTTGACAAGTTTACACCCCCAACATTCAGTAAGTTCACCAAGAGAAACTTTACCCAATATACCAGATTAAGCTAAAGACGTAAGCGATCAGCAGACAAATGCCCTAATCTAGAATGACACAAGTAGAAAGGACTAGACAGAGAATCTAACTGAAAAGAGGAAAAGGCAGTCAGAGAGGTTGCTGTAGGCAGATGCAAGCTCTCCACCACATAGAGGTCTCAACTCTACAGTCGGTCCCAATCTGTTGCTTAGACATCTGATTCTGCACAGAACAGATAGAAGAAAATATAACATAAAAAACTAGAGGCATCAAGCTGACTGATAGATAATAAACTGACAGATAACTGAGGAACATAAAGGACAATAGTAGACGGTGGGACAGACCCAACAGATATAACAGACATACCAGACCCATTAGCAGCATTAACAATAGTAGGAAAGGGAGGAGGAGTACAATTTTGAAATAAGGAGAGATGGGGAGTCATATGATGAAAGGCACCAGAGTCAAAAAGCCAAATAGACGAAGAAATACCTGAAGAAGACCCAAGCAAACCTGAATGAAGAGAGGAAACAATGGAAGCAGATAAAGATGGCTAGGAGGTAAACAATGTATGCTGAAACTAACTAATTCGAGCAGTCAAGGAAGCCAAGTCAAGATTAGAAGCCGGAGCAGATGCAGTAGAATCGGCGGGAGGTCGAACGGTACTCAAAGGAGGAGCGCAGAACTTGATCGGAAACTACTGGGAAGACGAGGCAGACACCAGCGAAGCAAACAAACATCTCTTCTTGAGACAATGATACTTCCAATGGCCTTTATGATGGCAAAAAACACACTCATCAGAAGCCAGAGACATCATAGTAACCAAAAAACTGAGGGGTTCAAATGCAATCAAACAAAATAGCTAAACCAAAGGTAATACTCAAAAGTGGAGGGGTCAAACTGTAATAAACAGGAACTTGTTTGGTCCAAACAAGAATAAAAGAGAACTGGATAATTTCAGGACCCTCAAAGTGGGTCAACTTCGAATAAATCAGATACGTTGACCAAGAGAAGCAGAACCAGATGATGTCGAACAGATGGGTCACCTCTCAGAAGAAGCAGAACCAGCAAAAGAAGAGACAAACCTCGTCGGAGGGGAGTCTTGTAGCAATAGAGAAGACAGAGAGAAGGGGCTTTGATTGAACCAGATGAGCCTTGAATCAGACGAACCAAACCCAGACAAACCAGACGATCAATGAAGCAAGAAGCTTCAATCGACAACCAGGTCTGAGAGAGAGAGAGCCAGATTGAGCCAAGAAGAAGACTCACGGCCAACGACTGCGACACTCTTCAACTAACGGTGCTAGGGTTTCGCAACCAGCTTTGATACCATGTAAGATTCCTGAAAACTTTTCTGTATATTCAATTGTAGCAATTTACAAGGAGTTCATCAGTTTATATAGCGCTAAATTTATGACTAAAAAAGGAAACACAAAAATACAAACTAATTCCTAGTTACAAACTAATGCCATATATACACAACATGCCATATATACAATATATTCTCACAGCATCAACACACATTTGCATATAATTATGGGAATAAAAAGGCATACCTGAATAAATTTTGTCCAATACTCGGGGAACGGCACAGAAAATAGTAGGTTTCAGCTCACCAATATCCTCAATCAATAATTTGGCATCCTAAAGATGTAACAAACAACTAATTGTTACATTGAACTCTACTGTGGGAAGAAAGAATTGTTAGTCATCTTACCCCACGCCAAAATCCTATTGAGGCACCATGATTGATAAAACACTCCTCAATCACCCGATCAAAGATGTGTGCCAGAGGAAGATATGAAAGGTATACATCCTCGACAACCAACTGTAAAATTTTCAAATAGAGGGGTAAGAAGTTTTACATAAAGCAGAACAATTAGATCGACCAATTGCCTGCCCCATAGATTTGTCTCTACAATGGAGAACATAAAGCCTCAAGCCAACTTTGACTTCTAGCATGTTCTCCCTAAAACATGTAGGGAAGTAAATTGAATTATGTGCTTACCGCTTCATCAACACTCTCTAGCAGGCACTTCACCCCAGCTACAAGAGTAACAATGCTATTATTGGGAATCATTACACCCTTTGGGTCACCAGTCGTGCCACTAGTATACATTATCGTACATATATCACCTTTCCTTTTTACTGGAAGATCATACTGTTTATTGTCTCCCTGCAAAACAAATGGGCAGAATTCAAATCAAAGTAATAAACAGTCAACAGTTATAGAAGTATCATCCATACGTAGCCCCTTGGTGAACTGGCATCATAATAAGTTGCTAATTTATCTAATTTTCCCATTAAACAAGTTAACTCAGGTCCGGACCAGATTTAGTTCTTCAAAGGATGCACTCCACAAGTATGTTAAAGCTGTAATGAACTAGGACAGCAGGCTCATTTTATCCACACCAAAAAAAAGGTGGTCCTCTAATGACCACTAGATCAAAGGTTCGCATTCACAAATCAAAACAGTAGAATTTTTGTTTTTGCCTTGAGATTTTCTCATATGCAGGATTTGACCAAAAAATACGAAATGCAATGAGCTACTGTAAGCCTCATTTTTCTCCACTTGCTAACAGTTGCTTTAAAAGCCAAGTCCCCAAGACAACATAGCAGTATTCATTAGCCAAACTCCTTATGCATCAAATGTGTTATATAAAATCTATCAAAAGGAGTTTTGCATGGAACATGCTTGAGACTTCTCGTAATCAAGTTCTGTGCTAAATTGAGCCTCTATTTACGGTCAGTTTTAATATGCTAGTGATGAATTTATCTACATTTTTGTTATGTTTGGGTTATAATTATATACAAGCAATATGTACAGTTACTGGCCATGGACAGTAGTGATAATCCATGGGCTTTTTCCATGCCATTGGTCTTCATAAATGGTGTATGGTAGGTCTACAATCGTGTCAAAATTTTCAAAACTTCCTACTTTGAAGTTCTAATTCTTATGGGGTTCGTAACACCTTAAAGCTATCTATGTATCCTATGAATGCAACAGAGATTCTTTCTTTTTCTTTTTTGTTATAAGGATTTATGTAAGATGCACCAATTGGGTGCAACCCATGTACGAAGGAAAACCTATATCATTTGTACATCAAAAACATATTCAAATGCCTCTACAAAATCCAAAATTTGGTTGAAGGATAGATTAATCACCCTCAAAAACCCATTTTCATAGACATTATATAAGAATGCTGAAGCAACATAACAGATGTCACCATGTTCCTGCCCGCAGTATGGAAAGACACCAATGCCAGTGACCTCTTGTGCCGGCAATCAACTCCAGCATGTCATCTTATCATCATCAAATCAGTTTATTATTAGATAGATAAACAGTAGGATCCATAAATGGCAATGAAATGTCATAATACAATGATTTTGCAACACAAAATGTGCTGTAACCATTGACGACTGAGATCCCTTGTTTGAATTCAACAAATTATGTACCAAACAACTTCCCTTTGATAAAATTTCATGAGTTGCAAGACAGGAATTTTCAACTCAAACCACAAAATTATTAGCAATACAACCAGATATATAAAAAGAATCATAGATTAACACAAGTAGCTTACCAATAACAAAAATTCATCCCAAGAATATATAGCCAAACCAAACTTCTGAACTTCTTCTCTTTGTTCAGGAGTGATCTTGCCAAAGCTCACAATTGCTACACAGAGAAATGATATATTATATTTCTTAATTCCACTTGCAAACATGCAAACTGAATACTGAATCAAATGCAACTCACTTCTCAAGTATTTTGTTGTGTTAGGAAAGGTTTTCAGCACCTGAAAAAGAAAAAGAAAAGTTAAAGGATAAGGGTGCACAATTCAGATACAGCATATCATAGGTTGTCCTATCACCACCATCTTAGCACAAACCAAACTACCACCACAAACTTGCCAGAAAATGGACCTTTCAAATATCAACTACATATGAACTCACATAGAAAATGCATCTAGATTTTGGTGTCAACATCAATGTGATTATCAAATCAGATAAAGAAGAACTATCTACAAATATTTCATAGCAACCCAAATGCAAATATAGAACATCTTTACCTCAGGAATCTTTTTTTCTTCCACAAAAACTATTGTAATCTCTGCATGGCATATTATAAATTTCACAGCACCAGCACCTAAACCATGGAAGAGCATTGGTGATGTAGAACGAAGTAGGGAAAGAGAGAGAAAACAAACCAAGTTGGCCACAGCCTATTCTCACATTATCAACATCAAACAAAAATAATACAAAGCAAAGCCTAATATTTTTAGGCCAAAACCCTAAAGTAAATTAGGAAGCTAGATCCTAACATTATTTGGAAACATAATCACTTTTTCCAAACAATTATTTATTTAAACCCTAGCTAGATATAACCAATAATAAAAATAGAAATCTACCAATGACAGGGGTTGTTGGGATGTCCTAAATAAGTGCACTTTTTATCTTTTTGGACTAAAAAGTTGAGGAAAAAAATATGGATGTTTGGGTTAACTATTTGACTTTTTATGAAAAAAATGTGTATTAAAAAATTGTATAAATAAGTGTGTAGGAGAAGATAGGGTAGGAGGCCGTACGGATGGAGAGAGGAGCCGGCTGGGTGAGTGATGAGGAAATATTGTCTCCTTCTCGGTGATTGATTGGATGGTGTTGTTTGGTCCGTGGGGGCCCACCACGGGTCCCGTTTTTCTAATCGGAACCGTTCAATGTGTAGAACTCGTCGAGTACTATATGCTTGTAAAAAATCACGTTGATTGGATATCAACAGCTATCTGATCGTATTATTTTTTTTGGTTAACTGTTAACTGTAACAAAACTGATTTGATCATGTAGTTAGCGATATCCGATAGACGTTATTTTTTACAGGCATATGGTACTAGACGAGTTCTACATATTGAACGGTTCAGATTATCAAAATGGGGACCCATGGTGGGCCCTTACGGACCCAACTTTACTATTAAGATTTAGTGAATATTCTACTATAATTTTTTTTTCTTCTGTGTCACTGGTACCTCTCATCACGTCAGTCATCATTTCGGCCAACTTTTGATTTGTATTAATATTTGTTTATTAATTTTTTAATATTTTTTTTTGGTGAATAGTGATAACTTTTAAACTTTTTGTGTAACTTTTTGGCTTTTTGACTTATTCTAAGGTTGCCAAACTTGACTTATTAGACCAAAAAGCCTTCAGCCCAAGCAATGGACCCACAGGCTTCACCCTAAGCTTCCAAATCACATAATGGACCTCTAAATAGTTAAGTGTTACGGCATCAGTTCTCCTTTGCTGAAAGAACTCGACTCCAGGAGCATGACCAAGAATTCCCATCAGCAAGGGCAACACGTCTAATCAGTAAAGAATTCTTCCGCAATTTAACGGCTTTGGGGTCGGTGGCACAAGCAAGGGTGTATTTTGTAGAATCATCAATGAAATAGTAGCTTGATTATTTATTATTTATTTATTTATTTATTTTTTGTGACTTGATTTCTCCATTGATATGGTCGTGATTTTAAGAGAGTGACGAGAGGAGTTGGAGAATAGAAGGCAGAGAGTGAGGGGAGAATGGTAGTGGGGTTGGTAGGGATAAGGGTATTTTTGTCATTCCATGTTTTCTATTAATAGAGTTAACTTTTGAGGTCTATTAAGAGAGATCAGTGTCATCTACTCATACTTACGGGGGCCGCAGTTATTTGGGTAATTGTTAGGGGAGGTCCATGTAGTTTGCTCATTATTTATTTAAATCCTAGCTAAATAATACTAACAATAAAAATAGAAATCTACCAATGACATTTATTGGACCAAAAAGTCTTCAGCCCACACATTGAACCCATGGGCTTCAACCTAGGCTTCCAAAGTGGAAAATGGACTCCCAAATAGTTAAGGGTTGCGGGGAGCTTCTATTTGCACACACCACTTCCCCTCTTTTCACACACTTAATGATATATTTTTTTTATTACATTTTTATCCTAAAATAAAATTACCAACATATCCCTTTCTTCAACTAAAACCCTAACCCCAACCCTAATACCCAACACAATCCCTCCCCCTTTGGTCGTCCCCTTCCTCAACACAGTCCCTCCCTCCATCGCCTCCCCCCCCAGCCCCTCTCTTCTCAAATCAAAGCCTCTCCCCACCCATCGCTCGTCGCTCACTCACCCTCCCCACCACCCCTGTAACCCCCCACCTTGCAACGCAACACCACCGCCGTCGCAGCTCCCACCCCTTCGCGATCCTCAATCCACAGAGAGAGAGAGAGAGAGAGAAGCATCGAGGAACCTAGATCTAGGAAGAAGACTCATTTTCTTGCCATTCGAACTACCAGTGTCGAAATAATCGCCTCCATTCGGAAATCAACCATCGAACCAATGAATTTGGTTCGACCATCAACATCCGAAATCTCCTTTTCGCGACTTAGAGAGAGAGAGAGAGAGAGAGAGGGGCTGAGGTGGGGGTTGCGATAGTATAGCCAGTGGGTGGAGGAAGAGGTGGGGATGGCGATTGGAAGTGAAAGGGAGGTGGTAACAGTGGTGCTGCGTCGCCGCCGGCAAGGTGGTTGCTGGTGTGGAAGGTGTGTGGATTAAGAGTGTTGGAAAGTTGTGTGTATGGGGATATAACTAAAATAAAAGTGTGTGTGATGAGTAAATATATCTATATATATATATTTTTTTTAGGTGTGTGAACTAAGAAGGATGTGCACAAAGAGGGATGGGTGTGTGCAAATAGAAGCTCCCAGGGTTGCGCCATCAATTGGTCAACCTTCTATCAAACATTATATTTATCACACTACTCCCCCAAAATATAATACCAGAAACAAAGCTATTATATGGGATAAAAGAAGTTTATACACATAATGAAAGAATACATAATCATATGTTTTTGTTCATCTATGCAAAAGAAGAGATGGTACATACCTAGGGTATCATACAAAGGAACACAATAAAGACCATGAGCATTGCATGCCTGCATTAGTTTTCAGTGTCAGCAGATAATTCCGGAAAGAACTGCAGTGCATGTTTCATAACAACAATAATGGCAAGAAATGTCCAGATATTAAGGAACATCATAAGAAAATGAGTTGAAATTGGAATAAGAGACAGGAAAAAGGTATTTTGTTGATCTCTTTATGTTAGCTCATAAAACCAGATGTAACATTCCATTTTTTCTTCTTTCCTTCGTATAACATTCTGCAGTGACACACAAATGATTCCAGCATACAACTTACTCACGAAGGAAATAAAACACAAGTTAAAAAAAAAACAAGAAGAAGAAGAAGAAGAAGAGAAGAAGAAGAAGAAGAAGAAAGCATTAACAGCAGGTATAAATTGGTTGGATTCGTTGGAAGGAAATTTCAAGCAAAGTAAACTAAAAAACTACGGAAATGAAACATGAAGTTTTCTTCAAAGGATGTCCATATGAAACATTAGAAGTATGGAATAAGAGAAACAAATGGGCACTAAAAAATCAAATTTGGGAATGGAAATTACAATGAGGCAAGAAATTTTATCCCTTGCTATTGGTAAATACTTCATCATTGAATTTTATGAATACCAACAATAATATTAGAACGAGCTCAAATCACCTACCAAACATTTTAATGAATGCTAACAACAATGGGTAGTTAGTTGAATCTTTCTAGCTAATCTTGGGATAATTCCAAAGAACCTTAGCAACTTCTTAGTTAAATCAACGAAATATTAAATAGTTACGGCCAGAACAAGAGGTATAGGGCAGACCACTTTACCCAACCCTCAAAGATATAGCTTAGCCCTCCGTCTCAGTTGATGTAAAAAAAAGTGGAGTCAAGCAGTTATTCATTCCTAACAACAACCACCTAAATAAATAGTTTTAAAAGTTAATTTTTCATTGTTTTACCATTTTTTTTGGTTGGGAAAGCTTAGTTCTCTATAGGATGTAGGCAGCAATGAAACAATGCCTTTAATGCAATCAATGAACAGGATATCGAAGATGAGACATCTCATGTATATATGTCATGCAATAAAGATGCTAATTATCTGGCAAAAGAAAGGCTGATACAAGGAAAACATCACATGAAGATGACAAAATTGTCATAGGGAAACTTATAGCATTGTGGAATATGAAGATGTAATTTTGGTATTATTGAGATTTTAGTTTTGGGTGAAGAGAGCACTGGTATTTTTGTCGTCTTTTAGTCATTAGAGTTGATTCTCTATTTAATTGTATTCCTAATACATTGTAGATTGATCTAAGATTAATGCAATATCAAATTTCTCATTAAAAATTTACATGTGAAACAAAATGGGATAAGAAGGTTATTGTCTCTGAGATTGATTTTACTCAACTCAATTCAACAAGCATTAATTCCAAACACATCGGGTTAGATCTAAATTGATGTAAATTTTTCATGATACAAGAACAGTAAAAGAAACTGAAAGGGGAAGGAAATTTAAACATGTGCAGTCATACATGGGAAAAATAAATACCTCCATGCTCACAATCCACTCTGGACAATTGGCACCATAAATACCACATCGTCCTCCCTAACACAAGAAGTCAACAAATTCAAATAGTAAGATTCACAAAGTTCACATTTATGATAACAGAGAAAGCGACACTGAGGCAGATATAAACACAAATTGGCATGAGGGCTTTAATAGAGAAATGCGCAAAGGCCACAATCATAGAAATGCAGAAAACTGCAGGCAAGCAAAAGCAAGAAGAAATTCAAAACATTATTATAACAGCAAAGTAACAACCATTTACCCATCCTGTCCCCAGAAAAATAAATAAATGACAGCCATGCCTAAAGCAGGTCAACATCAAAAGTGAACCGAGGCAAACAATACTCGATTGTTTAAACTACATATAAGCTAGAAGCTAGGCTATGCAAAATTTTCCTCTGAAAGGGCCTTAAATTAATCTCAACTCATGATAGCCCCACATCCGAGGGCCTACGTACCCCTAGGGATTAGCCAGGCTTTGATCTAGACACTCCAGTGCCAATCAAAAAGGGAGAAGAAAAAAAAAAGAAGACAAATTTCAAGCCCCTGTATTTTACTAATAGACTAACAGATGGTCGCTTACTTCCTCAATGCCACAGCTGCGGATGGAATTCCCAAGTTTCATTACCAAGTCATATACTTCTTTGTAGGTTTGCCACACATATTTACCAGGCTACAAAGTAAGAGAAATAAATTAGCTAAAACTCAAAACAAGTTGCAAAAGGTAGAATTACTCCCAAAAAAAAAAATGCAAATTAGATGTTTTCCGGGAAAAATACCTCCCCATTCACAATCTCCCGGCGACCAAGCATTGGATTATTAGGATATTTCTCCACAGCCATTCTGTAATAGGAAAATTAATTATCATTCATAAAACACAAACAGAACAAAGTTAACATCAATATCATTAACTGAGAAACACTGTCTGTAAAGCCTGTACAGAAATCACATTAACTGTGTCTTACAATAACAGAGAGCACAGAGCTGGTTCAGAAACCATTTTTAGGTAGAAACTCCACATGAAGCTTCATAAACTACTCTGATCACAAAAATATGAGCCTATTTTGTATGGATTGTGTGTATATCAGAGCATCTCCAACACTTGCTCAAATTTTTCATCAAATTTGAATAAAAATTTGATATGATATGTTACGCTCCAATCGTTTCCTCAAATGTGGCCAGTCATCCCACCAGTCATCCGGCCTGGAGCAAGTTTTCAGCGAAACTTCCCCAAGCTGGTCATCCATCCAGTTATCCACCAGTCATCCACCCGGTCGTCCACCAATGGTTGCTTACAAAATTTGATGAAAGGTTACACGCTCCTTGATTTGATGAAAAATCTGGCCGCACCTTCATTTGATAGGTTTGATGCCATGGTTGGAGCAGAAAAAAAGGGACGAAATTTGATGAAACATCTGAGTAACCGGTGGAGACGCTCTCATAGTTATCCAAATTCCACATAGTCAACTCAATAATAATTGTTTTAATTCCATAAGATTAACGAAAATTCTGGGAAAAAAAAAATTTAAACATTCAAGCATATGTAGGTACGTATAGAATTCTCAAATCTCTTCCTCAAATTCATCGAAACTCCAAATATTGAATTTGATTTCCAGAAACTAATAAATTACTTCACCAAAACTAAACAGTAAGAGTTGATAATCTAGTAAGAAGTAAAGCATGTCACTTTCACCAAACTGAACACGTTTCTCATTTCTGGTGTTTGGAATGGCAAAATCAAGGCATTTTTGGCTTCGAATTCATCGAAATTGAAATTGAAATTGAAATTCAGAAGAAGAAGAAGAAGAAGACATGGAAGCTGACCGAAAAATATCCCAACAGCTATCCAATCCTTGAATCGGAGGTGGAAATCCATCCTTTGCAAATACACTGCGATAGGCAGGTCCGATCGAAGGCCTCCCGTCCTTGGCCTCCTTCGCCGACTCCACCTCAAACACGAACCTCTTCTCCTCCGCCATCTCCAATCTCTCTCTCTCTCTAGATGCGACGCTGCTGAAACGAATCTGAAATTAATGAAGTTGAAAAAGTTGATGACTATTTGGTGAAGAAAGAGAGAAGTGTACATATGTGGCCAGCGCTGGCTTTTGACTAGAAGACACGAGAGAGAGAGAGAGAGAGAGAAGGGAAAGGGAGTTGTTTGGAGTTTTATAACGCCGTTGCAGAGAGGCCTTGGCAACTATGAGCACAGTGCAGTTGGTTAGGAGTTGTTAGGGATTTTATGACACTGTTGCAGAGAGGCTTGGCAACTATGAGTGCAGTGTAGTTTGTTAGGAGGGGCTCAAGTTAAAACTAGTTTTGATTTAAGCAGGATTTATGTTGAGGGGTCGATACAAAGATTATAGTCTCCAGTCTGAAACAAATAATAGAATATTTTGGTGATTTCAATTTAGGCGCTGCATTACATTTAATGTGAGAAATTTCTTGTGTCAAAAATAAAAAAAAGGTTAAAAGTAGTTTATTGATATTTTAGTTTTTTTTGTGTTATATTATCTCTTTATTTTTATTTTTTTATTTTTACATTTCTTTTTTAAAAAAAAGTCAAAAAATTGGCTGAGCTGTGTTTAGGTTTGGGTCGGTGTCTGAAAGAGAATGCCAAATTGACTATTCTAATAATTTTTTAATTTTTTTATTATTAAAGTAATGTTATATTCATATAAAATTTTCTTCTATGCTTATCGAATCCTGTCGTAAGATTATTCAGAAAGGTTTAAGAGTAGATAGGAGTATAGGAGTATGACTCATTAATTTATTATTTTTTTTTTTTTTCAGCTACATCATTTGAGGTTTTTGTGTGTGTGTGTGTGTGTGTGTGTAAGATTTGCATCATTTGAGAGTTTAAGGTGGAGAAATGTTGTGGATAAAGTATTTTTCTTTTTATTAAAAAGATTAAAAAAAAAATAGAGAGAGTGATATAATAATTTAGTAAAAATTTCAATATTTTATTTTATTTTTTTATTTTTTGTACATCTTTTTTTGTAAAAAATCAAAAAATAATAAGAAATATATTAATTTTTTTCAACTCATATTTTAGCTAAAAATTTTAAAAATTACTTCCAAAACAACTCATATATTGATCTTTTGACTATTAGACCGCAAATCTATCAGACAATGGAGCGTGGCCCAATAGTCTTGCAGTCACATTTTAAAGTGCGATGAGTGAAAGGTCGAGATTCGAGCTGATAGAGTAGCAACAAACTCTTCAATTGTAATTTAACTATGTATGTAATTTAACTATACTAACGTAGTAATCAGTGTATTTGATTTTAATTTTTTGAAATTTTTTTTATTGTTTTTATAAATTTTTTTAAAAATTGTAAGTAATTTTTTTTAAAACTTTTTTAGATACATGTATCTAAATAGTAAAATATTTGCGAAAAATATTTTAAAAAATTAATAAATACATAAAAATACAAAAAATATACTAAGTTTTTATATTTTTGATATTTGTTAATTTTTTAAAATTTTTTTTGATAAATATTATATTTTTAAAGTGTATTTATGTTATTATGTTTAAAAATTAAAAAATTATTTAAAATATTAAAAAATTCAGTGAAAATAAAAAAAAATATGATTTTCTAAAAAGTATATTTTGAAGGGTTTTTTTTAAGGTCCCTGGTATTAACATTTTATAGCATAAAGGACACCAAATATTTTCATCATGTCTAAGGTCCTTCAAGTTGATTCAGAAAAAATTGGTCCAGAGAAAATTAGTCCAGAGAAAATTGGTCCAGAGAAAATTACTCCAGAGAAAATTCACATCACAGAGAAATTTGGTTCAGAGAAATTCTGACTTTCCAGAGAAATTTTTCAAATTTCTCTGATTTGAGAAAGGAAGGGAACATTAGAAAATTGATCCAGATAAAATTTCAAATACCTGCACTTACACCCATTGTGGTTCAAGGTAAAGCACAGAGATCAGCAACAACCCTCCCCAATATCAGCAACAACCCACCTTCTCTCTCTCTTAAGTCTCAGAATGTGTTTTAACCAAATTTTTCTGACTTCCGAATTTATCTCCAGAGAAATTCTGAATTTCTCTGGAACTGATATTGATGTTTGCAGATTCATCCACCAAATTTCTCTGGACATAAATTGAAGACCAACCTTGTGGAAGCAGGTGTAGGTTGTAGAAAATGCAATCTAAAATGCAGATTGCTCTAATAGGTGCAACAGCAATGGAACTCTGTATATTGTGATTCAATCATAGTTTGAATGGAAAGGTTTGACAAATGTTTCAACAAATAGTAAGGTATTAATATATGAAATACTGAGCAAGATTTGAAAAACTCAGCAAGATTCCAAAAACAATTTTGTAAAATTCAAGGATTATAACAGAGGAGGAATAGTAGGTATAGCATATCAATCAACATAAGAACTGCAAATTTACGAGAGGATTTGGAAGTTTCATGAACATGCATGATAACTAGCTATATCAACATTACCTCTCCAGAGAAATTTTGAAATTTCTCTAGATCAATCCAGAGAAATTTTAGTTCAAACCCAGAGAATTTCTCTGGGGATACCGCTCACCACTCCAACCTTCAATTTTCCTCTGCTTCACCACCCTCTCTTTCACATATATATATATATATATATACTGCACATAATCATTATTGCTTTGCAGCTACGTTTGTTATCTCAGTCCCAACAAGAAGATGCAACGTTTTCTAGTATCAAGGCCTAATTCCAAGAAACCAAATAGACTCAAAATTCACTTTCATTCTATAAAACAAATCAAGCCCCAGCAGTCCTCATTTTTTTCCCACAAAAACTCCAAGTGACCCATTTTCAAGCCACAATCACTTTAGAGTCTCCGATTCCTTGTTGAGTAACCAAATTGCAGATTTCAAAAGGCCGTGGTAGACGAACCCTCCGTCGAACATTTGCATACCCCAAGCCGTTGTCAAGAAGGAGCTTGCAGTCGCTCTCTTTGATCAAATTGAGGCCACGGATGGCGAAAACAATCTCGCGGTGGTGGTGGTCGAGGTAGATGATGTAGGGAGGGGCGTTGCCGTAAGTCTGCTGGTAGGTGAGGCGCTTGATGACACAGTCGGAGTTGAGGCGGTAGCCGCCGGATGGAGGGAATTGGGGGTGGCGGAGGTCGTCCTCGTAGACGGCGAGAATGAGGCGGTAGATGCAGGGGACTTCCTCGAACTCCTGAGAATGAAGAAGTTTAGAGAGAGAGAGAGAGATGAGTTTTGATTTGGCAAGGTCAAATTTCTCTGATATATGTTTAGGGACCTTAGACATCAAAAAATAATTTTGTGGATCTCTTCCATTACGAAAAGTGGGAGAGGGACCTTAGGCCAATTTTCTCTATTTTGAACACAGAAAGTAAACAGAGTGAACCATATCTTTTTAAAATAAATAAAAAAAACAAAAACAAAAACAAAATCTAACGTTCCAAAAAAGGCCACTAAATGAGATGATGAGATGAGAATCTGAACCAATTAGAATATGATTTTTGAGATTCTTTTGATTAGATTTGAGCCAAAGTCGTTTAAACGTCGACTTCGGGAACCCAGTCTGATCTGACTGTTTGAAAAGAGTTGCAGTCGGTTTGAGTGAAGTCACTTTGGTCAGAAATAATAAAATAATATATATATATATATATATTATATTTAATTTATAAATTAAATAAGAAATTATACGAAAAGGATCTCTTTTATTTTATAACAGCCCCGGTACAGAGCCCGAAAATTGGGGCTTGAATTTGGCTCGAATTTGAGAAAGAAGAAGGAGGAAGAAGAAGAAGAAGAGAATGAGGAAGAAGAAGAACTGGAGGGGGCCATAAAAATGGGGCTGGAGGCGGAGGTGGGGCTGCGATACGACGAGCGACGAGCTGCGACGATCGGCCGATAAGCTGCGACGACGACAACGACTCTCTCTCTCGCCTCTCGCCTCTGTTTCTCTCTCGTCTGTGTTCAAACGAAGAGAAGAAGAAGAAGAAGAAAACAAAGAAAGAAAGAAAAGGAAGAAAGAAAAGGAAGAAAAAGGGAAAAAAAAAAAATCGAAACGCAAAACGACGTCGTTTTGCATTTCGAGCCAAATTCGAGCCCTTGATTTCGGGCCCTCAAACATTTTTCATTTTATAATTTATATTTTTCATTAAAAGTGATAAGGTTTAATATGAAATAAATTGATTATTTTTATATTATTTTTAAAGTTGAGATTGACCATTAAAATATGAAGAAAAAAAGGGTGAAATTCCACATATTAATCCTATATATATATTTGATGAAGTATCAATAAATCTTAAAATATAATCTTGTGAATTGCTTAATTTTTTTTTATTTTTATTTTTATGAACTCAAAGGTCCCATTAAAGTAAAAATTATATAAAAAGATAGTAAATTACACGATTGAGTTTAATTTTTTAGGGATAAAAATGAATTTTTTCAAATATAAAATTATACATTTGGATAATCTGCACTATAGAGATTTTGAATTTTCCTTCTTTCTGAAACAAATATCACATTACGAACAAAAACATGACACTCTAATGTAACATATTAAAAAACTCCTTAGTGTACTTTTCTCAAACGTAACAACATAATACTTCAAAAAAAATTGTTTAATGTACTTTTTTCATACGTAATACACTCCAATGTAACACATATAAAAATACTAAAAAACTCATTAGTGTACTTTTCCCAAACGTAATACTCACAATTTGAAATTATACATTTACTTAAAGTTTATTAAGAAATTTTTGTACTCAATTTGGAATGGTTTGAAGAATCCCACGTATTTTTTTTAGAATGTTACATTGAAGTGTTACATTTGAAAAAAGTACATTAAGGATGTGTTTGTTTTGAAGGATTAGGGTGTGGGATTGGACTATTAGTCCCACCGGACTAATAGTCCATTGTTTGTTTCAAAAGTTTTGCTCCGGACTAAGGCCATGTTTGTTTGGACGGACTGGATTAAGTTGGATTAGCATTCCCATGACTAATAGTCCTAGGACTACGAATCCTTTGGATTATGTATCCTATCTTATGTTTGGATTGAGTTAGGATTATAAGGAGGACTAATAGTCCAGACTTTTGTTTAGTCTTTCAATTTATATCTCACCTCCTTCTGTGGGATTGAATAGTCCATCATATGCGGGATTCCATATCCAAATGGATTGTCAGTCCGTATTTCAATTGTTTAACCAAACATCGGATTAATAATTTTATTGGACTATTAATCCAATCTCAAGCTCATGTCCACTCAAACAAACATGATCTAATAGTACTAATAGTCCCCCCGGACTATTAGTCGCATATTTGTGGGACTATCCTATCTCATGGGGGGGTGGGATAGAAACCATGGGATAACTCATCCCATGAGATTAGACAATGAAATTACATTTTTGCCCTCTAGTATTTAATTATGTATTGTATTTAGTAAAATTCAAAAAAAATTAAATGTCTCAATTTAAAAATAAAATAATTTTATTTAATTTTTATTTTTGTTTTATTTATTTAATTTTTTTAAAATATTTTTTTATAGATATTTTATTGAAGTTTTATTTTAAATTTTTTTATATTTTATTTAATTTCATTATTTAAATTTTAATAGATGTTTTATTTTATTTCATTATTTAATTATTATTATTATTTAAAATAAATTTATCTAAAATTTTAATTAAAAAATAACATATATTTTTATTTATATTTAATTTTTTTAATTTTTTTAAAATAAATTTATTTAATTGTGCAAAAAATAAAATAAAATAAATTTTTATTTAATCTAGCTAAAAATAATTAAAATATTAAAACTATGTTTAATATTGCTATTACTTAAATAATTGAAGAGGATAAAATAGTCATTTGAGCATTTGCCATTTTCCATAATATCCCAAACAAACATTAGATTCATTAAAAATAGTCTAATCCAAACATCTAATCCCATGACTAAACAAACATAGGATACAAATCCAGTCCAACCAAATAGTCTGAGGACAATGTATCCCAAGACTAATAGTCCGATGGATTACAATCCCCCCTTATCCAGTCCGTCCAAACAAACACACCCTAAGGAGATTTTTTGTGTATTACATTGAAATGTTACATTAAGAAAAAAATTGTAGAGTGTTACGTTTGAGTGTTGCAGTTTGAAATTATGCATTGCCCAAAGTTTACTGAGGAGTTTTTGTACTCCTTTTGAAATATTTGAAGAATCCCACATTCTTTTGGAATATTTGAAAAATCCTATATTTCAAGTAATTTTTATATTCTTTTTTAAATATTTTCCAAATAAAAAAGATTCTTATATAAAAATTTATCTCAAATTTGATCCTCATAAATTATGTATCTTACATTTCTAACACAAAAAAAGAAGAAAAAGAATGAAATATAATAGAAATAAAGGTATAACTGTAAATCTAATTCATAAATAATATATCTATCTTTTTAAAATTAATGGGATTAATTGATTTATAAAAAAAATCATCAAGACTACACGAATCACCATTCTTCAATATGAAAATAACAAAACAATACAATTATTTTTGTTTTTCTCTCACTTAACGAAAAGTTATAATTATTTCATTTTTTTCACAGTCTACCATCCAAATTGAAGCTTCGTGTTAACTTTATTGAAAAAATTATTGTTTGGAATTGTAAGGTGAACTAATTGTTAAGGTGCGATTATATTGTTTACAGTTATTTATTTTTTTATTTATAGAAATATTAATATAAAATTAATATTTAATTTAGAAAAATAAAACAAAAGATACACTTGTTAGATTAATTTATTTTGATGATTTATTTAATTATGTTTTAATTTATTTGAAAGAGAAAAATAGAATTCAAAATTTATTTTGATGATTTATTTAATTATATTTTAATTATTTTGATGATTTATTTTTTAATTTATTTGACAGAGAAAAATAGAATCAAAATTTATTTTGTCCCATTATTTCTCACCTAAACTTTTATCCTAAATTTTTTTTTGAATGTATTTAATATTTGCTTAAATAAGGAATTCATTTCAACCCAAAAATAATACCCAAACCAGAGGTTTAAACAGATCAAAACAAAGGTTCAAACAGCCCAGCACAGCAGCTGGCCAAAAGGTTCAAGTGGAAGATATTCAAACTAGTAATGATGGAGTGAAAGATATTTAAATTAGTAATGATGGAGTGTAAGATATTCAAATGAATACAATGGCTATAAACAGCTATAAGTTTCATTGTATATAGCAAAGCCTCTGATGTAAACAAATGACAGCAATTACAAACAAGTTACAGAAACTAGAAAATATTCTTTGATCTAAAATCACTCTCATCTATTCTCTCAAAAATTTTTCGAGAAGTGTTCTTTAATTTTTGTTTACATCCTCTCTCAGAAATTATACATTAAATCATATAGCTTTAAACCCATCTTTCCTGTGTGAGGATTACAAAAAAATTAGAGTCTCATTTTTATATCTATCTTTGAGAGATAATTCTTGTAACTTTCTGTGAAAGCAAAAACATATTTTTTTCAATCCTGTAAGTGTGTAGTACTCTCAGTGTTTTTTAGACTTAAAAAGTTTGTGTAAAATCCGTAAAGGATTGCTCCATCTATGAAAAAGTTGTTAGCACCATGTGAAATTAGAGTATAATGGAAAATCTCAAGTGAAGCTTGAGGAGTGGACGTAGGCCGAGTTAAAACCGAACCACTATAAATTTGTTTGCCTCTCTCTCCCTTATCTCTTTATTTTATTTAAATTGCCATAACTATATTTCATATTTTTATTGTGCTAAAATCATTAATTGACATAATTGGTAGAACACTTATTTTAATTATTTTTATTTTATTAACTATATTTATCTGTTGTGCTGATCATAATTTTTATTAAGCTATTATTATTTTATTTGTAAAAATCTAATTCACCCCTCCTCTTAGGTTGTCTTTTGGATAACAATTGGTATCCGAGCCTAGATTCTTATTTTAGATTTAACCATCTGAGAGTTTCGATCCATGGTAACCTAAGCTGAGGGACAAGCCACAAATGGGCCATCATTGTTTGACGGAAATAACTATAGTCATTGGAAGGATAAGATGACCCTATACCTACAAGCCACTGATTATGCCATGTAGATTATTGTCACCAAAGGTTCAAAAATTCCTACCAAATTAGTGGCAATAATCTACATGGCATAATCAGTGCTTGTAGGTATAAATAATCTCAAAATGCTTCTTGAAAATCAAAGATGTGTTTTCGATAAAAGCGGGCATTGAATATGACCATATTAAAAAATAAAAGAATCTCAATACAATTTTTGAAAAGACACCTCTCATGACTCACCCTCATATTACTTGTTATTATTGTAGAAAGAAATGCCATTATATTTCTTCTTATCTATTCAAAAATAATATAAATATGGAAATTAAAAAGATTTAGGTTGTTAAGGGATCTAACAAAACTAACCATGAAGGACCCAAGAAACTATGGGTACCAAAAACCAACACTTGATTGTCATCTTGTAGGTTTGCTTTAAGTCCAAAGCTAAAGAAGGGAAGTGGTACCTTGATAGTGGATGTTCTAGACATATGACCAGAGATAAATCCTTCTTTACTACACTGTCATCCAAAGATGGAGGCTTTGTTACTTTTGGAGACAACAAGAAAGGAAAAATCATTGGTATTGGTAGCATCGATATTTTTCCTAACCCTTCTATTGAAAATATTTTATTTGTTGATGGACTTAAGCATAATCTACTTAGTATTAGTCAATTATGTGATAAAGGTAATCGAGTTATTTTTGATAAATCACATTGCATAATTGAAAGCACAAATGATCATAGAGTTTTATTCGTTGGTAATCGTCACGATAATATTTATGTTTTTCATCTTAATGATCTCTATGCTAGTGATGTTAAATGTCTATATGTTAATAATGAAAATAGTTGGTTATGGCATAGAAGACTTGGTCATGCTCATATGGATTTAATTACTAAACTTTTGAGAAAGGATTTGATCATTGGACTTCCAAAAATAAATTGAAAAAAATCATCTTTGTAGTGCTTGTCAATAAGGAAAACAAACTAAAATATCGTTTATATCAAAATCTCACATTTCCATAACTAGACATTTACAACTACTGCACATGGATTTATTTGGTCCCTCAAGGACATCTAGTCTAGGTGGTAAACATTATTGTCTTGTTATTGTTGATGATTATTCAAGATTTACATGGGTTATGTTTTTAGCACACAAAGATGAAACCTTTTATTCTTTCACAAAACTTTGTCATAGAATTCAAAATGAAAAAATGTTTTCTTATTACTAATATTCAAACTGACCAGGGTAGAGAACTTGAAAATGAGAATTTTGAATTGTTTTGTGATGAGCATGGTATTGGACATAATTTTTCAGCACCTAGAGCCCTTCAACAAAATAGTGTAGTAGAAAGGAAGAATAGAACTTTAGAAGAGATGAGTAGAACAATGCTTTGCGAAAATAATCTTCCTAAATATTTTTGGGCTGAAGCCGTTCACACCGCATGCTATATTTTAAATCGTGCATTAATTAGACCTATTCTCAAAAAGACTCCTTATGAACTTTAGCATTATAGAAAGCCCAACATTAGTCACTTGCATGTTTTTTGTTGTAAATGTTTTGTGCATAATAATGGTAAGGATAACTTAGGTAAATTTGATTCAAAATCTGATGAAGCAATTTTTCTTGGTTATTCCTTAACTAGCAAAGCTTATCGTGTTTTTAATAAAAGAACTCTTGTTGTGGAAGCATCTATACATGTGGCATTTGATAAAACTAACATCTCTGCTCAAAAGCAAATTGTTAGTGATGATATAGATTTGAAACCAAATGTAAAAGATTCAAGTATCTATAAAGAAGAGAACCAACCATGTAAGTTGAACAAAGAGATTGAACAACCTATTCTCCCACCTCAAGAAGAAGGAGAAAACAATGATGATTTGCCAAGAGAATGGAAGTTTGTTCATAATTACCCTAAGGATTTAATCCTAGGTAACCCTACAAAAGGTATTGAAACTTGCTTTTCACTTAGAAACATTTGTAGTAACTTGGCTTTTCTCTCACAGATTGAGCCTAAAAACTTTCAAGAAGCTGAATTCGATGAACATTGGATGATAGCTATTAATGAAGAGCTTAACCAATTTGAGAGAAACAAAGTGTGGGAACTTGTGCCAAAACCTAAAGATCATACCATTATCGGTACCAAATGGATCTTTCGAAATAAGCTTGATGAATCCGGCACAATTATAAGAAACAAGATCAGACTTGTTGCACAAGGATATAATCAAGAAGAAGGTATTGATTTCAATGAAACCTTTGCTCCGGTTGCTTGATTAGAAGCCATTCGCATGTTACTTGTATTTGCATATTTTAGAGATTTCAAATTTTATCAAATGGATGTAAAAAGTGCATTTCTTAATAGTTTTATAAATGAGGAAGTTTATGTTAAACAACTCCCAGGTCTTGAAGATCATGCTTTTCCAAATCATATTTTTAAACTATCAAAAGCTTTATATAGTTTGAAACAAGCACCTCGTGCATGGTATGAACGATTAAATAAATTTTTGATTGAAAATAATTTTTTTAGAAGAACGATTGACACAACACTTTTTATTAAAACTAAAAAATAATGATTTACTTATTGTGCAAATATATGTAGATGACATTATATTTGGTGCTACTAATGAAACCTTGTGTAAGGAATTCACTAAGTGTATGCAAGGTGAGTTTGAGATGAGCATGATGGGGGAGCTAAATTATTTCCTTGAGCTTCAAATCAAACAATGTAAGGAAGGAATTTTTATCAACCAAGTTAAGTACACAAAGAACTACTCAAAAAGTTTGGTATGTATGACTCAAAAATAACTGGAACACCTATGAGCACATCCATGAAGCTCGACAAGGATGAAAAAGGTAAGTCCATTGATCAAACAAAATATCGAGATATGATCGACTCACTTCTTTATTCAACTGCAAGTAGACCCGATATTATGTTTAGTATTTGTATGTGTGTTACATATCAATCAAATATTAAGGAATCACATCTCAGTGCTGTTAAAAGAATTTTTAGATATCTTGTTGGCACTCAAAATTTGGGACTATTTTATCCTAAAGGTGTTGCATTTGATTTAATTAGTTACTCGGATGCCGACTTTGTCGGATGCAAACTTGACAGAAAAAGCACGAGTGGCACTTGTCACTTTCTTGGTAACTCATTAGTATCTTGGTTTAGCATAAAGTAAAATTCTGTTGCTTTATTAATGGCCGAAGCTGAATATATAGCTTCCGGAAGTTGTTGTACCCAAATATTTTAGATGAAATAACAATTGGAGGACTTTGATTTGCATTATGATCATATCCCTATTAAATGTGATAATACTAGTGCCATCAATTTAAGCAAAAATCCGGTTCAACACTCACGAATAAAACATATTGAAATTCGACATCATTTTTTAAGAGATCATGTTCAAAAAGGGGATATTGTACTTGAATTTGTAAACACTAACAAGCAATTGACGAATATTTTCACAAAACCCTTAAGCGAGGATCGCTTCAATTTTATTCGTGGCGAGTTTGGAATGTCGATTTCTACTTAAAAAGTTTTGTTATGATTATGAAACTTGAATTTTTGTTAAAATGATATATGTGTATTGCTACATTGATATTGAAACATTTATATCAGTTGAATGCTCTCAAATCCTTCATACATTTATTATCTTTAACAGTTTGCTATTCTCAACTGTGTAATTTTTTTTGAGTTCTGCATCTTGAGGTAAAATTAACTTTGCATACATTGATTTTCTTTAAAACCCTCATGGTATTTTTTTTCATTATCTTTCCAGCAACACCGACGTCTCATTAAGTATAATTTCTGCTAGTATTATTTTATTTTAATTTTTTTTTATTGCTATTAAGCTTAATGTCTTTTATTTTTTATTTATTTATTTTTATTTTACTAATAGGCTTCATTTCCTTTATTATTATTTTTTCTTTCTTCTTTTCCTTTCATTATTTTTTATTTTTTTTGTTGTTTTGCCTTGAGGGTTAATTTTTATTTATTATTTTCTGCACTTTAATTTCATCTTCAAGTGATTACATTAAACATAAAAACAAACACAAATCACAATATACATATTTACATAAAAAAAAAAAAAAAATTTCCCTTCATTTTTCCGGCCATTGGCCGATCTCACTTACTTGCTTCTTCCACCGCTCTCTTCTTCTTTTTATCACCTTGGGCGACTATTAATGTCCCTGTCCCCGTGCTTTTGTTGAGAGCGAGAACTTCCCATCGACTATCAAAAGCCAAGAACGACGTTGCTCCAAATCGGGCTATGGAGGTGGTCTTCCGTTTAGGCTCTTTATTTTTGGCTTTCAGTGCGCAAATCTCTGCTCGCACATCCTTGTACATGCGCTGGAGCAGAGAGAGTTGGGCGTTGACTTGGTGGATCTCACTCGTTCTGTTGTGCAGTCGATGAGCCAATTTTGTGACTGCAGTCACCGTCTCCATACAGGACGTCAGTGTGAAATGATTGATTTCAATATCTGATTGTGCTGCCATTATTTGCTCAATCAACATCATAGGAAGGTTGGGAAGAGTAGGCGCCGGGGCACTCGGCCCAGCAGCACTTGAGGGGTCATTCAGGTCCGGAAAGAGAGTGAGGGGACGGGGCGAGGCCATGTGGTCGACAAGAGAGATGTAATCGAAAGGAGGGTCATTTTTGGCAGACTTTCTGCTCTTCTCAGTCTCTCTGCTCTATCTCTCTCAAGACGACGTAGAAAGGGATGCAAGCGAATGAGAAAGAAGAAGGAGAAACAAGTGATTAAGAAGAAAAAGACGGAAGAGAATAAGACAAGAGGGAGAGAGAGCCGAGGCAGTTGATTGACCCATCTCGTTTTTGTTGGTCGGCTGACGCAAAAGCGAGGTCGCGTGTCCGACGCGATTTTCCACGGAAAAGAGAGAGGCGGGTGAATCATATATATACATGTTTTGATTATCTGTTTTTGATGCCATTTATCACTATCATTTTCCTCCTCCTCCCGATTCTGAGCCATGATTTCCTTTTTGATAATGTCACAGGGGGAGAAAATTATGATGTTATGTACTATGGTATTATTTTCAAACTAATCTGATGTTATACATTTATAGTTTGATATCTTAATCTTATATCATGTCGTTGATTAAAGCTTATTTATTACACATGTGCTAACTTATGTATTTAGAAATGAATTCAGGGAGCATAACTTGAGGGGAAGCTTTTCTTACTCCCAAATCAAATCAAAACATAATTGTATGCCATCATCAAAAAGGGAGAGATTGCTAGATTAATTTATTTTGATGATTTATTTAATTATGTTTTAATTTATTTGAAAGAGAAAACTAGAATCCAAAATTTATTTTGATGATTTATTTAATTATATTTTAATTTATTTTGATGATTTATTTTTTAATTTATTTGAAAGAGAAAAATAGAATCCAAAATTTATTTTGATGATTTATTTAATTATATTTTAATTTATTTTGATGATTTATTTTTTAATTTATTTGAAAGAGAAAAATAGAATCAAAATTTATTTTGTCCCATTATTTCTCACCTAAACTTTTATCCTAAATATTGTTTGAATGTATTTAATATTTGCTTAAATCAGGAGTTCATTTCAACCAAAAAATAATGCCTAAACCAGAGGTTCAAACAGTCCAAAACAAAGGTTCAAACAACCCAGTACAGCAGCATGCCAAAATGTTCAAGTGGAAGATATTCAAATTAGTAATGATGGAGTGGAAGATATTCAAATGAATACAACGGCTATAAATGGTTATAAACGGCTATAAGTTTCATTATATATACCAAAGCCTCTGATGTGAACAAGTGACAGCAACTACAAACAAATTACAAAAACCAGAAAATATTCTTTGATCTAAAATCACTCTCATTTATTCTCTGAAAAATTTTCTGAGAAGTGTTCTTCAATTTTTGTTTACATCCTTTCTCAGAAATTATACATTACGTCGTATAGCTTTAAATCCATCTTTCCGGTGTGAGGATTACAAAAAAATCAGAATCTCATTTTTATATCTATCTTTGAGAGATAATTCTTGTAACTTTCTGTGAAAGCAAAAACACATTCTTTTCAATCCTGTAAGACTGTAGTACTCTCAGTGTTTTTTGGACTTAAAAAGTCTGTGTAAAATCCGTGGCGGATTGCTCCATCTGTAAAAAGGTTGCTAGCACCTTGTGAAGCTAGAGAATAGTGGAAAATCTCAAGTGAAGCTTGAGGAGTGGACGTAGGCCGAGTTGAAACCAAACCACTATAAATTTATTTGCCTCTCTCTCCCTTATCTCTTTATTTTATTTAAATTGCCATAGTTATATTTCATATTTTTATTGTGCTAAAATCATTAATTGACATAATTGGTAGAACATTTGTTTTAATTATTTTTATTTCATTAATTATATTTATCTGTTATGCTAGTTATAATTTTTATTAAGATATTATTATTTTATTTATAAAAACCTAATTCATTCCCACTTATGTTGTCTTTTGAGTAAGAACATTTGATATGCATATAATTTGAACATAAATGAGATAGGTGGTCGAAAGTAATTGTCAATGCTGACAGTTAGAAATGATGGCCAACCATTGAAAACAGTATTTGGCAAAGAGAAGGTTTTCAACCATGGTGGTCATAATTATGGGCAACCTAATGTGGTGATTTGCAGTGATGAGTGGTGGATAGTGATCACACGGAAAGGAGGTTGTGAAATGAATGAAAAATTATTTCCAAATAAGTAAAATTAATTATTTTTGTTGTTATAAGAATTTAATAAATTTAAATAAGTTATTTACAATCTTTTTAAAAAATAAAAATAGACCTTTAAAAAGATTGTTTACAATTTTTTTTGTTAAATATAAATAAAAAATTATATTTATTCAAAAGTTGATAGTAATAGTTTGTTACACTTGAAAAACTAATAAAACCAAAAATTCTTATTGATCCAAGTCATGTTTTCAAACGAAGAAATAATATTCTGTTAAAAAAAAAAATGAAGCAACAATATGTGCAAAAATAAAAACAAAATGATATAAAAGTCGTTTTTTTAAACTTACTTTCTAAATTTAGTGACTTGTCACGAAGATGATTGATTGATAATTATTAATTATTTTCTTGACATATCACTAAATTTAGAAAAATAAGTCTAACATCTAGCAATGCTCAAAACAAAAATATGCATTCAAAGGTTTTAAGCATAGGATGTACAAAATATATATTGGCTTGCGAAATCTTTCTTTTTGTGAATTGGCAATTGCTTTCTCTGTCGACAATCTATATACTTGGGTTTTATGAACTATAATTGAATATTTTTTTTCTTGTTAATTATATAATTTCTTTTAGATCTCTAATTCGAGTCATTTCAAAAGTTATTAAAAATTTATTTAGTCTTTAATTTCAAATTTTCAAAATCAATGAAGGTGCTAGTAAGTTGGTGCAAATATTGGGTAAAAAAAAAATTGTATAATTCCTTTATGATTGATGTTATGGTCTTGTTTGTTTTGGATTCATATACATAGTTTTAGGCGTACAATAATTAATGCACTTGGCAAGTGTTCGGTACAGTTCCAAAGTGAAACAATTTAAACGGCCAATGTGTCTTAAATAATCATGCTTTTTTTTTGTTTTTTGTTTTTGGTATATTCCAAAAAATAAAATAAAATAGAAAACATAAAATTTATTTTAAAATTTTTTTAGATTTTTTTTTAAAATTACTTTTTAAATTCGTCTACACAAAATAAACCGAAAAAATACAAAAAATTATCACTAAAGACAAAAAAATTCGAAAACAAATATAACTTATTTAAGTTATCTCAAATAGCCTAAATCGAAAACTGATGACTATGAAATGTTGTCCCAACCTCCGTACACAACTTTATAACTATAGATATGTACACATCCTTAAGTATACACAATTAATGGTTTTTAAATAAGTACCGGTATTAACACCCCAATAAGTACTTTGAACCCCTATTTCTTTAAACTCTCACCGAAAAATTTTAAAACCCTAATAATGTCTAACCACCCTCCAAATAATACCAAGATTATCATTCAAAAAACATCACATACACCACTTAGCACACCCCATAAACCCTTTTCATCTTCCAAAACCAAACACTCTGTTCCATCAATGTCTCACGGTTTGAAATAATCTCTTTGTCAACTCGCTTCCATTACTCATTCGACTTGCTCCACTGATGTACTCTCACCAGTGTACTTTCACCGCTGACATCTCTCCTTCTGCATCAATCTCGTCACCGTCCATCTCTTCGATAGCTCTTCTGTTTGTTGTCTCACCGTCAATCTCTTCACTATCATCACCTTAAAATACACAACAATACAAATTAAATTTAAAAATGTGTTCAGTAAAATAGGTCCAAACAAAATATAAAAGTTCATATCAAAGGTCCCGAACTTATGAATAATGTTCGGCCTTGTGTTACCAAATTTTTGTCCTATGTTCAAGAATTCAGTTCCGAACAAAACACAAATAGTTTTCACAATTTTTTGTGTTTTTAAAAAAACTTACCATTACATCGTCAAACTCTCCCAAGCTGTGAACACCATCTAAACTGTGAACCTAATCAAAGCGTACATTGTGATACTTCATTTCTCTCAAGGTATTGGAGTTGCTAAAAAAAGTTTCACTCATTGTCATTACCGGAGAAGTGTGTCATATGGATTAGTTGTCACCGTTTCCACTGTTGCCACTATTTTCGCTATTGCCACTAGAGGTGTTGGAAGTTGCCGGAGGTTTTAAAGGTGGGTAAGTTTTGAATGTTTCAAATATTGAGTAATGATGGAGGTGGGGTGCTCCCGTAAACTTTATGTTATGAAAAGGTGGGTGTGGGTTTAATTATGATGTCTTTTTTGTAATTTCAATTAAGGTTATTATTGTAATAAAAAAAAAAGAGTAGTCCAAAGTATTTATTAGGATGTTAATAGCAGCACTATTTTAAACACACTATTTTGCTCAGTAGACATCCCATAATGGCACAATTACCCATCTTCTTCAAACTTCATCCTAATCCTATCTGCCATGACCTGAACCCGCCCCTATGGATTAAGGTCATAGCCGGCCAGTAATCATGAGATTCCCTACGGCTTCAAACAAGATTAAATGTATCTCAATAGTAATAAAGGGGCCTAAATGGAAGCAGACTTACAAAAATTTTGTTCAATGAGTTGTGCTTACATGGCATAACAAAAACATTTCCCATATATTGATAATAACTCACACCATAAACCAAAATTAACATCTTGTACACCTAGAATCATTCAAACATATAATCAGCTATACCAAACGCTTATACACATAAATGGTCTATCATGACCAATGGAGTAGCAAAAGAGATACAAAAGATCATAAACAAAGCCTCTTACGTGAGGTACCTGGCTTGATTCCACAAAACTCGGGTTCCTTTCTCAAACTCTACTAAGACTGGGGTTAAACGTCCCTTTGCTCACATACACACATACACACATATAAATAAGAGTGAGTTAACTCCTAGTGAATAATACCAAAGTAAAAGGGTTATATGAATGAGATTCATGTTAAATACGTCGAACCCGTGAATTTCAAATACAAACGGCCTTAGGCCCATTCTGTGATTTATTGTACATGTCAAACGGTCTTGGGCCCATTTTGATCCTTATCAAGCATATCAAACGGCCTCGGGCCCATTATTCATCAAATGGCCTCAGGTCCATTATTTTCCGTATTCATCTTTATGCGCATTTCATATTCATGATCAACTTTATTCAAATGGCCTTTGGCCCATCAAAATATCCAAATGTATCAAACGATCTTAGGCCTAATTCAAACATATCAAACGTCTTCAAGCCCAATTCATACATATCATACGTATCAAACAGCCTTAGGCCGAATTCATACATATCATGCATATCAAATGGCCTCAGGCCTAATTCATACATATCATGTGAATCAAATGGCCTCAGGCCCAATTCATAAATATCAAACGTGTCAAACGGCTTTGGACCCAAATCAATAAAGCCTAATACAAAACTAGGCATATCGGATACTCATTTATTATCCAAATCAACAAATCCAAGAAGTTTGTACAGAAATAGCATTTGAAAGATAACATACTTCAAAATATCTTTACTAAGATATTACTCACAGTGTTCTGTCGATGAATTTGCCCTTGCGCTTGACCCTACACATTTAATAACACATTGGATCACAAGCAATTTAATCCGTTCTTAACTTGCTTATTTCTCTTAGGCCTCTTTCTTATTCCTTTAGTTCATTTACAATGCTTAATGTATGCCTAAAAGTGTTTAGAAATGAAAGAGAACGGAAAACGGAACATGAAGTGACTTTTCAAAATTTCTGAAACAGGGCACTCCGCTCGAGCGGTCTGCAAAACTTTGTAAAAGTACCAGTTGCATGATTTTTACGCTCGAGGGAGATTTCTGTCGCTCGAGCGATGAGTCTTGCTGTGACACCCCGAACGTTTAATTAGGTACCACATAAATATTTAGAGTTATATATAATTATAGTGGCATGTGGTGATAGACTATTAAATAAATAAATATATAAATCTAATTTGGCATTGGATTATAGGATTAATTGGGAATTATTTTGGGAGCAAATTAACACATTTATGGAATTGTAATATTAATTGGGTCAAACTAAAGATAGTAATAAATAATAATTTAACACTAAAACAAATAAATAAATGAATACAAAGAAATAAGCTAGTTGCCCAGCAAGGATTGTAAGCTTCGGCCCAAAAGAAAAAAAAAAAAGAAAAAAAGGCCCAAGTATGTAACAAGGCTCAAGTATAAGATTTATACTTATCTCAAATCTCATCTTAAATTGGCAATTAAGAACTCCACCCCTAGCCTCATTATGCCTCCTAAGAGAGGGGGGGTACGTGGCACTCCAAGTGAGCTTGGCTTACAGTATAAAAAGGGGACAAGGGTGTGATGAGCGAATGAAGGAAAAAAAAAACGAAAGAACAAAAGGGTGGAAGCCGAGAGAGAGAGGTACGTAAGTGAGAGTGAGGAGTGGATAGTAGGGAAGTTCTGATAGTAAAGTACGGCTAAGGGTTATAATTAAGGTGAGTTATATTATACCTTACTTTACCATTATATGTTTTACGTATGTTTTGACTTACCAAAATCTATTTTATACAAGTTATATTTATTAAGTTATATAGATAAAAGTTATGTTTTATAAAGGTTTCAATTACGTGGTTTTATTTCTGAATTCTATTTGCTTAAAAGGAAACCCATGGATATGTTTGTTTAAATTTTAGTATATATTTGACTATAATCTTATAAACAATTATGTTTCGTAAGTATCACCACGGGAGTCCCACGCCTTGGGGGACTTAAATAATCACTGGCCTCTGTTTGACCACTTTGTGGTCCTTTGTTTGTCATGGATCCATTGACCTCTGTTCTGACTGTCACTTCTGTGACCTCTGTTCTGTTCTGTTTTATACTGTGGTTATGATTAATTATTTACATGATTTTTGTATTCTGCCACTTTAAATAAATTGTTATTTTAAATTAAATTATGCAAATAATTTAGCCTAACTAATTATCCATGGATATTTTGTATTCCCTACACTCTTGGCATAATATTTCTCACTCTGCTGTGTGCTTATAGCTGTTACCCTTTCAGGTGACGAGATGTAAGGGAAATCCATAACCCTACAATATGGAACCTGCATATGGACTAATGAATATGGACTAATGATGAATCACTATTTTACCTTTTTTTTTTTATATTTTTTTTGCTTCCTTTTGTCTCTATTCGGGGCTGGTCACTGAATAATAAAATAATGAAAGCCCTAGAAATGTATCTCCTTTTTTTTTTTAAAATAGTAGTATGAAGTAAAATTTCTGTCTAAGTATATTTTTATTTTCGCTTGCGCAGCTTAATTTATTTCGAATGAGAATAAGTTAGTAAGTCACGATTCCAACTCTAAGCCCCTGGAGTTGGGTTGTGACACTTGCAAAACAAGATTCACTCGAGCGCAAGGTTTGCCACTTGATCTACCGTACAATTCTTTGTAAAACTTTTGGGAGCTTAATTTTTATGCTCGAGCGAGAATTTCTTTGCTCGAGCGGACATGCCGAATTCTGGAATCTCCAGAATTGTGTTTGATGCTCAAAACACATTCCAAAGGTCCAATTTCATGTATAACTTACTCACATATTACAAGAACACTCCCAAATACATATTTTTGAAGATAACTTTGGCCCTTAGTTCAAAATTCCATAAATGCAACAAATTTCAAACCGTAAACTTTATATATACATAATCTATGTTTTGTGTCTTGCATAGACAAGCTTCAAGGCTTGAAATTAAGCTTGAATACATGAAAATTCTTACATGCATGTGTCAAATACACTCAAATATGCAAAATTATAGCCAATTCATACATGCATGCACTTATTAACTTCAAATTCATCACAATCAACTCAATTCTTGTTTTTAGTTACATATCAAGCTTGAATTCACTTAGTTATGAACTTAAACTCATGAATTTGAGTTCAACTACTCTTCTAGAAGCTTCAACCCTTCCAATTATAGCCAATTCTTGAGCTAATTCTCCTAGTTCTTAAATTCACTTACAAATCTTCAAGGATGATCCCCATTCTCTCTCTAATTCGGCTCACTCTCTCTCTCTAGAGTGTGTATTTTCAGATTTTTGAGCTCATCCCATGAGCTTAAGTGTGTTTTACACATATATATACTTGGTGATTAGTTTAAGTTAATCAAACTCAATTAAGACTAACCAATTGTATTTAATTTAATCAATTTAATCCAATTATTTTGATACGAATTAATTTTTAATTAAATTTCACCATAAGCTCTAAAAATTATACTAATCACAATGGTACTATCAATTTCAATTTCTGTCGCCTCTACGACCTTCAATTTTCAAATTATAGTAGTAAATTGGACATGTTTTCTTATGGTGAACAGATATGACTTCAAAAATACAAACTCTCACATAACTAGCACCCAAATTAAATTAAGCACATAATCACAAACACAATCATGATTAATTAACATAATACAGAATAGGGTTATCACACTATCCTTAGCCACCACAAAACCCACCGCCACTAGGGGCCTCGTGAACCACCTACCGCTGCAAACTTGTTGTCATCACAAATCCTTCACAATTGTGACTCATTTTATCTTGCTCTCTCTATCTCAATCCCTAACCCTAACCGTCGATGAGCAATGGTAGGATATGGGTCGGGTGGCTGTGGAAGATGGAGATGAGGTTCAAGTGGTCAAGGGAAAATATAAGAAAGGGTGATGAGAGTAGGAGAGGGTGAGAGAAAGATTACAATGGTCGAAGGAGGAAGTCAGCAGGTTCGATGGCAGGGACCATTAGTTTTTGGAGTTTAAGGCATTAGGGTTTGGGAAATTAAAGTTTTGGATGAAGATAAAGATGATAAATTTGTAATATTTTAAGATAAAATTATAATTAACTTTTTATTATTATTAATTGTGTGTTCAAAGAGCATTTGGTATGTGGAAATAGAAATTTCCAAAACATATTAACCTTATTTGATGAAATCAATTAGCAAATTCCACTTATCTTCCTGATGAGGTTCGAAAATAATACATTGTGTTTGATTAGGGGGTATAAGGGGAGACTATCTACTGTTGGGATTGTAATACGGAGGAAGCTTTTTATCTGGTGTTTTTTTTTTTTTAGTCTGCCGGACATGGAGTCCGGCCAGACTCCTTATCCCCCATATGAGGGATTATACTATCCGGGAGGGGGGAGGGTATGGGACAATTTTCATTGAACTATTTACTGTTGGGATTAGAATGTGAAATGATCATTTTGACCCTCTACTACTTAATTATGTATTATATTTAGTAAAATTCAATAAAATTTAAATGTCTCAATGTAAAAATAAAATAATTTTGTTTAACTTTTTATTGATGTTTTATCTATTTAATTTTTTAAATAATTTTTTGTAGATATTTTATTGATGTTTTATTTTAAAATTTTGTTTATATTTTATTTAATTTCACTATTTAAATTTTAATATATGTTTTATTTAATTTCATTGTTTAATTATTATTATTATTTTTAAAAATAAATTTATTTAAAATTTTAACTAAAAAAATAACATATATTTTTATTGATATTTTATTTATTTAATTAAAAAAAATAATTTTATTAAATTGTGTAAAAAATAAAATAAAATAAAATTTTATTTAATCTAGCTAAAAATAATTAAAATATTAAAGATATGTTTAATATTTCTATTACTTAGTAAACAATTGAAAAAATGGTAAAATAGTCTTTTGTTCATTTATCCTATCCAATCCTTTCAACCAAACATTAGATTCACTAAAAATAGTCATTTCCAGACATCTAATCTCATGAAAAAACCAACACGGGATATACATCCAATCCAACCAAATAGTCCGGGAGATTTACAGTCCCAAGATTCAAGTCCGATGGATTCTAATCCCCTCTTATCCAGTCCGTCCAATCAAACACATCGAACTATTTGTTTGGATGGATTTGATAAGGGGGGATTGTAATCCATCAGACTATTAGTCTTAAGATACATTGTCCTCGGACTATTTGGTTGGACTAGATTTGTATCTTATGTTTGTTTAGTCATGAGATTAGATGTCTGAATTGGACTATTTTTAGTGAATCCAATGTTTGGTTGGATGGACTGGATAAGGATAAATGTTCAAAAGACTATTTTATCCTTGTAATTTATAATTTTTATTTAATATATAATTTTAAATTTGTAATCTATAATTTATAATTTAACAACATTAAAAATTTTTAATTTATAAGGCCATAAATTTTAATTTATTATTTTCAATTAAATTAAATTTATAATTAAATTTTTTTATTTAATATATAATTTTAAATTAACAACACTAAAAAAATAATTTTATTTAATATATAAATTCAATTTTTTAACAACACTAAAAAAATTTAATTTATTAGGCCATAATTTATAATTTATATTTTTTATTTAATATATAATTCTAAATTAACAACACTAAAAAAATAATTTTATTTAATATATAAATTTAATTTTTTAACAACACTAAAAAAATTTAATTTATAAGGCCATAGTTTATAATTTATTATTTTTAATTAAATTAAATTTATAATTTATATTTTTTATTTAATATATAATTCTAAATTAGCAACACTAAAAAAATAATTTATAAATGTTCAAAAAACTATTTTACCCTTTCCAATTGTTTATTAAGTATTAATATGAGGGTAAAATGGATATTTCACACATTAGTCCTATGGGATACCAATCCCATGGAAATAATCTCACCCCCTCTAGGATACAATAATCTCTTATATGAGGGACTAATAATCCGGAGGGACTATTAGTCCGGAGCATAAAAATTGAACCAAACAACGGACTATTAGTCTAGATGGACTAATAGTCAAATCCCATGGCCCAATCCTTCACAAGAAACACCACCTTAATCTAATATGATTGATATAACTACATTAATCTCTCTTTTAGTAAGGGTAAAGTGACTTAAATTAATCTAGGTGGTAAATAAACACATTAATAAAATAAAGATGAGAGAAAATGATAAAAAAGAAAAAAAAAAAAACTTAGAATTTCACTCCTATATTAAAACAAATCTGAAATTTTAATTTTTTCAATTTTAACTTTAATCTTTTGAATTTTTTAATATAAATCATCAACTTATTTTTTGATAAGTAAAATCAACAAAAAAAAAAAAAAATGATATTTGAATTGTTAAACTCAATGTAGGTTACATTGAATGTCTAAAATATCATTTTTGTTGAGTTAATACTAAAATACTATTTTTTGGATCAATTTTACCTAATGCAAATAGAAAAATAATTTAAATTGAAAATAAATTAAAAGCTTAGGGTTTAAATTAATAAAAGTAAAAAAATCATGGTTTATTTTGTTATAATGGTCAAACCTTAGTTTTTTTTTTTAAAAAAAAAATAATGTTATTTAAAGATAAATATACATTTTAATATAAAGGATAAAACAACATAATATTTCATCTATATGACTAATGTATTACTTGATGAAAAATGGATTGAGTATTATTTAAATTAAAACTTCAAAGGAAATCAATATAATTATATCAAAAGTGTACAATTAATTATATATTTTTTAAAAATATCAAGAGAAATAAATGTAATTTACCTTATCAATTATTATATAGTTATGAATTAAAATAACTTCTGTTTCAACACAGAGTTTATATATTGTTAGTTCATATACAAAATTCTCACCTTTTTATAATTTTTTTTGCCTCCCCCCCCCCCTATTATGCTGTTAGTTATGACTTGATTATGATTCATTATGGTGTTAGTTATTCATTAATTTTGATCAAAAAGATTTTTAGTTATATCTTATGTGGTGTTTAGTTATAAGTCATTATTTTTTTTAGTTATAACTAAATGATTTAGTTATGACATTTGTAGTAATCAATACTACAAATATCATAACTTACACATAATAGAGAGGTGATGTGATTCAAAAATGTCAAAAAATTAAAAAACTAACTTTTAACCAATTTCCTAAAATAAGCCTAAAATGACCAAAAAAAATAGAAAAACACTTGGATTAGTGTAACATAAATGTTGTAATGCAACTAGTTATTAGGAGAGACAATTAGGCCATTAGGAAGACGGTTGGGGATAATTTTATTCCACTTAAAAATAAAATAAGTTAAAAGTTAAAAAGATAAAATGTCATATCTAAATAATAATTATTTTATTTTATTTTTTTTTTTACAAAGCTATAAAAAAGCCAAAAGTCTATTCGTAATGAAATTTTTTTAGTAAAATAGTAAAAAAATAAAGTCAAACTAAAAAAGTTTTCTTCCCGGACGAAGCCTTGAGTACTAGTGAAGTGAGGTTTTAATGTCAATTCAATTCAATTGAGTGGTTCTAAAAGCCTTGAATACTAGTGAAGTGAGGTTTTAATGTCAATTCAATTCAATTGAGTGGTTCTAAAGTCATGTTTGATTAGTAAGATTAATATTGAAATGATTAATAATTCATGAAATTAGTGTAAGATTGATTACCCAATTAATTAGTGGGACACATAATATTTTCTCGTCTGTATATATTTTCCAATTGAAATGAAAAATTATAATCCCAATTATATGTTTGTTTTATATTATTATTTATAAAATTAAAATATTTTCAAATTTTATTAGATAAAATGCCTATTAATATCTAATTTGAATAACAAAAATGACACCTATACACTGAAATGCAAGTACCATAGATTAATAATATCAATCATATATTAGCCTTGTTTGGTGCAGCTTAAAAGCTGCTTATTTCAGTTTTCAGCTTAATTTAAGCTATTTTGATGTATTTGGTTTAGCTTATAGCTTATAACTTATAGCTTTTTGGAAGTTAGAAATCAGCTTATTCTTTGAGTGGGGCAGGAGATGCTTAATTTATAAGTCAGAAATCAACTTATGTTCATAGTTATAAGCTATAAGCTGTTTAGGCATAAGCTGTAAGCACTTTCCCACAGCTCTACCAAACAGGGCCATTATAATTGTCCAATCAAACACGCCATAACTCTACTAAGTGGGAATGATGGAATTACTTGATCTGTTTGTATTTGTCCAAATTTGATTTTAATAAAAACAAATTTAAGAGTATTGATAAGGCAGCGTAACATATAGTAATAAGTAGATCAAACTTGTAAGAATTAAGATAAAATATAAAATTATATTACTAAGATATCTGAGTTTAAAATTAAGAATTCACAAGCAAAAATCCGAAAGAATTTGACCCATTGTCATTCCTAACTTTAAAAAAATGGACAATTGCCTGACAGGTGTCAGATAAAAAAATTATAAATTAATCAAAAAATTTATAATTTCAATTATTAATATTTGTAATATTTATCAGTATTTTATAATAACTTTTTCTAACTCTCATTGTGTTATGGGATTTTTATTGATAAGTCCAATTTAGAAGTGTTTTAACCCAAGAAGTCCATGAAGGAATTTTTTAACCCATTTAGTCCCATGTATGTATAATTTTATTCCATAAAGTCCATTTTCTTGATTTACACTATTTTCTTGGACACTTATGCCCTTATATTCAATTTTGATACCCTTATAAATATTTTTTAAACGATTAGCAATTTAATGATGTGAACATTCATATTTTAAAATTCACATTGGTAGGAATGTAAAATTGGCCCGTGGGCGGCCCGAAACCTGCTCGCGAGCCGGGGCGGGCCCGGCCCGTTGACAATGTGAATATTCACATTGACATGTTAACATTCACATTAATAGGAGTGTAAAATTGGCCCGCGTCTCGTGGCGGCGCGAAACCCGCTGGCGGCCCATGGGCGGGCCCGATCCGGCCCATTGACAATGTGAATATTCACATTGACATGTTAACATTCACATTGATAAGAGTATAAAATTGGCCTGCGGCCCATGGGCGGCCAAAAGCCCGTCCGCGGCCCGGGGAGGGCTTGGCCCGGCCCGTTGACAATGTGAATATTCACATTGATAGGAATCTAAAATTAGCTCGCACCTCGTGGCTGCCCCGAAACCCGCCCACGGCCCAGGGCGGGCCCGCCCCGGCCTGTTGACAATGTGAATATTCACATTGACATGTTAACATTCACATTGATAAGAGTATAAAATTGGCCAGCAGCCCAGGGCGGGCCCGGCCCGGCCCGTTGACAATGTGAATATTCACATTGACATGTTAACATTCACATTAATAGGAGTGTAAAATTGGCCCCCGTCCCGTGGCGGCGCGAAACCCGCCCGCGATCCATGGGCGGCCCGGGACGGGCCCGGTTCGGCCCGTTGATAATGTGAATATTCACATTGACATGTTAACATTCACATTGATAAGAGTATAAAATTGGCCTACGGCCCATAGGCGGCCAAAAGCCCGCCCGCAGCCCGGGGCGGGCCCGGTCCGGCCCGGTCTGTTGATAATGTGAATATTCACATTGACATGTTAACATTCACATTGATAAGAGTGTAAAATTGGCCCGCAGCCCGTGGGCGGCCCGAAGCCCGAGGCGGGCTTAGCCTGACCTGTGACAATGTGAATATTCACATTAATATGTTAACATTCACATTGATAAGAGTGTAAAATTAGCCCCCGCCCCGTGGCTGCCCCGAAACCCACCTATGGCCCGTGGGCGGCTCGGGGCGGGCCCGGCCCGGCCTGTTGACAATGTGAATATTCACATTGACATGTTAACATTCACATTGATAAGAATGTAAAATTGGCCCGTGACCCGTGGGCAGCCCGAAGCCCGACCTCGGGCCGGGGCGGGCCCGGCCCGTTGGCAATGTGAATATTCACATTGACATGTTAACATTCACATTGATAGGAGTATAAAATTGGCCTGCAACCCGTGGGCGGCCCGAAGCCAGACCACAGCCCGAGGCGGGCTTGGCCCGACCCGTGACAATGTGAATATTCACATTGATATGTTAACATTAACATTGATAGGAGTGTAAAATTTGTCCGCTGCCCGAAGCTCGCCCGCGGCCCGGGGTAGGCCCGGACCCAAACCCGGGCCGCCCATGGGACGCGAGTCAATTTTACACTCTTATCAATGTGAATGTTAACATATCAATGTGAATATTCACATTGTCAACAGGCTGGGCCGGGCCCGCCTCGGGCCGCCTACGGGCCGTGGGCGAGTTTTGGGCAGCCACGGGGCACGGGTTAATGTTACACTCTTATCAATGTGAATGTTAACATGTCAATGTGAATATTCACATTGTCAACGGGCCGGGCCGGGCCCGCCCTGGGCAGCGGGCGGGCTTCGGGCCGCCCACGGGCCACGGGCCAATTTTACACTCCTATCAATGTGAATGTTAATATGTCAATGTGAATATTCACATTGTCAATGGGCCGGGCCGGGCTCGCCCTGGGCCGCCCACGGGTTTCGGGCCGTCCATGGGACGCGAGTCAATTTTACACTTTTATCAATGTGAATATTCACATTGTCAATGTGAATATTCACATTGTCAACAGGCCGGGACGGGCCCGCCCCGGGCCGCCCATGGGCCGTGGGCTGGTTTCGGGGCAGCCACGAGGCGCGGACTAATTTTATACTCTTATCAATGTGAATGTTAACATGTCAATGTGAATATTCACATTATCAACGGGTCGGGCCGGGCCCGCCCAGGACAGCCCACGAGCCGCGGGCGGGTTTCGGGCCGGCTACAGGCCGCGGGCTAATTTTACACTCCTATCAATGTGAATGTTAACATGTCAATGTGAATATTCACATTGTCAACGGGCCGGGCCAGGCCGGGCCCGGGCTTCGGGCTGCCCACGGGTCACAGACTAATTTTATACTCTTATCAATGTTAATGTTAATGTTAATGTTAATATGTCAATGTGAATATTCACATTATGAACGGGCCGGCTCGGGCCCGCCCCGGGCGGCGGGCTGGCTTCGGGCCGCCCACGGTCCTCGGGCCAATTTTACACTCCTATCAATGTGAATGTTAACTAGTCAATGTGAATATTCACATTATCAACGGGCCGGGCCGGGCCTATTTTTTTGGCCTGTGGGCCGGCCCGGCCCGACTCGAATTTTTTCGGGCACCCACGAGGATCGACATGGGCCGGACCCCTACACATTGACGATATGAACATTCACATTGACGGTGTGAACATTCACATTAGGGGTATTGTGGTAATTATGTCATCCATAGGACTTATTGAAATATAAGAAAATAATGTGAAGTAAATGGAACATAGGTAAATGAAAAGGGTATTTTGGTCTTCTTATCTCAAATTGGACCTAATGGAATAGTCAAAAAGAATATGGGTTGGATGGAATAAAGCTCTTAGAAAATGGATTTATCAAAAAAGCTCCCTTGTGTTATTTGTCAAAAAATATAAAAAATAAAATTACAATTCTATTCAAATTCAAAAACTAGACCCATTTTTTAAGTCAATGATCAATCAATCAATCATTGTCATGTATTATTTCTTTCTCTTAAGTCTTTTTTAATTATCAACAAATCATCTTATTTATACATTATTAGATCATCTCCAACCTTTACTCAAATCTATCATCAAATTCAAATTTGATGAAAAAGTCTTAAAAAGTAGTTTTCAACATTTTCATCAACGTGATATCAAATACAGGGAGAAACAAATATTTCATCAAATAGAGGGAGGTTTGATCCTTCATCAAATTTAAATTATTACCGTTGGACTGGATGTCCTTCCGAATGTCCACCTAAGGCAATTTGACAACTTTTTCTCTTCATGTTCGGATGACCTCCAAAACATTCGCTAGGACGTTCTCCCGACAACTAAAGATGTAAAAAAATCTGATGAAAATTCTAATTTTAATATTGAAGTGAATGGTATCAAATCAAACTTTTCATCAATTTTTATTCAAATTTGATGAAATTTTTAATTCACCGTTTGATGCTCTTAAGGCTTTGTTTGGGAAGTTGGGTTGGTTTTTCAGCTTTTTGACTTTTTTAGCCACAGCTAAAAAGTTTGTTTGGGTTAGTTTTTTTAATTTTTGTAAGAGAAAAATTAAAATGATTATAGTTTAGATGTGACATTTTGTCTTATTAATTTTTTTAATCTATTTTGTCTTTTTGTAACTAAAAAAGCCACCAACCTCAAAAAAGCCGAATGCCAAACTGAGTTCTAAGTCTAAAAATTGGGCTTTTATATTATTTTTCAAAAACATAGAAAACACATACACCTAGGGATGGCCACGAGGTAGGTTTGGGGTGGATTTGCCATTCCTCGCTCCCTCTTTTGCCCCCGTTACGGGGGAATTTTTCAACTCCATCCCCGTCTCCACGGATACTCGCGTGTGGACACTCTATTTTAACCAGCCTTAAGACTTGAGCGCTTTCTTTTGATTACTTGATGATGAAAATAATGATGTGTTTTTTCACAAAATCCTCAGTAAAAAAGATGGAATTTGAGCTTTCTTTCTAACCCTAAACCTGTTTTGGCCAGGTGTATAAGACCCGTTGGACACTGGAGCAAAGCTAGACTGAAGGGAAGGAAAGTGGGCAAAATTTTCACCAATCGGTCGACTGACCGGTCGTCCGGCCGATCGACCACCTAGTGATAGTTTTGACCAGATTTTTGTTGGTTTGGGTAGGGCACTTCACAACCCCATTTTCTGACCCATTCATGCATTGAATGCATGTATACTCAGCTTCCGTTGTCTAGTGCTTGATCCATTGAAGGTAATGCTTCATTTTTGTCTTCCATTAACTCCATGTGCTCCATTATCTTCCTTAAATGCTTCATTAAGCTTCCACTTTGTCTTCCACCATGCCTTCACATGCATTGCCTATATAAGGAAAGCTCAAGTCTTGAATTTTGGGAGATGAATTTGAGAGAAGAAGTGTAGAGAGAATGATGAGTTTGAGAGGAGAAGATTAGAGTTTGAGAAAGAAAAGAAAACTTTGAAAAAGAGAGAGTCATCTTGCCAAAATAGTAAAGTTGTCTTAGTCTTCATATATCTCATCTTCCTTTGCAAAACACCACTCAAGAAATTCATTGAAACCAAGTCCTAAAGCTTTGATCAAAGAGAGTAATCCTTGCCAAGTTCAAGAAACTTAAAGAGTGATCATTTTCTATAAACATACTTGTCCAAAAATACCATTCTAGCTCAAATTCCAACCTTTTGAATTGAGGATTGAGAACACAATTCACAACCTTGAGGGTGATAAAAAAGAAGTTCGGAAATCAAGAAGTTCTTTCTTTCTTTGGAAGATGAATTTTCAATTTCTTTCATTTTTTTATATTTTATATTTGTTTTCTTACTTTAATTTCATATTAGTTTTGTTGTAATCTAACTGAAAGTGGTTAGTTGAGACACCTACATATTTCTTATTTGTTCTTTTCTCAGTGTTGCAACAAGACATGTTTTGCTAGGCCTAGTTAGCCTGCCGGCTAATTATTTGGCCGGCCAGCTTACTTTTTCTGGATGGAACAAAGTTGAGCATACTAGTTTCCAGCGATCCTTAAGACCTACATCTTCTATTTTCTTTTCATTTGAGAGTTTTGTGAGGTTTTTATTTTGTTGTAATATTTTTTTCCTCTTCCTCTTATTTGGTTTGTAATTATTTATTCAAGTATTATAATAATTCCTCGCCCCGCTTCTTTTTATCTCATTCTTTTACTTGCTTTCTTTATTTGTACATAAACATCATATTTTGCTTTTTCATCATATCTATGCTTTGTATCTATGTTTCATGCATCTTGATTCGGCTAAATTTTCATTTACGGGTTTAATCAATTCTTATTTGATTATGTGCGCTGCATCATGTTCTTGAGATGATTCACATGTCATATATTAGAAGCCGAATCTTTAGTTGCATTTTATGAGTGAATTGCATTATGATTTTGTATGTAAGATCATGTATGTTTTACTAATTTTGTTTTGTTGCTGTTCGTGGGACGTCAATAAATATGTAAGTTTTTATGTTTTAGCATCTGTTTGTACCAATTTTTGCCAAGTCTTGGTGACAGGTGGTCTAGTTAGTGAAGGACACGTGGCCAAGTCTGGAGGGAGTGTCCAGCATTAGAGAATCAAGACCAACAGTTAAAAGTGGGTTTTTTACATGTGGGTCAACTAGAAGTGATGGGGCAATCATTGGCGGTAGTCATGGAGTCAGTGGACAGCCTTTCAAGAGGAACCAGGACACAAAGTAGGAGTTTTTCTCTGTCGAGAGAAGGTTAAAAGAGTTTGTGGGCATAAAATAACTTGAAGAAGAGGTAGATCGACAGACAAAAGTAAAGGATTAATGTAATTGGAAGGCTTAGAAGCTAGGGAGCAGTTACAGCAGTTACACAACAGTAGTTGCAGATTGGGGAGATCATGGGGGCGTGTGAAAAAAGAAGTATAAAGGCCAGAGATTGGCAAAATGGTGAAAAATCAACAACATAACAACTTAGCTTTTAGACTTAGGAGTAGTTAAGATTGTAATTTAGGAGTAGTATCTATCATTGTAATTTGTACTTGTTGAGTAAGCATATGCGATTTTAGTATGAAATTGCTTCTATTTATTTAATCTACCTTGTTACCATCTATTGATACAACAATTTGAAGTTGTTTCCTTTTATTCAATCTACCTTGTTACCATCTGTTGATCAAGAAAGTTTGTCTTCCTTCTTGTTTACTTTGTTGTCACTGTTTGATTCAAAGAAGTCCTTAGTCTTTTGAGGCATTTGAACTAGAATCACAGTTGCTTGATTGTTTCTATTTAAGTTGTGTAATTTGGATTATGGCTTGGTTGCTATCAATCCAGCCCTAGCATAATTTTTACTAATAATTTTTGGCATGCCTAGTGGGATAATCTTGCATAATTTGGTTAAGAAATGGTGAAGGCAAAGAAATAGGTTGATAAGCATGCTGAAAAGAGACCGGTTAAGTTTGAAGAAGAAGAGGTGGATCAAGACTTGGTCTTTGCTGATGATGGTGAGCCTAGCATGCAGGCCAGACAATGGCCCATAAAGGCCAGATGGATGGCCAAGCAGTGGGTACAGGAGGCCAGGCAAGTGGCCATACCAAAATTCCAACAGGGGTTTTGGTGGCTCAGATAAGGGATGCACTAGCAAACCAGTCACTAGAAGAGAACCGAATCCTTCTAGGAGAAGTAAAGAGTGTGTTGAAAGTTTTATCGATGGAATATGCAAGCCAGAATGAAGGAAAGACACAAAAGGTGTCTTTAAGAACACACATGGTGCCACTAACTGGTGGGCCACCCCAATCTATGGGTGAACCAATGTCCTTCTATAGGGACCCAACTGCAGAGGAGAGAATGCATGAGGTATTTCAAACCCCAAATGTTAAAATTCAAGGAAATTGGCCTGGGGGGCACCTTGGGTGAAATGTTTTTTTCTAATCCATTATATGGCCAAAAAGGGGTAGTAACAGGAACTTGTTTAACACAGAGTTTAATCCTAACATGAGGCCAAGAAATGATATGGGTTTTGAAAATTATAACCAAGGTTTTGGAAATTAAAATGTTAGATATAATATGGGTTATGGACACCAAGGTGTAAATAATGGTGGTAATATGGGGGCATACCCTGAAATACATAGGCCTAACATGTATCATGAACCATTTGGTAATGGCCTAAGGCCAAGAGGTCGAGCACCCCCTTCACATGTTGACATGCATGATTTTTTTGAGAATAATTATTGGTATGGGGGGTAAAATGTAGTTAATCATGGTGAAAATCTTCAAAGAGACCAAATTATTCAAATTGTTCAAGACCTTTATAGTCTAGGAGTGAGAAGGCCTAGGTTTAGGAAACCATACCCTCAATGGGTAGATGAGGAACCTTTTCCTAGGAATTACAGGGTCCCTGAGTTTTCCTAATTTCATGGTAAGGAAAACCAGTCAACAATTGAACACATAGGGAGGTTTACTTTACAATGTGGAGAGGTAGGAAATAATGACATACTTAAAATGAGATTATTTTCACATTCTCTGTCTAGGACTACTTTCACATGGTTTATTAATTTGCCTTCTGATTCAGTTCATACTTGGGTAGAAATGAGAGTCAGTTTCATGCTCAATTTTATAGAACTGAGCCTGAAGTAACTCTGGTTAATTTATCCGAAATGAGGCAGAAGTTTTCTAAGAAGGCAGAACAATTTATCGATAGATTAAAGAGGGCAAAAAATAGGTGTCGAATGTATATGTCTGAGGTTGAAATTGTAAGAATGGCTCAGAATGGGTTGGAATTTGAGTTAAGAAAGAAATTCGAAGTGATGGAATTTAGGGACTTGTTTGAGTTGTCCTCTAGGGCAACAAGATATGAATCAATTCTTAGAGAGGAGAGACATATGAATGCAAATTCTTATGGAACTTATTTCCAAGAAGTTGATGTGGAAACAGAAATTAATGTTGATGTGGCTCAAGTAGTTGGCAAAACACCAGTGGTTTATGGAACTTTGAGGAAAGTGGACAAACCAGTGAACATGCTAGCAAATCAGCCAGCCAAAAGAAACACAAACCCCACATTTAGGCAGTATTCTTTTGATTTGTCAAAAGCTTATGCCATTTTTGATGAGTTGTTAGCTAATAAGTTTTTATCGTTGTCCCCTGGACATATAATTCCAAAAGAAAAAGACAGAGTAGGAAAGAATATTGTAAATGGCATAATACTTTTAGACATTCTACCAACAATTGTGTAACTTTTAGAAATTGTGTGCAGGACTTAATACGGAAAGGACTGTTGAAATATGCAGAAAAGAAAAGGGAATTATGGCAGTCGAAAACAATCCCTTTCCAGAAATTGCACCAATCCATATGGTATCAGTTAGCATTAAAAGGAAGACACCAACCCAACTATTCTGCTTTTTGATTTGGAAAGGGTTCACAAAAAGAAACAGGAAAAGGGAAAGAAAGTGATTGCGGAAGACAAGTTTGTGTGCACAAGATGTGGGACTGAGAAGGAAAAATTACAAGCAATTTTAGCTGACAAATTGAAAAAAATTGTGAAGGATCATGGCTTAAGGTTCAATAATTTATGTGGATTTGGCCTTCAAATTTTCAATGGAGATCAGTTGTTGTTTGATGGGCAGGACCCTAGAATTTTTGGGCTTGTCGACAGATCATATAGTGAGGAGGATGGTCTATTCTTATTCAGGTGGTAACCTGTGTATCCTTTTCTTCGGGTTACAGAAGGGGTCGGAGTTAAAGTAAGACAATTGAAAAATCAAAGGTCATCTATTGGCTATAGTCATGTTCAAAGACCAATATTTGTACCAAGACCATTTCAAAGGCCATTTATTGGCCAGGGTTAAAGGTTTTTTAGGCCAGGACAGATTCATGGCCAAGGGGTGAGGTTTCCACAAGCTTATCCCCCAATACAACCAAGGATGGTGAAGCCACTAGCGTCTACATATACTAGTTGGCAAAGATGGTTCATCCAAAATTTCCTTTGTCAGGATGTAAGCCTATGGTCCCAACTAGGACTTAAGTAAGGAGGGAGCAAAGGAAGTTTCATGCTATATTTTCAACAAAGGAGGGAGATAATCCAAAGAGAGATGACCAAAACAATCTGATTTGGGAGAGAGAGAAGAATAAGAAAGAGGGAGGTGAGTCAAGCAAGACAGAGAAAGTAGTAGATAAGATACCTAAGAAGGTCCTCCTTAAGAGGCAATTGGAAGAAATATCTAAAGCACGCTTGTTGGATGAGAAGAGTGAAGAGAATGAGGTAATGACTAATAGAAGTGTTGTGGCAAGCAAACTAGATGAAGTTCTTGTCGACAGTAAGGAAGGCACAAGAGAAGATACAAAGTCTGAAAGTTCTGATGATTTTAGTGAGAAGGTAGAGGCAATCAGGTTTGGATCTTTGCCTTCAAACACTGATTGTAATATGATTTTGGCTTTACTAAAAAGGTTTGAAGCAAGGCCTAGGTAGTTAGAACAATTGGAAGAGGATATGGAAGACTTGTCAAAGCTTGCTGTGATGGTAACAGAGATGGATGAGTCTAAATAAGTGGCTGGTAAATCCATTCAAGTGATTAAAACTAGTAGTGGTGAGAAGGTGGTACCCCAGTCACCTAAGCCAGAATTGGTAAGGCATCTGAGGCCTTTGTATGTGAGTGCATTCCTGAATGGTTGTCCTTTGACCAGGGTGTTAATTAATAATGAGGCTATTGTGAATATCTTGCCCACTAGAATTTTATGTGTGATTGGTAAAACTGTTAATGATTTAATCCCTTATGATGTATCTATGAGTGATTTCTCAAGTGGTTCTTCTGATACAAGAGGAGTGATTACCTTGCAATTGCAAGTAGGAGCTAGATTGATGGAAGCAACATATTTTGTGATTGACTCTACTTCAAATTATAACCTGCTACTAGGTTGGGATTGGATTCACTCTACTGGTTGGGTACTTTCCTCCTTTCATCAGGCTTTGATTTTCTTAACTGTGGAAGGTCAAGAAGGACAAAGCATTGAGGTTTTCTGGGCAGAGGCAAATCCCTTTAAGGTAGACATTCACAATGTAGAAGCTATGCTATATATTGAAGAATTTAGCCCTGTTGTGTTAAAAAATGAAGAACTGAAATCTAGAGGAATTAGGTTGACTTATGATCAGTTCTAGAAATTTGTTGGGAAAGGTTTTCGACAGATGAGCCAGGAAGTGGACGGGCCAAATATCTTGTAGACCATGCCTGTAGATGAAGTGCTGATTGAAAGACATTACCAATGAAGATGAAGAAAAATGAGAATGAATTTGATTATGATGTAATTAAAAGTACTTTTGTTAGACTTTTTTCTTTTTAATTTCTTTTTAGAAAGAATGTTAGGTGGTATGTTGTTCCACTGTTTTTGGACAGAATATGTGGTAGATGATAGACCTCTAGATTATAAAAAGGTGCAGTATGAGAATCTAAAGGTAGCCTCTACAAAGCTTGATGATCTCAAGGCTGATGTGTAGGACCCTTTAGAGGAGTTTAACTTAGGAGATGAGGCTTGTAAGAGGCTTATTTATGTAAATGCTTTATTATCTAATGAATGTAAGGTCAAGCTAGTGGTTTGATTTCAAAGTATTTTGATTGTTTTGCATGGAGTTATGATGAAATGCTAGGACTGGATAGGTCCTTGGTTGAACACAAACTTCCAATAAAATCAAATTATGTGCCACACAAGCAACCTCCAAGAAGAATGACAAATGAGGTTACTCTCATAGTAAAAGATGAAATTGAGAGGTTGTTGAATGCTGGGTTCATTAGAATAACCAGGTATGTAGAGTGGCTATCAAATATAGTTTCAGTTCTTAAAAAGAATGGAAAGATTAGAGTATGCATTGATTTCAGTAATTTGAATTTGGCTACACCTAAGGATGAATATCCCATGCTAGTTGCAAATTTGTTAGTGGATTCAGCTTTAAGGCATAAGTTTTTGACATTTATGGATGGTCATGCTGGATATAATCATATCTTTTTTAGCCTAGATAATGTTCACAAAACTGCATTTAGATGCCCAGGGGCTTTAGGAACCTTTGCGTGGGTGGTGATGCCTTTTGGGCTTAAAAATGTAAGGGCTACTTATCAGAGGGCCATGAATTTTATCTTTCATGATTTGATTGGGAAATTTTTGGAGGTATATATTGATGATGTGGTAATCGAGTCTAATGAGTTTAAAGAGCTTTTAGAACATCTTCAACAGGTGTTCCAGAGAATGAGGAAATACCAATTGAAAATGAACCCTTTGAAGTGTGCTTTTGGGGTATTTGTTGGTAATTTTTTGGGTTTTCTGGTCCATCAGAAGGGGATAGAGGTGGATACAAACAAAGCTAAAGCTATTAGAGCAGCACAACCTTCATCAAATAAAAAGGAGTTACAAAGTTTCCTTGGACATATTAATTTTCTAAGGAGATTCATTGTTAATTTGGCAGGGAAGACTTAGTCTTTTCTCCTTTGTTTAAGTTAAGATGTGATAAAGGCTTTAGATGGGAAAGTGAGCATCAAATGGCATTTGATGGCATTAAAGACTATTTGTCTAAGCCTCTAGTTTGGATGCCACCCATTAAAGGGAAACCTCTAAAGTTGTATATATCAGTACGTGAATAGTCAATTGGGTGTCTATTGGCTCAAGATAATGAAGAGGGGTGTGAGCAAGTTGTGTACTACTTGAGTAGGAAGTTGAATGAAGCAGAGACTAGGTATAATTCTGTAGAAAAGTTATGCTTGGCTTTGTATTTTGCAGCTATCAAGTTGATGCATTACATGTTACCTGTAGAGGTTAATGTGATTGCTCAGACTGATGTGGTAAAATATATGCTATCTAGGCTAGTTTTGAGGGGGAGGCAGGGAAAATGGTTGTTGGCCTTGATTGAGTATTGCTTTAAGTATGTCCCTTAGAAAGCTGTGAAAGGCCAGGCATTAGCAGATTTCTTAGCTGAGCATCCATGTAGCCCTGTCGAGGTAGACTTGTATGAAGTATTTTCAGTTGAAAAAGAGCCATGGAAGTTGATGTTTGATGGTTCAAAAATTGAAGAAGGTGTTGGTGCTGGGGTAGTGTTAGTGTCCCCTAGGGATAGGTGTTTTAGTCCTTTTACTAGTTGGGTGAAACTCAGGTGTTGTCAAATAATCAAGCAGAGTATGAGGCATTGATTATTGGCCTAGAATTGGCAAAAAGCCTAAGGATTCCACACTTAAGAGTGTTTGGGGATTCACAGTTAATGATAAGACAAGTGATAGGCTAATATAAGTGCAATAGTGCAGTTCTTGGAGAATATTTAGAGCAAGTATTGCAGTTAGTTAAATGTTTTGAAACAATAGAGTTTGAACACATGTTTAGACTTGAGAATAAGGAAGTCAACAAGATGGCCTAGGCAGCCTCTAGTTTGAGAATTCCAGAAGGTTTTCAGGAAAGGATAATTAGGATTTAGAAGAGAGCAATGCCTTGTGTTAGGTGTCGACAGTAGCAAAGTTTGGCAATATTGACTTTGGAGTTATCAAGAGATGATTGGAGGTTACCTTTGATTAAGTATTTCGGGGACCAAGAGGCAAAAGTAGATAGGAGAACAATCAGGCCATGAACTATGTGATTATGGGAGATGACTTGTTTAGAATAACTCAAGATGGGTTAATATTGTTGTGTATTGGGGAAATGGAACAAATGCAGGTCATGGTAGAGGTCCACGAAGGAATTTGTGGGGCTTACCAAGCAGGTGAGAAGATGATGTGGTTGATTAAAAAGCATGGATATTTTTGGCCCTATATAAGGAGGGATTGCATTAGTTTTGCGAAAAGGTGTCAGCAATGCCAAAAACATGGCAATGTGCAAAAAGTGCCAGCTAGGGACTTGCATTCAATTGTCAAACCTTGGTCATTTAGGGGTTGGGAAATGGATTTAATTGGCCAGGTATTTCCTCTATCATCAAGACAACATGCAATCATACTAGTGGCTACAGATTATTTTACTAAGTGGGTAGAGGTAGTCCTACTGAAGGTGGCGAATCAGTCTCATGTGATTGATTTTATTAAGAAACACATAGTGCATAGATTTGGTTTGCCACAAACAATTACTGTCGATCAAGGGACATTATTTAATGGTGATGAAATAATGGAGTTTGCTAAAGAGTATGACATTCAAATATTGAACTCATCTCCATATTATGCCCAAGCAAATAGGCAAGCAGAGTCATCAAACAAAACAATTAATGTGATGCTGAGTAAAGTAATAGAAGACAATCCAAGAGATTGTCATGAGTTGTTATCTGAAGTTCTATGGGCCTACAGGAATTCAAAAAGGGATAGTATCCAAGCATCCCCTTATGAATTAGTTTATGGACATGCTGCAGTCTTACCCTTAGAAGTGACAGTAGGGTCTAGTAGGGTGGCTAAGCACTATGATATCCCTGTCTATGAGTATGTGGAGGCCATGTTTATGGAGTTACAGGATGTAGAGTGCAAAAGAATTGATGCCTTTGATTGTATGGTGGCTCAAAAGAAAAAGATTGAGAAAGTCTATAACAATAAAGTTAAATTGAAAATCTTTGGAGTAGGTGACTTGGTGTGGAAGACCATTTTTCCATTAGGGACAAAGGACCCTGAATTTGGTAAGTGGTTACCAAATTGGAAAGGCCCCTTTAGGGTTCATAAATTCCTTAAGGGAGGTGCATATCAGTTGGAATCCTTGGAAGGGCAGCCACATAGAAGGAATATAAATGGAAAATACCTTAAGAAGTATTATCCAACCATGTGGGAAACTTTCAAGGGAAGTTGATTAATTCATAGCGATACACAAAGAAAGAAAATTTGCACAAAAGAACAACAGTCCATTCAGAACAGAATATTGATATTCATTAATAAAGAGGTCTGTACAATGGTTTACAAGATAGTAAATGTTCTATGTGCTACAGATGAAACAAAAACTAATCTAGGTTTTGAGGAAGAGAATGGTTAGAATACCCCATTCTAATTGGGCATCTGCTAGTATGGCTTGGGCTTGGTCTAACTCAGCTTTGACTATTTGGATTGAAGAAGGACCATGTGTAATCTGAGAAAGCAGTGTCCTTGGTTCTTGATTGAGCTGGTATTATTGCTGCTACAGATGGAGTTTTCTTTGCCTGACAGAGGCAAGTTCTGCTATAAGCCTGGCTTCTTCAAGTTCAAGTATTGTGTATTGTTCAGAATTGGCTGAAAAGGTTTGATGACTAAATGTGAGGGAGGTAGATATAGCATGGGCTTTGTTCAAAAAGTCTCTTTTTGTTTGTATATTTTAGAACAGGTTTAAACCATTTCCAAAAGACTTGGCCATTCTATGATGACATTGGCCAGTTGTTTTAATTGAATTGGATTGAAAGAATTGGGTTGAAAGGATTGGGTGAGAGATTTAGAACAACAGTAAGACAGGCTAAGGCTTTACCAGATTGATGGATAATGATTTCTTCAAGTGGGGTGTTTATGAGGTTGATGAAGGTGGTTAGTGTTTATTGGGTTTCAGTTTCGAAGTGATGTAGCATTTTAGGAAGAGGAGATATTTGGTCTAGATGTTGTTGGAGGATAGAGAGTTCTTCCCAAATGTCCTGGGATGGAAAGATGGCCTATCAATAGTAATAAATCGGTAAGTTGGTATTCTACAAATAGTAGAAAATAAAGTATGTGAGGTGGGAAGTGTTTGTAGGAGGTTGGTCATGTTCTGTTGTGGTTGTGGTAGCAGGAGGAGTTGGTACAAGTAGTGATGAGGTGTCAGTCTCAAATGTAGGAAATAGGAATGACAACGAGCCGGGGATCACACTTCCCGTCCCCGAAGTTACAAAATTCCTCGTCCCCGGCCCCGATCCCTGGCGAGGAACCCATCACTCCCCCCGCCCCCGTCCCCGCCCCCTAACGGGGATCGGGTTTCCCCGACCTCAGAAAATCCCCATAACTCTCTCTCTCTCTTTCTCTGTGTTTAGCTTTCTCTCTCAATAATAAATCATCAACAACATCATTTTCATCAACAACAACATCATCAACAGCAACATCATCAACAACAAAAAAAAAAAGAATAGAGACAGATAGACTTAGAGACATACACACACAGACGACGACGAAATGCGATTTGCTCAGATCTGTCGTGGTAGAGGGAGGAGGAGGTGAGAGGCGACGGAGTATGAAGGTTCGGCGGTGGCCTGGAGGAGGAGGAAGCGACGGAGGAAGAAGCGGTGAGACGTGACGGAAGAGGAGGCGGCGAGAGGCGACGGAAGAGGAGGGGAGATGACGACGCCATCCCCGACTATGGAGAGGAGAGAGAGTGAGAGAAGAGAGTGAGTGAGAGAGAGACACTGTTTTTTGAGTTATGTGACTTTTCTTTTACAGATTAGAGGGGTATTAACAAATGGGGCGTTATATATATGAATGAATGGAGGGATATTATAGTAATTTTATTTCGGGGAGAAATGGGGTCGGGGACGGGCCGGGTTCGGGGCTGTGAAAGCTATCCCCGTCTCCGGCCCGAAACTGATCGGGATTTAATTTCAAATACCATCCCGGCCCATCGGGGGTATTTTTCAGAGAAAAACCACTCTTATCGGGATGGGAGTCGGGTCCCCGTCGGGCCGAGTTCAAATTGCCATCCCTAGTAGGAATGGCAGGGGCAGCATCTGGGCCTTCAGACTCTTTCTCTGTTTCTGGTAGTGGGATGATTCATGGGGGCCCTCAGGCCTTTTTTCTGTTAATGCTTGGATTGTATCTATCCTTGTGGTTTTGGAAAGAAGTCCAATTAGGTAAATGATAAAAGCTAAGGTGGTCAGTTACACTTGTATTTACATTTACCTTGGGTGTTTTAAGTTTCTGATGGAGAGGATCTTATGTTATGATGTTTTGAAGAGGATTGATGGCTAGGGGGAGTTGATTGGCTGTTGATTGAGTTGTCAATATTAACCCTCTCTTATTATTTTTTTGAAGCTTGGGAGTTGAAGGAATTGGATTTTTTGAAGCTTGGGAGTTAGAGAAATTGGATGGTGATGGTTGAGGGGTAAAGACTGAAAAGAAATTAATGGGCTTAGTGGCCCTAGATAAAGAACCTTCATTGGGAAAGCCCTAAGTGTAACATCCTTGAGAGCAATAGGAGAAGGCTTTGGGTGTGAAGGCTGTTGTGGTGAAGGCTATGTAAATGGTTATGGCAAAGGCTGTGGAAGTGGTTGTGATACAGGTGGTTCTTGAGATAGTTGTGGAATTGATTATGGAATGAGCTCTCTGGGTTCATTGATGGAAGGAATAAGGGATGGATGATTATGTTGTGGAGAAATAGAAATGTCCTCATCATCAGCAGTAGTGATGAGTAACCTTCTCATTTTTCTTTGTAAAAGAGGAGGTAGTCAATTAGATATAAGTAAAAGTTGATGTGATGTGGCAATAAGATAAGAAGTGATAAAAAGACATACCTGGTAGAGCTGCCCCAGGGGATTTGAAGTTGTCTGGCTAACTGTTTGGTTAAGGGGGGTGTCCCAATCACTAAGATTTGCTTATAGGGCAAGAGTAGTGGAAGGCTCTTGCCTTTTCTTAGCCCTGACTTCTTTCTCGGCAGGGGTAGGGGTGGTGGTCCTCATTTGTGCTTGTGTATGGAGGGTTGAAAAAGAGTTCCCTATTAGCTTAGGAACTGAGGGTGTGTCTTTTGGTTAAATGGTTGGATCCATTGGAGCTTTGCCTTTATGTTGGTCCCTGACGAGGGGCTCAGCAACAGGCTCAAGGGTGGCTACCAAAAGGTCAAAACTTAGTGTTCTTAAAAAAAAAAAAAAAAAAAAAAACAAAACGAAACATGAGATAGTCAAAGATATGAAGTATATGAAATTGGAATACTTGTAGACTTGAGCTTAGAAGGTGATATGGGGCCTTGGTTGTTAATAGAAGTGTCTTGGAGGCAAACTTCAAGTGGCTTGAAGAAAATGATGGCAGTTATAAGTTTCCACTAGTGGTCAAAAGCAGTGGTGCAGTTTGAGGCAGGTTTAAGAAAGAAGGGACCAAAGTCTTTAAGAAGTCCAGTGTTTTCGGTCAGGATGGATTTAGCTTGACTAGGGTCTTTTAGGATGATTCTAGACCCAATCTCTTCATAGATGGTTGGATGAAAATAAAGCTATGGGATACCTTAGGAAATGCCAAACTGCCTGGACCATTGATTGGGATAGTATGTCTCAAAGCTGCAGCTAGACATTTTGGTGGAAGATATGAAGTAGCCAACCAAGATGTGTCTATAGTTTAGAAGGTGTCTCCAAGTTTTATTTTGTGCTTGGACTTGGTCATTTGTTAAATTAGAAGAGTCTGTGAAAAGGAAGAGAAGTCTACTAGATGAGAATTGAAAGTTGTGGAATGGGGTCTGTAAAAGGTGGAGGGTCTGTTGAAAGGAAGATTGTAAAACATGGTAAGGTGGTTTGCGAAAGCAAGGGTAGGTTTGCTATTAAAAGTGATTAGTTGTTCAACATAGGAGTGGAAGATTGACCTCATGGTATTAGGTGGTGGGGGTTGTGCCTCAGGGAAATAGGCATATAACTAAGCTTGGAAGAGCCAAAAGGGTCCACCACATTTAGTAGAGATTTTCTTGTCAACAAGAGAGAATAACCCTTTGTAAAGGGTAGCAAGAAGATAAGAGGCAAAGGCCATAGCTTGGCCATCCTACATATATAGAGCTAAGGGGAGGTACTCTTTGGTGACTTTATATCCAGGAACACAGAAAAAGAATTGGCAGAGCCAAACTAAGTAAAAGGCAGTTCTCTCGTTATCATCGACAGAGGAACCAGGCTTGCCTTTGTATTTTTTGATAAATTTTGTATAACTCATCTCAGTGTTTAAAGTGAAAGGCACTTTTGGGGGTTCAAGAAGGGCATGAATTTGATTGCCTGAAATTGGGAGGCCAGTCAAAAGGGCTACATCTAGAATAGTAAGGGAAATCATACCAAAGTTCAGAAGTAGAGAGTTACAAGATTGAGACCAAAAGCATGTGGCAGTGGCAATCAGCCCTTTGTCCATGTCATATTTTTTGGTCGACAGTCTGATTACCTCGTTGATGCCTTGGTGCTTCCATACTTCAGAGTCATGGGCTTCAATTCTTCTGGCCCAGTATTGCCAAACGGAATCCGGTGACCTCCAGGATCTGAGAGGGTTCTTGCTGACATTCTAGTTAGTCCAGCTAAGTCTAGGTTGGTTAAGAAGAAGGTTCTCACCATTCGTAAGAGGATAGTATGGAGCTAGCTCGTTTGGGAAGTGAGACAAGAAGGTAGGGCCTAAGGTAGCTTTGGCAACACAGCTTGTGCTGAGCAATAAGGTAATACCTAGCTTTAAAGGGGAGATAAGTGTTCTGATGGAGTTGGGAAAGCAGAGTAGGTCTTCATTGTTGTTCTCAGATGGAGCTGGTTGTGATTTCTTGGGTGTCATGGCTTAGGGTTTTGCGATGCCTTGGTTTCAGACAGAAGTATTTGAGAAGAAAAAGTAAAATCTAGGGAGTTCAAATCAGAGGGAAATAAAGTTGAAGTGATTTGAATTTGAAAATGTGGGATTTTTATAGTTTATGATGCCCCAGTAGTTTTAAAATATTAAAGCAGTCTTATGATTGGGCTGGGATTGCTTTTGTTCTGGGATTGCTTTTGTTTTGGGCCCGGAGTAAGGAATTGGTTGTTTGTCTCTTGTTGTGGGCTTAGGGTGACAAATTTGTTGCTCTAAAGTCCAATTTAGGCCCAAATAGCAAGTTTGTTCAAATTAAAATCATTTGGTATTCAATTAACTTGAAGGGCATCATTTATACCAATTTTTTCCAAGTCCCGTCGACGGGTGGTCCAGTCAGTGAAGGACACGTGGCCAAGTCTGGAGGGAGTGTCCAACATCAGAGGATCAAGACCAACAATTGAAAGTGGATTTTTTGCATGTGGGTCAACTAGAAGTGATGGGGCAGTCATTGGCGGCAATCACGGAGTGAGTAGGCAGCCTTTCAGGAGGAACCAGGAGACAAAGTAGGAGTTTTTGTCTGTCGAGAGAAGGTTAAAAGAGTTTGTGGGCATGAAATAACCTGAAAAGAGGCATATCGACAGATTAGAAGTGAAGGATTAATGTAATTGGAAGGCCTAGAAGCCAGGGAGTAGTTGCAACAGTTACATAGTAGCAGTTACAGATTGGGGAGATCATGGGGGTGTATGAAAGAAGAAGTATAACGGTTAGAGATTGGCAGAAATGGTGATAAATAAACAACAACATAACAACTTAGCTTTTAGACTTAGGAGTAGTTGAGATTGTAATTTAGGAGTAGTATCTATCATTGTAATCTGTACTTGTTGAGTAAGCATAGGTGATCTTGGTATGAAATTGCTTCTGTTTATTTAATCTACCTTGTTACCATCTGTGGATATAATAATTTGAAGTTGTTTCCTTTTATTCAATCTACCTTGTTACCATCTGTTGATCAAGAAAGTTTGTCTTCCTTCTTGTTTACTTTGCTGTCACTGTTTGATCCAAAGAAGTCCTTAGTCTTTTGAGGCATTTGAACCAGAACCACAGTTGCTTGATTGTTTCTATTTAAGTTGTGTAGTGTGGATTATTGTTTGGTTGCTGTTAATCCAGTCCTAGCATAATTTTTTACTAACAGCATCCCGCTTGTGTGTGTTTTTCTTACTATATTTAGTATCCTACCAAGTGGCTACTTGCTTACTTGATATAACTGTATGAATGGAGTTTGTATTACTTAATTTGGAATGATGTTGATTTTGTAAACTTAATTTCTTTGAGTTGTACATATTGAAAATTCTTTCGAAAATGCATGAAATCAAGTTGTTCCAAAATGAATAGCATAATCTATACTTGTTTACTTTAGATAGTAATTTTTAGGATTTATTAACTAATCGGAACATGAACATATAAGGTAAATAAAACTCATATCATGATTTAGTAGGGTCGATCTTTTGATCAAGTGAGTAAGGGTGCTCAATTAATGACCTTCCCCTCTCATACCTAAGGTTCTGAATCGAGATATTTTTGGTTACGACGAATAGTGACCTTGACATGAGTCATGGGTTTTCTAATTTCTCAAAATATTAGGCGACGACTCTAAGATTTGGTGATGTAGTTCATTTTTAGCAAAAGTTTTGCAACAAAATTTATTTTCTATAAAAGTTAACGGATTTGGACTCTCATCTATGTTTCACATTGCACTTGTGAGACTAGATCAAAGAAATCAAAGGTCCGAATTGTTTAACACTGTAACATCGCCTGGGAGGGTACCTGCGCGCATTAAATAGTTCGGACTCTCGATTTCTTTGATTTAGTCTCACGAGTGCAATGTGAAACATAGATAATAGTCCAAATTTGACAACTTTTATGGGAAATCCATTTTGTTGCAACCTTTGCCAGAAATGGATTACGTCATCAAATCTCAGAGTCGCCACTTAATATTTTGAAAAATTAAGAAACCTATGACTCGTGCCAAGGCCATTGTTATTCATAACCAAAGATGTCTTGGTTTGGAACCTTAGGTATGAGAGGGGAATGTCTTTAATTGAGCACCTCCGCTCACCCGATCAAAAGATCGGCTTCTACTAAACCATGATATGAGTTTTATTTACTTCACATCCCGATTATTTAATAAATCCTATGTGAAGCATACAAATGTAGATTATATTATTCATTTTGGAACAACTTGATTTCATGTATTTTAAAAGAATTTTGAAGATGTATAACTCAAAGAAATTGAGTTTACAAACATGAAAATCAACATCATTCCAAATTAAGCGACACAACCTCCATCCACCGACATTCATACCGTTATATCAAGTAAGAAAGTAACCACATGGTAGGTGTAGCTGACTTTTCGTGCTCCTTTCGGATACGACTAGTCCTACAATTCAAACTTTCGTGGTTCTGAATCTGATTTCATAAGTGCAATGTGAAATAGATAAACACCAAAGAGTCCAAATTCGGCAAATCTTTTGGAAAATCGATTTTGAATCAAATTGCCAAAAATGGACTGCTTTGCCAGATATAGAGTCACCATCTAAATATTTTTAGAAAATTTAGGAAACGCATGACTCTTACCAAAGGCCACGTGTCCGTCATCACCAAGATTGTCTCAGCTCGGGAACTTAGGTACGAGAGGGGAAGATCATGAATTGAGCACCCCCACTCGCCTGATCAAAGGTCGGCCTCTATTAATCATGATGTGAATCTTATTTACATTATATGCTTTTGTTTCCGTTTATTAGGCTAACATTACTATGTGATGCACACACAAGTATAGATTAATTTGCAAAATTGGAACACTTGATCTCATGTTTGTTTTGAAAATTGTTTTGAATATGTACCACTTGAAAAAGTGATCGCATATGTTCTTTACTCAAATTATTTCAATTCAAGCAATTAGTTTTCTTCTATAGGCATTCAAGCAGATATATCAATTAAGTACTTAGCCTCATGGCAAGCATGCTAAACATGGCAACAATCACACTCATGCAATATGCTAAAGCACAAAAATGCTCACCTAGTACTCCGAAGTGAGCTAAAAGAAACGAGAGAGTTAGAAAACATGCATGCTCCTAACTAATGCAACATGACTAATGCAATACATGCGATATGTAACTAATAGGCTCAGCTACTAATTTATGACATGTGAATCAATTTGATGGCATGCGGTTTAAGCATCTTTTCAATGAAGTATTTAAACGACAATGCTTTGTTAGAATGATGAACCGAACCTCGATTCATGCAAGACAAGTCAAAGCAAATCATAGAGTATGCTAAAAGAAATATGATGTTCTAAAACTAACCATCATAAGCAAGTAAATAAAAGGGAGAAAGGCGTGGGGTTGAAAGACATACACATTATTACATTTTTGGCTCTCACACAAGAGAGTCCGAATGAATAATCTAGCTAATTAACTAATTAACTAATTATTACAAACCCAAATGAACAAATTAGCTAAGCTACTTAACTAATTATTACAACAATAAATTTAACTAACTATTCTAGCTAATTAAATAAATACAATACATAATTAACTAGCTTATTCTAAGCATAACACTAATACTATTACAACATCACTTCACGGATCCCGAGGATCAAGGGAGAGCTCATGCATGGATGCGGATTTCCACCTGATAATGCTCTTTGTTTTGCTACTAGAATGCCTTTGTTGCACAGCCACAGTTAAAAAAATGCACTGTTTTTCACCTTAGCTTCTGCTCTGGTCTGTGAAAAAGGGCACTGCCTGCCTTGAAAAAGTGGCTAGCAACCCAGAAGTAGTGGCCGGCAGGCCACTAATAGTGGGTTGCTGTCTAGAAGAAGTGGCATGCCGGCCACTAATGTTGATTTTTTCCTTCTGCAACAGAGAACAAACAGAGCATTCTCAAGGGATGTTTGTCCACCCTATCTCTCCTTATAATCAAACAGGTCAAAGGAGAGATAGGCTTGATTCGCAAATCATCAATTGATACAATTTTATTGCATGATGACTCATGAATCAAAGGACATAATTGCAATAAATACACAATTGAAAGACTCTCAAAACCCCCTCCCTATCATGGATTGATCAAGAGAAGTGGCTGACATTGATTCTTGAACCATTTACATCACTAACAAGTATGAAATGACTCAAGACTCGATAGGTTCAATTAACGTCCAATTAAACCCAAGTTGATTTTATTAGCTTACATCACTTTTAGTCCCAATTTTATTACTTTATTTTAATTACCATCAATTCCTTAATTCATTGAGTCCAAAAGTGAAGATTAAGTCTTCTAATGGAAAGAAGTACCAAACTAAGTGTTGTTTTAGGCATGCGAGAAGTGTCATGCCATTGGTAATGAACCCCCAAAAGGATTAAACCGTTAAGCACAATACCTCTATCTCAAGCTTAAACAAATAACTAGTTTGAAACAACTTTCAAAGAAAAGAAAAAACCAAGAAAGGAGGGAGGTTGCAGAGGTAATTAGAGATGTAAATAAGTATGAAAAACAAGAAATAAACACTATTAACTCAAATAAGTTGGTGGCTAAGGCCTAAACCACCAAGCCTATGAGGACTATTACAATACAAACATGCTATACAAAGCTCAAATGTAATGAACAACCAAAAACAGTCCTAAAACAGTCTAAAAAAGTGTTGGAATTAAGCTAAAAAAAAGCTAAAACATGGAGCAAGTTAAGCTAGTAAACAAGCACAATGAGGGGAGGCTATCCTCTCCATTTTTGGGACTTCAAAACATGATTTTTGCCTCTGAAAAACTTCTGAGATTCAATTGTAAAAAGCTCAAAAAAAAGATGATAGAAAGGTGGGAAACACAAGGGTGAAGGCCTAAGAAGTTAGGTTTAAAGAAGGGCTATCAACCCCTTTACCTTAAATGGCCTTAAACCACAAGTTTCAGCCAAAAAATTCAGTGTAAAAACAGTCCAAAAAACAATTCAAAGATAGTAGAAAAGATGGCAAACAAAGAAGTGAAACAAGCTAGGAATTATACCTCTTGAAGAGGGATACCCTTTTTGAGTTGCAAACCAACAATTACACACCCTCAAGAGCTAAATGCAAGCTCAAAAACACCTCAGCACAAATACCACAAGGTTTGGTTTAGAGTGTATAGGCAAAGAGTGAAGAACTTGCAAGAGAGAGAGAAAAAAAATTTTGCTCCACATTTTTGTAACCTTTACAACAAGATGGGAGGTCATCTATATATAGAAAAACAGGAGACTCCCTCAGAAATATCCATACAGACACGTATGGACTGATGCATGGACTTGTGGAAACAACTGGCACAACTGGCAAAAATATTGTAAAAAACACACAAGTGGCCGGCAACCCACATTACTGGCTGGCACTCCATACTAGTGGGTCTGCAGGTCACAGGATGTTTAGGCTTGAAAACTTGCTGTTTTGGTCCAAAAACAATGCAAGAGGTTCACAGGGTTTTGAGGCTCAAAGTTGAGGCATTCTGTTGAGGACTTCGAGCATTTGACAAGTGTATACAAATTCATCATTAGGTGCGCAATCAGTGGCGTCTAAGTCGTAAGGGCGGTCAAAAATATGGTGTCTATAGTTGCCCCTCTTTGACAGAACTCAAAGTCATTACATGACGTGAGTGAATGTCAAAGCCCGAAGACGATTCATTTTAACAAGGCCATAAGACTTGGGCAAACAATCAGGACATAAATAAAATTGGTTGAGCTCGCAAGCTACCTACGTATCCCTTTGCTGGGAATGAACCAACGTAGTTCTGGGGTAGGATGTAAATAATATGCATGGAAAATATTTGAAAGCTGGACTCACATGCTCCGCGAAGCCAGCTATTTTCAAAACTCATGATCACGCAAGACGATGTAATAAGCAATAACAGATGCAATAAGCAATAACAAGATAGCAACATATGAATAGGTTCCACGCGGGAAAAACTAAATGCACACTCTAACCATGCCGAAACCATGAAAAGAGGAGAGAAAAAAACATCGCTTAAGGTTTCGTTTCATGCGTCCTAAGATAAAAGCAAAGCCGCTCAGGGTCGCGTTTCACGCGTCCTAAGATAAGAGAAAAACTGCTTAGGGATGCGTGATAAAACCCGCCTAGGGTCACGTTTCACGCATCCTGAGATACTCTAATCACACTAAAATCGTGAGAAGAGGAGAAAAACTGCTTGGGGTCGTGCTTCACGTGTCTCGAGATAAAACCTACCCAGCGCCGCGTTTCACGCATCCTGAGAGACTCTAATCACGCTGAAATCGTGAGAAGAGAAGAAAAATAGCTCGGGGTCACGCTTTACATGTCTCCGGATAAAACCCACCCAGGGTCGCGTTTTATGTGTCTTGAGATACTCTAATCACGTTGAAATCGTGAGAAGAGGAGAAAAATCGCTCGGGGTCGCGCTTCACGTGTCCCGAGATAAAACTCACCCAGGGTCGCGTTTCATGCGTCCTAAGATACTCTAATCATGCTGAAATCGTTAGAAGAGGAGAAAAATCGCTTGGGATCACGCTTCACGCATCCCAAGATAAAACCCATCCAGGGCCATGTTTCATGCATCCTGAGATATTCTAATCACGCTGAAATCGTGAGAAGAGGAGAAAAACCACTCGGGATTGCGCTTTATGCGTCCCGAGATAAAACCCGTCCAAGGCCGCGTTTCAGGCATCTTGAGATACTCTAATCACGCTGAAACAGTGAGAAGATCAGAAAAATCGCTCGGGGTCGCGCTTCATGCATCCTGAGATAAAATTCGCGCAGGGCCGTATTTCACGTATCCTGAGATACTCTAATCACGTTAAAATCGTGAGAAGAGGAGAAAAATTGCTCGGGATCGCGTTTCACGTATCCTGAGATAAAACCCGCCTAGGGTTGTGTTTCACGTGTCCTAAGATACTCTAATTATGCTGAAATCATGAGAAAATGAGAAAAACCACTCGGTGTCGCACGTCATACGTCTCGAGATAGAACTTGCCCAAGGCGGCGTTTCACGCGTCCTAAGATACTCTAATCACGCTGAAATCGTGAGAAGATGAGAAAAATCACTCGGGATCGCGCTTCACGTGTCCCAAGATAAAACTCGCCTAGGGTTGTGTTTCACGCATCCTGAGATACTCTAATCATGTTGAAATCGTGAGAACATGAGAAAAACTACTCAAGGTCGTGCTTCACACGTCCCGAGATAAAACCCATCCAGGGCTACGTTTCATGCGTCTTGAGATAAAGAAGCAAAAGATACAAGATTGTACCACAAATACACAATGTAGTGAAAGTGTGCGATAGATGCATGAGGTGAATAGGTGCGATAGATGCACAAAGTGAGCAGGTGCGATAGATGCACAAAGTGAGTAAGTGCGATAGATGCACAAAGTGAACAAGATTACAGATCAATACGGGCAACGCATGTTCAATGCAAGATAGACAACTGATGTATGATTTTAATTGAAAGCATGTTCTATGCAAGAAACAAGATGCACGTTCTATGCAAAACTAAAAGCATATTCTATGCACGAATCATGAATGATGCAGGACACACGTGCAAGCATATATGAAAACGCACATTCTATGCAACAAAATGTAATTTGACAGAATGCATAAAAACGATATTCGATGACAACGATTTACCCTTCAAAGGCTTTGCAACATGCTCAAAAAGGACACACCCTGTTCACATTGGCAAGTGGAGAACATTTGCGTGCCAGAATACAACGAGTATTGGAAATGGCATAATCGGAACACAGTTTCAAGCTCCTCAAAGATCAATCTGAACCCAAAAGAGAACCTTTTATACATTGCCAGGGCAAAGGAGGAACCAAACAGAACCAGGCCACTGATGAAGCCTGCTGGCCACCATTAGTGGGTTACTGACCACTAATGCAAAAATCGGGGCAAAATGGACATTTTGCCTTGGGTCTCATTAAACACACATCAAAGCTTCATTTCCTCATAACCCCTTGCTCAAAATCTTCCCCCCTTCTCTTTAGGTGCTTTATCTTTCTAGATTTGTGCTTTATACGTATTTTCCAACGCCCCATGCAAACTTTATTCGCAAAACACCCTTGATTCTCTACACTTTGAATTGATCATATTTTGTTTTTGTTGATCTTTTTGCATTTTCACTACGTTAGGCTTGTTTCCCTCGAGTTTCTCTCGGGTTTCACGCACTTTTTTGGGTTTTGACTTTTTCTCTCATTTTCTCTCTCCTAGGGTTGACTTTTTCTAAGTTTTCCCTATTTTCTCCATTTTTCTTCATTTTTCACCCACTTTTCGCCTACTTTCCAGATGGCGAATGATATTCCACATGACGGTGCTCCTCCTGAGGTTTTACCTCCACTATCTGTAATAACCCGACCCTTGTACATGTTTTCTGGTATACTTTCGGTCCCCTATTCTGTGCATTTATATGCTTATTGTGAAATTTCGTGTGAAATGAAGCTTGCTTGAGTGAATCTTATGATTATAGATACATATTTGTTTAATAAGGGAAATATTTGTTACAATTATAGTGTTTGGATAAAAAATTGGAAGCCTTAGAGGCTTAATTATCTGAAATTGACTTTATATATGTGATCAGCATAATTTTTACGTCATAATAAACATTTTTGTAAAAATTTGATTAGGAATGATTAAACTGATTAATTTTGTCTTTATTCAACTTTTACATATATGTATAGCTATAAGTGTTCCTTTGAACTTGGGACTTAGAGGCTTTCTCATCAAAAATATCTCTTGAGGAAAAGAGTAAAGAGAATAGGAACAAAGAGGGAAGATCTACAAAAGAGGATTGAGAAATTGAGAGGGTTTAGAGGAATTTAAGCTTAAGGTATGTGTAATTCATCTTAAATAGCCTCCTTTTTAACCATGTGTAAAAATCCCCTTTCATTTGGGAAGATTAGGGTTTGTGATTGAAATTTGGTGAGTGATAATCCCATAATTGGAAGTTACACTTGTTATTTGCTTGTTTTGGGAATGGTTTTGAGTTATATAATGAGGATTTATATTCTAACCTTTGATTTTTCATGTTGAACCTACATGTTTGTATATATATATATTGTTTATAAGTTGTGCACACCACAAATATAAGGGTATGGAATTGTTTATGTGCAATTGAAGGAGTTAAAGATCCAAATGATTTTATGAATCATGTTTATGAGGATGGTATATCATCAAATTGCCTTAATTCCTCTCTATTACACTTTGTTTGGTGTTGAGCTAGTGGTGGATGTGTTTTGCTTCGGGCTGCCAAAACAGGGGCCACAGCTGCACGTGCGGAGGTGATGGCCGCAAGTGCGAAAAAGAGGGAAAAAATGGGATTACATTATGTTTTCAGCCGCTCGTGCGGGGAAGGAGTACTGCACGTGCGGCCCACTTCCGCACGTACAGAGAGGACTGCCGCACGTGCGGCCCAGGCCGAAAAAATTCGCCTGCTCCGTTTTTCATGCTTGATCCTCTGATATTGTTAAAATAATTTTTTTGATAATCTTAGAATGGTTGTAAATTCATTCGAAGCGTAATGACTCAGGAAATAATTTAAAAGAAAAAGGAACTAATGTGTGCATTATATATGCATGTAGGACACACTCCGGGAGGAACCATCGCTCCGCCACAACACTGTGAGTACTAGTACTGCAATCGTACATTTACTTACCGTTAATTTATTAACATTCTGTTCTTTGCAAGTAACTATGTTAACGTTGATATTGATTGGAAATTGGTATGAACTTATGTAAACGTTGAAAGACTCTGGGTACATCGGTATCACTTTGGAGATTACTCTGCTCTGTTGATATCTGGGCCAGAGGCCAATCTGTAAAGTCTGTTAGGCCAGAGGCCAATCTGTAAAATCTATTAGGCCCAAGGCCATTCTGTATTCTGGGCTTTAAGCCACTCTGTTTAAAGTCTGGGCAAAAGCCGTTCTGGAACAATTACAGGAGAAGATTAACCAGAAGTTCTCTGCACTTATATACATTGTGATTCAAGTTAATCTTTAGATTGCTTACGTACTATTATTCACTGAGCTTCGCTCACTGTATGTTATGTCTGTTTCTGTAGGTAATCAACCTGGAGCTCAGTCTTAACCCTATTGCTCGTTTTCCTTTTGTCAACCTCCGTGTGTCCAGGCACTTAGATGAAGCCATGCATTTTTGTGAAGTTTTTGCTAAACATCTGGCTTTGTACTCTAATTGTCTGCCTAAGGTTGAAGTGTATATAACCCCTTTTGTCACCAATGTTTTTGTTATACACCCAACTATGGGGCTGGGTCTGTATATTCGGTTATATATATACAGCTATGTGTGTGTTTATTATGTGATGAATTACTTGACATAAATGTTTGATCCTGGCATGTTAGTTTTAGCTCAATGGATGTTATTCCATGCCGTTGAGTGCTTCCGTTCAGGCCCCATAAATTATACATATCGGATTTTACGTCTGCTTCTGAAGTGGTCATGCCCAAACTTTTAGGGGCGGGTTTAGGGACGTCACAAGTGGTATCAGAGCACGAGTTGCTATTTCACACACGAATCCATTGAGCCTTAGGATGTCTAGAAAAGACATAGGCATCATGCATAATATTCTGAATGCATATGGAAAGGTTGATGGCAACGTTAAATGTAATCTACTAACGTTAATGATTCTGATCCATGTTTATTGTATATTCCTTGTGTCTATTGTAATTGATTGTCATGTAGACTATGGTGAGAACAAGAACGGAGGATTATAAAAAGGCACGGAAATTTGAAGGGGGATTACAGGGTGCTATCTTGGACCGAGTCAATATGTTAAAGCTACCTACCTATGTCGATGTGTTGGAAAGGGCTGTTATAGCAGAAGGAAACCTTGCTGCTCATAATCAGATTTCTGAATGGAAAGGAAAGAGGTAGAACAATCAATTGTCAAAAGGGTCAGTCACCCCGCCAAATAAGAAACAGAACTCAGGGACTTCTGGTACATCTACCCTTACTCCGGACTCAGCTCCTGTTTGTTCAGACTGTGGAAAGAGGCACCGTGGGACTTGCTATCGGTTAACGGGAGCATGTTTTAGGTGTGGCAAAATGGGTCACTTGGTAAGGGATTGTCCTCAAAGGAACCAACAAAATGGTAATAGGGCTGCGATAATTTCAGCAGGGTCTACACCAGCTCCCAATGCCAAGTCAGTTGCTAAGACTGTTAACAACAAAGATACTGCAAGATAAGGCCGGGTATTTGCATTGGTTCCGTGAGATGTGCAAAATGCGGCAACAGTAGTGTCAGGTACATTTATTATTCACAGTCATTCCGCTCATGTATTGTTTGATTCTGGCTCTACCCATTCTTTTGTGTCAAAACTATTTGCTCAACATTTAGATAGATCTGAAGAAGTATTATCCTATGTGCTATGTGTGTCCTCACCCTTGGAGGATTCTATGATCTGTACCTCTGTATATTTCACTTGTGAACTCCTAATTGGGGATATCCGGGTATATGCCAATCTGTTACCTCTTGACATGACTTATTTTGATATTATTCTGGGTATGGACTGGTTGAGTGAATATGGTGCAACTATTGACTGTTTGAGTAAACAAATCAGTTTCCACCATCCGGGACAATCATAATTTACCTTTCAGGGACATGGAGTGACTTCTCCACCTTATTTGATTTCTGCAGCAAAGACTTGCAAATTAATTCAGAAAGGGGGTCAGGGGTATTTATGCAGTGTTTTGGAAAGGCAAGTGATGAATGGGAGTACTGAAATGATCCCAGTTGTCTGTGAATTCCCAGATGTTTTTCCGGAAGAGTTACCAGGGGAGTTGGTGGACCGCGAAATTGAGTTTACAGTTGAAGTGCCGGGAACTCAACCCATTTCTAAAACTCCGTATAGAATGTCACCAGTTGAAATGAAGGAATTAAAAATTCAGTTGCAAGATTTACTGGATAAGGGGTTCATTCGCCCGAGTGTCTCTCTTTGGGGTGCACCAGTTCTGTTTGTGAAAAAGAAGGACGGAACACTTCGATTATGTATAGACTACAGGGAACTTAATAAAGTGACAATCAAGAATAAGTACCCATTACCCAGGATCGATGATTTGTTTGACCAGCTGCAAGGGGCACAAATCTTTTCAAAAATTGATTTACGATCCGGATACCACCAACTGAAGGTCAGAGCTGATGATGTTGAGAAGACAGCTTTTTGAACCCGATACGGCCATTATGAATTTCTGGTTATGCCCTTTGGAGTTACTAACGCACCAGCAGCATTTATGGATTTAATGAATCGTGTATTCAAGCCTTATCTGGATGAGTTTGTAGTGGTATTTATCGATGACATCCTCATTTACTCGAAGAATACAGAAGCTCATGAGAATCATCTTCGTCTAATTCTTCAAACCCTCCGAGAAAAGAAACTATATGCAAAGCTGAAGAAATGTGAATTCTAGCTACACGAGGTAACATTCTTGGGGCATGTAATAACAAATGAAGGAATCTCTGTGGATCCACACAAAATTGAGGCGATCGTGAATTGGCCAACTCCTACCAATGTGACTGAGGTGCGTAGTTTTATGGGATTAGCCGGATATTACAGGAGGTTTGTTCAAGATTTCTCCAAAATCACTGTACCGCTTACACAACTAACTCAAAAGGGAGTAGCGTTTGAATGGTCAGAACAGTGGGAATCTGCCTTCCAGGAATTGAAAACGAAGTTAACTACAGCTCCAGTCCTTGCCTTGCCATCTGGTACTGAGGGATTCGTGATCTACAGTGATGCTTCTCATAAAGGACTTGGTTGTGTGCTTATGCAAAACGGAAGGGTTATCGCTTATGCCTCTCGACAGCTTAAACCCCATGAGAAGAGTTATCTCACACATGACCTTGAGCTAGCCGCAGTAGTTTTTGCTTTGAAAATATTGCGGCATTATCTGTATGGCACTACTTGCGAAGTGTACACCGACCATAAGGGCCTCAAGTACCTTTTCACCCATAAAGAGTTGAATATGCGACAGCGGCGGTGGTTAGAGCTTATTAAAGATTATGACTTGCAGATCCATTACCACCCTGGTAAAGCTAACTGTGACGCCTCAAAAAATTTTTTTTTGACGTCATAAGATTTAAATAACAATAACTTGCTAGATAAAATTTTAACTACTAATTAGGAACTTTTAAATTCTTACATAGTCAAAGTCCAACAACAAAATAAAACTACAAGTTCATATACAACATCATAACATAGTTAAATATTAATACAAGAAATAACAGGATTTTATTTTGATAAAATCTTGACTCTAAGTTAGCCAAGGTTTGATATTAGCAGCAGCTCCAATTTCAGCCTCAGTCCCTTCCTCGACATAATCTGGCATAAAACGCCAAGGCAACAAAATATATGCCATGAATTTTTCAACACAGTAAGAAAACATAACCAACCTACCATTCTTTTTGAGAGAAAATAATGAGATTATAAACACGAGATAATAATATAATTGTAAACATAAATTACAACCAATAAAATAATTCAAATAATTTTAATAACTTAGGTGACCCTTGAAATCTCGCCAAAGAGGTTTAACTTACCAACCACTAAGTCATGGCCACGGTTAATTTGGAAACCCCACCTTGGTCAAATATTCAAGAACTACCAAAGATGCCCATGCTGGGAGTTATATACCCAAGCCGTGACATCTGTGGTCTGCCCCAAGGGAACGGTCTGCCAGGGGTACGTAACTTCCCTGCGTGCCACCCGCACATCCACCCTTATTCCAAAACCAAATACCGATAAGGGTTCAAATAATCCCCGTACCAACTTAGGGTTTCGCGACACAATTTACTTAAAAGTTATTAAAAACCAGGGCTCACCCTGAATACCTGGTATTAACCCTCTGTCAGTAACTTTATATATATACCATTAATCATTTCGGTTAATTTATATATTAAACACAAATTATTCAATTCTCAATCACCAATAATGTTATACCAACGAGAACAAAACTCCCAACATTATACATGTCACACCAAAAATAATTCAATGTACAAAATTTAATAGACAATTAATTTAAACCATGGTATGAACAAAATAACTTAGGTACAAGAAATAAACCATAATTATACACATGCAATTTTTTTTTGATTTACAAAATTAGACTAGCACAATATTAAATAACTCACAACACACCCATACATGGATTACTAATTTGTAATAGTTGATGGATTAGACCAACACAATATTGAAGTGATGATTTTATCCTATCAGAAAATTTCAGATTGTAACTTAGGTATTAAAAATTACAAATAAATTATTTACACAATCCTAAAATTCGTGCAATTGAACAGAATACTCAATAGGGATGTTTAGGTCACTTTTCAGAAAGAATTTCAGAAAAATAAGATGTAAATAATCCTGTAAAATTTCCAGCAATTTTTATGACACAGATTTGTCACATTTCCTTACATTAATTCCATGCTTAAATTTATAGATCAAATCTATAATCTAAAAATTTATCATAAAACTAGACTTCTCAAATTTCATCTTTTAGTTAAAAATTACCAGATTTGGCTTAGTATATAATTTTAAATAAATTTCCAAATACATAGTAAAATCTGTCTCACAATTCCAGATTTAGTTAAAACTTTGTATAAATTTGTAGAAAGCTCAAAAATTGTTGCCAAAATTCTTGGATGAACTAGACATTATTATCAACAACTTTGTAGTAGAAATCATCTCGAAATTTTGAGTATAAAATTGTCTAAAAATTCGGGCAAACATTCTGGCAGATTCAAAATAGATTATTTTAACACAGTTTCAGATTTAGTTAAAAATTCGCATAAATTCGTAGAAAGCTCAAGAATTGTTCAAGAATTGTTGTCAAAATTCCTGGATGAACTAGACACCATTATCAACAACTTTGTAGAATAAATCATCTCGAAATTTTGAGTATAAAATTGTCTAGAAATTCGTACAACTTTCTGGCAGATTTAAAGGGTCAAATAACATCTTCAATAATCTTTTAATTGCATAAACTATACATGCAAGTCCAAATTCCACAATATTATCATGATCTTTCAGATTACCAATATTTAATATACCATCATAAAATTTTTATACAAGTATAAATAAAATCCTATCTACAAGTTTAGACAATTTATCATATGTATATAATCTGAAAATTTCAAATATATAAAAAAAAATGAGAGGATTGAGAGGGTTTTCTTGCTTAGTTGTAGGGTTGAAATGGAATAATGAAATGGTAGGAAAATATGCAACCTCAACCTCCTCCTCTTCTTCCACAAGAATTCTCTCTACTGAATCTCTTCTCACGCGTATATACTTCTTTTGTTTGTATGTGGGAATAAACTTAGTCTATTTAGGGTATATATAGACAGATCTCTCCCTCTCTTTTTCTCTTTCTCATTATGTTATTCTCTGCCACAATTTTACTCTACCCAAGAGTCATGATGTGGTGGAATTTACCAAGCCTACATGCAAGTTAGCATGTGGCATACCTTTGCCATCGAATCTGATTCTCTTTCTTTTCTTTTCTTTTTTTTTATAAATAAATTATAACAATAATTATTGAACATCCACAACATTTTTATTCTTAATAAGGTCTTTGTTAGTGATTGAATTGGGTTAATTTAAAATTAATTTTTTTTACACTATTATATATTTTAGGTAGATTCTGAATAACATTAATTAATTAATTTATTTTCTTTTAAGAATAATTTTAAATATGGGTTTTCACACTAACACAGTTGCAGACGCGCTTAGTCGAAAGAATATGGGGAATTTGGCACATTTGTTTACGGGGCAAAAGGAGTTGGTGATTGAATTGGACAAAATGGGGGTGGACTTTGTGATACCTAGGCAGGAGGCCATAGTAGCAGTAATGATGGCCCAACCGACATTACTTGAAGAGATCAAACTACGACAGATGGAGGATGAAACTTTGAGGAAGATATGTGATGAGTTGGAAACAAAACCGAGACCAGGATTCAATTTGGTGAATTCAATACTCAAATTCCAAGACAGATTGTGTGTTCCCAATGTGTTAGAAATTAAACGGAAATTGATGGAAGAAGCACATGCCTTGAGAGTTTCAATACACCCTGGGAGTACTAAAATGTATCAGGACTTAAAGCAAAACTTTTGGTGGCCAAGTATGAAAAAGTAAATTGCGGATTTTGTCTCGAAATGTTTACAGTGTCAACAAGTAAAAGCAGAGCATCAGAGACCGGCAGGATTGCTGCAACCCCTTCCAATTCCGGAGTAGAAGTGGGAACATCTGACCATAGATTTTATTGTAGGGTTACCACGAACTCCTCGGGGTATGAATTCTGTATGGGTCATTGTAGATCGGTTAACCAAGTTCGCCCATTTCCTACCTGTAAAGACTCAGTATAATGCAGATAAACTTGCTGTAATCTATGTGAACGAAATAGTGAGACTCCATGGTATTCCAGTTTCAATAGTATCAGATAGAGATCCAAAGTTTGTATCTAGATTCTGGCAGAGTCTACAGGGAGCAATGGGTACAGAATTAAAGTTTAGTACAGCTTTCCACCCTCAGACAAACGGACAATCCGAGAGAATGATACAGACATTAGAAGATATGCTCCGAATGTGTATTTTGGATTTTCAGGAAAGTTGGGAAACTCACCTACCGTTGGTAGAGTTCGCGTATAATTTCGAGTATTGGGATGGCACCTTATGAGGCTCTGTATAGAAGGCCATGTCGCTCTCCTGTGTGTTGGGCTGAAGTTGGAGATACATCATTAGTAGGACCTGAAATTGTCCAGTTGACAATGGAAAAGATTAAAACTATTCGGGAAAGATTGAAAACTGCTCAAAGCATATAGAAGAGTTATACGGCTAACCGACGGAGGGATTTGGAATTTGAGGTAGGCAATCATGTGTTCGTGAAAGTAACTCCAATGAAAGGACATCCAAGATTCGGAAAGAAGGGTAAGTTGACGCCTTGATATGTTGGGCCATTCCAGATTCTAGAGAAAGTAGGTTCTGTAGCTTACCGAGTTGCTCTTCCTCCAAGTATGAGTCAAGTGCATAATGTGTTCCACATCTCTATGCTCCGAAACTACCTTCCGGATCCGTCTCATATCATTGATCACCACCAAGTTGTTCTGGACGATAAGTTAACCTATGAAGAAAGACCGATTCGGATTCTGGACCGATAGGTGAAACAACTATGGAATCGAGAAATCCCTATGGTGAAAATTGAATGGCAAGAACATTATGGGACCGAAGAGACTTGGGAAAAAGAAGAAGAAATGCAACACCAGTATCCGCATCTGTTCCTATCTTGAGGTAAAACAAGTTTGAGGGACCAAATTTATTTAAGGGGGGGAGAGTGTAATTGTAATGACCCCAAAACATGTGTCATATTTACCAGTAATTAATTATGCATTTACATGAATTAATTGAAGAATATCTGTTTGAACTAGCAAAATATCTATTGGAACTATAACTTCGGGACTGAAATTGATGACCGTAATGGGTTCAGAAAATGAAATTGAACACGCCTATGTGATACCGGGAATTTTTAGAACCAGTTGAGAAATTAAATTGAAGACTGAATTTCGTCTGAATCGCTAAGTCTTGTTTGGCTCAAGATTATGGCACAATTTTATATATATGATTATAGATAAGGATTGTGGCCTTGGTTGACTCAAAATAAAAAGAGAAGAAAATATCTAAGAGGGAGAGAGAGAGAATTCGTGAGAAAGAGAGAGAGCAAAGGGGGAGAAGAGAAAGAAAAGGGGAATCAAGCTCAAACCCTCTTCAATTAAATAATCAAGGTAAGAATTCCTCTCTAATTCCTTGAAATAAGGTTGATTCATGCATAATCTCATGGTACATAAGTGGATTGAAGGGGAAATATGTTTAATTTGAGCATGCATGGTAGAAATTAATGATTCATGGTTATATTTGGCAAATTTGAGGGAGATCTCCATGGATGTTGGGATATGAAGCTTATGTGTACATGTTCATGGTTTTCATCTTGGCTCAAGGTTTAATCTTTGATTGGATCCATGTGGGTTTTGTTTTGAAGTTGTAATGTTTCATTTATGTTGTTGCTCAAGTGTTTTAAGACTTGAATTTCATAAGATTGGAAGTGGGTTTGGCAAAAGGGAAGATTGAAGCTCTGAGAAGTCCAGAATTTCGGATTTCGCATGGTCCGCTCGAGCGAAGGTATTTCCGCTCGAGCGTGAAAATCAGCCTCTCAGCAGTTTTGGCAAATTGTGCTGTCCGCTCGAGCGGACAAGTGGGCGCTCGAGCGAAGGACCTTTTTCAGGAAAGTTTTTGGAAGTTGTTTTACATGATTTTTAGCATGTTAATGGCATCATTTAGCATTTCATGAGTATGAATTAAAGTAAAGAAAGATAAGAACGCACATGAAAGAATAGAAAGAAGAATGGAATGGCATGAATTATGTGATTTGATGATGATATGTTAAGAAATGTATTATACTGTTGATGATTTGCAGGTCAAGAAGCGAAGACCGTGCCACCAGTTACCCACTGTGAGTAACATTTCTGTAAAGATATGTTATTATGAAATTATGTTTCAAAAATGCTATGTTATGTATGGATTATGAAATGATAATGCTTCCTGTGAACGAATGTCCTATTTGCGAATCTAGTATGGCATCCATAGATTGTTCAGTCATGGGGGCGAGAACATGCAGGCCCATGCGCTTTAGTCATGGGGGACGGCATGGAAGGACAAGCCCATGACCAGTTTACGAGATCTCGGTATGTGTTTAATCGGTGTCCGGGACCGGTTACTCTAGTCGTTAGTCGACACATGTTATGTTCTATGGAGTATGCCATTATGTATGTTCTTATGAGATGATTACGATTATGTTTATGAATGATTTGTTTTACGGTTATATGTTATGCGGAGTTCGTTCACTAACCCTTTTACGTTAATGTTACTTGCTGAGCTTTAGCTCATTGTTTGTATTTATGTATTTATAGGTGAGCTTTCTGGGAGTCAAGCCTAGGCCGAGTTTTGCATCGAGCCACCGTTTTGAAGCCACCAGAGTTTTGCGTGCCTCCGAGCTGGGGCTAGGCCTGGAAGGCCGTTTTGTGAGCTCTTGTTTAGTTTTGTTGTACAGTTGTGGCAGAGTCGTATGTGATGTTTACGATCATGTTATGTAATGACTGTGGGTAATTAACTCATTTTGGGCATGTAATGTATGTTCATAAATGCATAGCTCTTTGGACTACTATTGTTTCGTTTTCGCTTCCGCGAGCCCCGTTTTATTTATGTTTTGCTCAGGAAGGCCTGTGGTAATCTAGGATTACTGGCCGGTTACGATACCAAACTTTTAGGGGCGGGTTTGGGTCGTGACAGTAATAACCCAACCCTCGTACATGTTTTCTGGTATACTTTCGGTCCCCTATTCTGTGCATTTATATGCTTATTGTGAAATTTTGTGTGAAATGAAGCTTGCTTAAGTGAATCCTATGATTATAGATACATATCTGTTTAATAAGGGAAATATTTGTTACAATTATAGTGTTTGGATAAAAAATTGGAAGCCTTAGAAGCTTAATTATCTGAAATTGACTTTATATATGTGATCAGCATAATTTTTACGTCATAATAAACATTTTTGTAAAAATTTGATTAGGAATGATTAAACTGATTAAATTTTGTCTTTATTCAACTTTTACATATATGTATAGCTATAAGTGTTCCTTTGAACTTGGGACTTAGAGGCTTTCTCATCAAAAATATCTCCTGAGGAAAAGAGTAAAGAGAATAGGAACAAAGAGGGAAGATCTACAAAGAAGAGGATTGAGAAATTGAGAGGGTTTAGAGGAATTTAAGCTTAAGGTATGTGTAATTCATCTTAAATAGCCTCCTTCTTAACCATGTGTAAAAATCCCCTTTCATTTGGGAAGATTAGGGTTTGTGATTGAAATTTGGTGAGTGATAATCCCATAATTGGAAGTTACACTTGTTATTTGCTTGTTTTGGGAATTGGTTTGAGTTATATAATGAGGATTTATATTCTAACCTTTGATTTTTCATGTTGAACCTACATGTTTGTATATATATATATTGTTTATAAGTTGTGTACAACCACAAATATAAGGGTATGGAATTGTTTATGTGCAATTGAAGGAGTTAAAGATCCAAATGATTTTATGAATCATGTTTATGAGGATGGTATATCATCAAATTGCCTTAAATTCCTTTCTATTACACTTTGTTTGGTGTTGAGCTAGTGGTGGATGTGTTTTGCTTCGGGCTGCCAAAACAGGGGCCACGGCCGCACGTGCGGAGGTGATGGCCGCACGTGCGGAAAAGAGGAAAAAAAATGGGATTACATTCTGCTTTCAGCCGCTCGTGCGGGGAAGGAGTACCGTACGTGCGGCCCAGGCCGGAAAAATTCGCCTGCTCCGTTTTTCGTGCTTGATCCTTTGATATTATTAAAATAATTTTTTGATAATCTTAGAATGGTTGTAAATTCATTCGAAGCGTAATGACTCAGGAAATAATTTAAAAGAAAAAGGAACTAATGTGTGCATTATATATGTGTGTAGGACACACTCCGGGAGGAACCATCACTCCGCCACAACACTGTGAGTACTAGTACTGCAATCGTACATTTACTTACCGTTAATAATTCTTATTATTAACGTTCTGTTCTTTGCAAGTAACTATGTTAACATTGATATTGATTGGAAATTGGTATGAACTTATGTAAACGTTGAAAGACTCTGGGTACATCGGTATCACTCTGGAGATTACTCTGCTCTGTTGATATCTGGGCCAGAGGCCAATCTGTAAAGTCTGTTAGGCCAAAGGCCAATCTGTAAAGTCTGTTAGGCCAAAGGCCAATCTGTAAAATCTATTAGGCCTAAGGCCGTTCTGTATTCTGGGCTTTAAGCCACTCTGTTTAAAGTCTGGGCAAAAGCCGTTCTAGAACAATTACGGGAGAAGATTAACCAGAAGTTCTCTGCACTTATATACATTGTAATTCAAGTTAATCTTTAGATTGCTTACGTACTATTATTCACTGAGCTTCGCTCACTGTATGTTATGTCTGTTTCTGTAGGTAATCAACCTGGAGCTCAGTCTTAACCCTGTTGCTCGTTTTCCTTTTGTCAACTTCCATGTGTCCAGGCACTTAGATGAAGTCGTGCATTTTTGTGAAGTTTTGCTAAACGTCTGGCTTTGTACTCTAATTGTCTGCCTAAGGTTGAAGTGTATATAACCCCTTTTGTCACCAATGTTTTTGTTATACGCCCAACTATGGGGCTGGGTCTGTATATTCGGTTATATATATACAGCTGTGTGTGTGTTTATTATGTGATGAATTACTTGACATAAATGTTTGATCCTGGCATGTTAGTTTTAGCTCAATGGATGTTATTCTGTGCCGTTGAGTGCTTCCGTTCAGGCCCTATAAATTATACATATCGGATTTTACGTCTGCTTCTGAAGTGGTCATGCCCAAACTTTTAGGGGTGGGTTTAGGGGCGTGACACTATCACCCCATATCAAGGTCGAGGAGCCAGTGATTGCTGAGGCCGGTGAAGCGGCGGAGGGCATTGCAGCTGATCTTGAGGCAGAGTTCGCTCTAGAGCTCGAGCCTGAGCCACTACCACTGAGGGTACGCCCCTTTGATCCCATGACTTATCACTCTCGTACATACATGACACTGCCTAGAGGCATCAGGCGCTTTGATGATTTCATTGGTGGCACGCCAGAGGATCTTCTGTTGAAAGAGCCTCACTCCCACCTTTCCTATGGTGCTTTCGAGGTACAAACTTTATTTTCATGCTTTCTTGCCTTTCATTTGACTGTATTTCTCACATTGCCTTTCATTTGAATGCTCTTTATCACTGTCTTTCATCTGATTCACTATTTCTTTATCACAGGAGGACTCCCGCTCTTACAGGGGTTATGGAGCAGTGACAGCCAGGGATTGGTATTATGAGCTCCCTTCCGAGGTCTACGACCTTGTCGACGAGGCTGGCTTCAGTCTATTTTGCACCGGACTCTCGTGACACCTGGCGAGTCGGGCTCTTCTCGGAGTGCTGGTGGAGAAGTGATGGGACACCACCAACTCTTTCCACCTCTCTTCTACTGGGGAGAAGACGATGACTCCCTACGACTTCGCCATTATCATAGGCTTAGGAGTAGGGGGTGATCCGATCCCTTTCGACATGGACATGGGCAAGTGGGAGGCAGCTTGGATCCACCTGCTCGGAGCGCACCCACCTCTATATAGGCCGGCAATAGTGAGGTACAGCTAATTCGCCGAGCACTTTCGTGGGAGCGAGCCTGAAACACCGGAGGAAGTGAAGCAGTATGTCAGGGGTTTCTTGATGTTCCTCCTTGGTACCACCTTGTTTGCGAACAGGTGGAACACCGTAGGTTTATATTTACTGAATGCCCTTGTGACATTTCCTCAAGTTTGGTTCTACGATTGGGGTGGAGCTAGCCTCGCCACACTCTATGGCTACATGAGCTCTACTTCCCGCATGAGGGGAGAGCGGGTCATAGGCTACTGGAGAGCCTAAGAGGTATGCACCACACCTTTTTTCTTTTGTACTTTCTGTTCAACATCTGTTCATACATTGTGCTTTCTGCTTTGCACTTTCTGTTTTATATCTGTTCATGCATTGTGCTTTTTTCGTTATGCTTTCTGTTTATGCATTCTGCTTTCTGCTTTACACTTTTTGTTTTCTATCTGTTTATGTATTGCTGATAACACTACTACTCTTTCCTTGCAATTATGGGTTTATGCCTATTTCCCGACTCTGGCTCTAGAGCTCATAGATGAGATCCCCCCCGTAGTGCCTTACTCACGGCGATACGATGGTCGGTGTCGGCACCGGAGGCGTGATGACATGACCTTTGCCTCATATCGCCGATACTTCGATACGGTGGTTGGCGACGAGGTAATCCAAAACTCACCGTCATTTTTTGCTTTACTACTGTTCTGATTCATACTTCGACAACTGATGACAACTAACAATCTGTACATTCTCTGTTTGCAGATTACGTGGCAGCCTTGAGCGACGATGCAAGCTGGAGTAAGGGACCAGTACACCAAGACTTCAGCCACATCCCGATTCCAGATTTTGCTGGAGGGCCCAGTTTGCTGGGCTTGGTTCTTGAGTGAGTAGGAATGGCAACAGGCCGAGGCAGGGCCAGGGATCACACCTCTCGTCCCCATCCCTGATGGTGCAAATTTTTCCATCCCCGTCCCCGTCCCCGTCCCTGATTCCTGACGGGGAACCTATCACTGTCCCCGCCCCTGTCCTCGTCCCATGATCCCGAAAATTTCCCAGCTAAAAAAAAAAAAATTAGAGAATAAAGATTCAAATCCAAAACACAGATCCAAATGAAGACCTATTCAACAATTTGTGAGATCCAAATCCAAATAAATGAATGAAGACCTATTCAAACAAAACACAGATCCGAATCCAAACACAATTTGTGAGATACATAACATCATAACAAGATCATCATCAATTTCTGAAACTGGCTGAAGATGGCGGTCTATGATGGCGGAGAAAGCATCATCGATAGTCGAAATGAGGGAGAGAGAGATGTAAGGAAAAGAGATCGGTTTTTCCTCAATCGAAGCACCACATTTTGAGATCTTATAGAGATGAAGGGAATGAAGGAGAGAAAGACTCTGAGTGAGTAAGAGGGAAAGAGAGAAGAGAGATGAGGGACGGTGGGAGAGAGAGAGAGAGAGAGTAGAGGGAAGAAAGAGAGAGAGTAGATTTAAAATGAAAAAAGATGAAATGAAAGAGAGAGGGAGAAACAATACATCAGAAATTATATATATATATATATATTTCACTTCGGGGCAAACGGGGCTGGAGCTGGGGCGGGGTCGGGGCTTGGACATTTATCACCGTTCCCAGCCCAAAATTGATAGGGGATTGATTTTTGAATACCATCCCCGTTCTGTCGGGGGGTATTTTTCGAGGAAAACCGTTCAAATCGGGGTCAAAGGATTGGGTCCCCATTAGGTCGGTTTCAAATTGTTATCCTTATAAGTGAGCGGTTTATACGCCAAACTCTAGGCTTGCCTGATCTGGTTGTTCCCATGCCACCCCCAGCGTCTATGAGAATAGCAGATAACCTCCTACTTGAGGCGATTATTCAGTTTATGGTGGAACTAGATGTCGACTTCTTCAGAGCGGAGGGCAACTACGCGGCTTTCATCTAGGCTTATCTCATGCCACGCTGACCTGAGTTTACGCGGTCGAGGCAGCAGGTGCTCCCTTGGCGAGCGAGGCTGCCCAGAAGACTGAGGCCGGTATTTGAGGGACCTCTTCCATTATGCAGGTTGTCGGTTGGCCAATGATTCCCACTGTGCTTACATGTCGGCGGTCGATCGAGTTAGCTTATTAGATCCTGATAGAGCCACCCGAAGCAGGGCATGGGTATGTTAGAGCCTGTGGCGCACCTCAGGTATAGATGTAAGATCTCGGTGTCCCACATCGAGAATGAAGGGGGAGTTCTTGGGCTTTATATAGCATCGAGACCTTTTCCCAAGTCGTGAAATCCCTAGCAGAACTCCCTAGTTAAGCGTACTTGGGCTGGAGTAGTTCTGGGATGGGTGACCTACTGGGAAGAACAAATCCGTGCGGGCGTGGCTCAAAGTGGACAATATCGATGACATGTAAAGGGTCGGGGACAGTACAAATGGTATCAAAGCCAATTCTCCGGAGTACCAAGTGTGGGCCCTTAGCGTCTCTTAATGCATGTGGGTGGGCTTGTGAGCTGGCAGGCTATTATGAGGGGACGTGGAGCCTTAAGGAGAGTGGATTGTAAGATCTCAGTGTCCCATATCCAGAATAGAGGGGGAGTTCTTGGGCTATAAAACTAAAAACCTGGACTCTTGTATAGTAGCGAGGCCTTTTCCCGGGTGGTGAAATCCCTAGTAGAACTCCCAAGTTAAGTGTTCTTGGGCTGGAGTAGTTCTGGAATGGGTGACCCATTGGGAAGAACAAATCCGTGCGGGTGTGGCTCAAAGCAAACAATATGATGACATGTGAAAGGGTCTGGGTGTTACAACGGACCACACTTTACCGCTTGTAACTGAACTCTATCTTTCCAGATATTAATTACTCTAGATACTGATCAGTCAAATGCACTCGCGGGCACCGACGGAGTACATAGAGGGCCTGCTCCAGTCGGTTGCCTCTTTGATTGGCATGGTGCAGAGGAGGGAGACGTTGCTTGATCTCCACGGTATCTAGGTTTTTTTTTTTCTTGCTTTCTGCATACATTTGCCACTAGCACACTGATACGCATACTGTAACATTCACACCACTCCACACTACACTGATTCACTGCATTCATACACTGTACTTTTTGCACTCATTCCGCATACATACACTGTATCTGATATGTTGACACTCGTTTTCTAGATCCCATCTGTACCGACGACACCAGCAGCAGTGGCACTAACGGCACCTCGTTTAGCGGTAGGAAGGAGAGGTAGATATGCCCTAGCACGCAGCCAAGATGAGTGCCGAGGTTGAGGCAGAGGCAGGACTGCTCGGAGCCAGAGCAGCGAGTCCAAGCCCATATTGAGTGGAGCTGATACCGAGACCCGTGACTCTGAGGAGGCAGTGAGCCGACATTCTAAGTTTGAGGGTGGAGGTGATGATCTTGGCTCAGGGTCAGGGAGCGAAGATGACGCTGAGGCTTGCTCTGAGGTAGGGAGGGGAGATGATGAGACCGACTCTGGCTCAGAGTTTGATTCTGATAGCGGTGCTGACGGAGACAGTGCCCTTGAGTCCCCTCCGAGGAAGATGACGAAGAGGGCCTTTCGAGCTTGAGATGACTGGCGTCTATTTTTGTACTTTTTGCTTAGTTTATTTTATTTTGGTAGTTTAGCACATGTATAGCTTCAGATAGGCTTTTACTTTTGCTTTTGAAAACTTGTACTCTCTTTTGTAAAAACTATGATCGGGGGAAAACCCTGCAGTTTTATGAAAAGAGTTATTATTTTTGCATCATGAGCACCACATTTGCAAAATGAAAATGGAGTTGAATTTGAAACCAAAAAACAAAAACTTGTATTAGCACGATGTTCTTAATCGGGTAATGAGCTGATCAATGACCAAAAATACAAAATACAACTCGATAAACAAAGCAAAAACAACTCAAACACATATATGCACACTTGCTAAAACCAACAGACTCAAAATAAGACCTCAAAACACAAAGACCAAGACAAAACTAGGCTGCCCAAACTGCTAGACCCACAAGTGGACGACAGGTGAAAAAAGGTGGGTTGCCAGCCACTTGTGATGAAACCACCAGACAGCTGACAGCTGGCCTCTACTCACAGCCTTATCTTCTACAAAAGGTCTTTCTTTGTGATTTCTTCATCAGAACCTCATTTTTGGTGTTGTTTCTTCCACAAACGGAGATATTTCTTGCCGAGAAGCTCACGGATTGGATAGCCACTTTAGACGGCACGAAAAAGGTAAATTTCTGAGGTTTCGGCATAAATGCGCTTTTTCTGTTAAGCTATATTCCACTTTGCTTTCTGTTCCTCCATGCCGCGGCCCAATGCTGGGACTCAGTTACGTATATATTTCGCTTCGAAACACAAGAAATGTGCCCAATGCGACGAAGAAATGATGCCTCAGCCCCGTTTTGGCCACGCCTAAGCTTTGGGGCAAATATGTGGGCTCACTTTGCATGAAGCTCGATCTTTAGCCCATGACGGAGAGCTAGACATACCCAGCTTGATTCATCGGTTTTTTGACGTCGGTGAGAAAGGAGACCCTCTCTGGCAAGGTTTTTGGCAACATGCCCTCTGTTTATGTATGCTCGCGCATTTCGTTCTTGCCCCTAGTTACGACGGAACCAGCATTCGATTGATCGAAGTGGCCCAATGTCTGAAAAAAGGCAAGAGTTGTATCAGTTTGACGTTGGCTGAGACCCTAATAGGATTAGATGCTTTTCATTAGTGAGTGACCACCAGGTTTGCGGGGAGTCCACTACTTCTTTAGTTGTTTCCCATCCTTTCTGATATATGCCTCGCACATCACTTGGCACTCACGCTCTATTTTCTCTCAAAGCCTTTTCTTTACTTTTCTCTCCACGCACATCACTCTATTATTTAATCTCTCTTATTTTTCATCCATTCCCAGGTGTGGCTCATGGATAAACTGAAGGTGGTGGACTCTTGCCCCGAATATTTAGCTAGAGCTTATTTTTTCTGCCAATGACTAGTGGATTTTCCCAATGAGGGATAGTGGTGCAACTGGATGTGCAACAGATCTGCAGCTAACATAGCTTGGTATTGCCCTTGGCTTCATCTGACTGAGATGAGTTATAGCATAACTCGGCAGCCTGGTATACAGTTAATTGGCCTCACGCATTGTGTGTTCTACTTTCCCTTCTGATTCAGACGCCAGTTTGGACATGATCAGACCTGCCCAGAGGTGGGGGTAGAATACCCGGCTTTATTCCTGATTCGTGCTTCACACCTGGCTAGGTACCTTGCTTCCTGGAGGACGAGAGAGCTTCTAGCCCCTACCCTTAGTTTCAGTTATGCCCTTTCTGGCGAGTGCTTGACTTGGCTCGAGGATAAGGCACAAGTCGGGCCCATTTTGGCTACAGAAGCTTTCGCAAGCGTGAGCAGAGGACGTAGAAGCACCTAACTCGACTATGCCCCTAGTTTATTACTTTGACCTTTCGTTTCAAGTTTTATGATGTAAAAGCAACTTTAATTTGTGTCAGAGAGTTGGAGAACTTTATGTTCAAATCAATAGAATTAAAGTTGTGACCACTAAAAATTTTCCTTTTGGTCCAAAAATGGTCTAAGTTGTAAAAGGAAATTTTTTTTGAACAAAATCAACTTTTATTAAAACTTTCCAAAATCAATTTCGAAAATGATCACTACCTGACACGCATAGATCGATCCTCAAGATGTACAACCCCGAATCAAAAGATCATAACTGCCCCTGATTGAATACCGCTACTACTTTGCATTGTAACCAGCTCTTCTTCCCAAAATAAAGATCACAACAGAACTAACAGATGATAAACAAAGATGACTTGATCAGAAAAATGGACAAGACAGTTGAGTTGGAGATAGTTACAGCCAAATTTCAAGATGAAGTTGCCTACGTATCCCAAAGATGGGAATCAGGCCTTACGTAGTTCGGTTTAGGTTCATTCGATTATTAACTCTCTCCTTTTGCGCTCTAACTTTTGCCAAAGTCGCCATTTAGGGTTTTCAATCTTGCAGGCTCAGTTTTTCTTTATTTCTAATTTTTCTTACCCTAACTTTTGCCTAGGTCGCCCTTTCGGGTTTTCGGCCTAGCAAGCCTCTCAAGTGTAGTATTTCTTCAACTTGTCCATATCAATCGGCTGTGAAAATTCCAGGTCCATGAGAATAACAGCCCCTCCTGACCAGATAGCTTTGATAATGTAAGGACCTGTCCAATTGGGTCTGAACTCGCCCCTAGGGTCATGGATGGGAGTTCAGTTGTCTTTTAGTACTATATCTCCCTCCTTGAGATTTCGGGACTTAACTTTCTTGTTAAAAGCCCTAGCAATTCTGCGCTGGTAGCCCTGAACATGATACAATGCTTTTAGCCTCCTTTCATCAAACAACATTAACTCCTCAAATCTGCTCTGTTGCCAATCCGCCTCTACTATCTGACACTCAGCCATGACTAGCAGCGATGGGACTTCAATTTCAATTGGCAAAACGGCTTCCATCCCACAGACGAGAGAATAAGGGGTTGCCCTTGTAGATGTCTGGATCGAGGTCCTGTAGTCCCAGAGTGCGAATAACAGTTTATCTTGCCAGTCCCTGTAGGTCTCAACCATCTTCTGTAAACTGTTCTTGACATTCTTGTTGGCAGCTTCAATAGTTCCATTGGTTTGTGGCTTGTATGTGGATGGCTTATGAAAAGCCACGTTGTATTTGTCCAACAAGTCTATCACTTCTTCTTGAAATGGGAGCCGTTATCTGATATGATCTCGTTCGGAACTTCGTTTCGGCAAATGATATTGTTTTTGGTAAATTTGGCCACGTGCTATGCCTTCAACACTACATAGGATTGAGCTTCCACCCACTTTGTAAAATAATCAATCGCCACCAAGATATATTCATGCCTATTCGACCATTTTGGCATGACTGCACCGATAGCATCGATTTTCCAAACTGAGAAAGGCCATGGCAAAGTCATGTTGTAGAGTTTTGAAGGCGGAATATTCATGCGATTGGCATAGATTTGACATTTATGGCATCGCCGTACAAAACCAATACAATCCTCCTCCATGGTGGACTAGTAATAACCTTGCCTGAGAATCTTCCAGGCTAGCATCACACCATTCATATGCGCTCTGCATTATCCATCGTAGATAGCCTCCATAAGGTGCTTCGATTCCTCTTCCTCCACACACAATTTATGTATTCCCAGATGACCTCTTTTATATAGCTTACCTCCGTAGATGATAAATTGGACAGCTATATGCCGTATTCCCTGTTTGTCTTTGGCATTTGCCCTTGGTGGATACGCCTCTTTTCCAGAAAGTTCCAAATATCGTAATACCAGGGGTTTTTGTCTTGCACTTCATCTATTGCGGCAATAGTTCCATAAGCCGGCGTGTATTTTTATTTGATGATAATCAGACGTATCCAGACTTCAAGTGGGATGTCTACCATAGAAGATAGAGTTGCTAAAGCATTAGTGAACCTATTGTTCTCTCTTAGTAGATGCGTGAATGTCAGCTTTTCAAACCGCGGAATCAGAATATCTAGGGTCTGATGGTAAACCTTCGTCTTCTCTTTTTTGACTTTCCAGTCTCCGTTTCCTTGAGAAAGAACCAAGTTTGAGTCCCGATGACATCCAACCTTATTGCCCCTAGCTTTAGGGCAGCTTTTAAACCAGCAATACACGCTTCATATTTTGCTTCATTGTTGGACACCTTGAACCGGAGTTTGAAGGCTAAGGGTATATGGGAATCGTCGGATGCTATCAGTAACACACTTATCTCATAACCTTACTAATTGGACGCTCCATCAAAGTACATCATCCAAGTTTCCTTTTTAACTTGCAGAATGTCTTCATTTGGGAATAAGTATTCCACTGCCTCATCTCCTTTTACCGGGTGGTCTGCCAGGAACTCCGCTACAACTCTTTCTTTAACCGACTTGCGGGTGACATATTTGAGATCAAATTCAGAGAGAAGGAGCAACCAACGAGCTAGCCTACCCATAAGCGCTAGTTTCTCAAAGAGATATTTGATGAGATCTAATCTCGAAACCAGGATTACAGAGTAAGCTAACAAGTAGTGCCTTAACTTCTTGGTAGCCCATACCAAGGCTAAGCAAGCTTTCTCCAAAGGAGTGTACCGGGTCTCGTAATCTAGAATTTTCTTGCTCAAGTAGTAGATAGCTCTCTCCACCTTATCTTCAGATTCCTGAGCGAGTATGCATCTCATGGTCGTGTCTGTTATTGACAAGTACAGAATCAAAGGCTTCCCCGACTCTAGTGGTGACAACACAGGAGGATTCTGGAGGTACTAAAGGCAAACTGACATCGATCATCCTATCAGAATTTTTCCCTTTTCTTCAGGAGACCAAATAGTGGTTCATAAGTCAAGGTTAGTTTGGAAATAAATCGTCTTATGAATTGCACTTTACTCAGAAAGCCTCGCACCTCCTTTTCAGTCCTCGGTGGTGGCATTTCTAAGATGGCCTTAATTTTGGAAGGATTTACTTCAATGCCCCTCTGTGTGATCAGGAAGCTAGCATTTTTCCTGCCGTTACGCCGAAGGTGCATTCCTACGGTTTTAACCTCAATCTGTATTCCCTGATCCATTGAAAGAATTTCTTCAACGCGGTGTAGTGGCCCTCTCGTTCTTTGGACTTGACAATCATGTTGTCCACGTACACCTCAACCTCTTTATGGATCATGTCATGCAGAATGGTGATCGCAGCCCTCTGATAGGTAGCTCCAGCATTTTTTAAACCAAACGGCATAACTTGGTAGTAGTAGGTACCCTACGGCGTAGTGAATACGGTCTTCTCTCTGTCCTCGGGCGCCATCAGAATCTGGTTGTGCCCGAAAAACCCATCCATAAATGATAGCAATACATGGCCCACACTGAAATCCACTAACTCATCAATGTGCGACAGAGGAAAGTCATCATTTAGACTGGCTCTGTTCAAGTCCGGAAGTCTACACACACCTGGATTCTACCATCCTTCTTCGGCACTAGGATGATGTTGGCCAACCAAGTTGGGTGCTCAGATACTAACAAGAAATCTGCCTCGATCTGCTTGGTGACCTCTTCCTTGATTTTCAACGCCCAATCTAGACGAATTCTACGTAACTTCTGCTTGACTAGTCCGGCCTCGGGGTCAAGAGGGATCTAATGCTGTACAATCTCAGGATTGATTCCAGGCATGTCTTCGTAGGACTATGTGAAAACATCTTTGAAATCTTTTAATAAAGCAATTAAACGCTCGCATTCCTCCGAAGACAACATGGACCCGATCTGGATCAGGCGCGGATTCTTCTCAATACCCACATTAAGGGCAATGATTTCATCAGCACAAGGTTTAGCAAACCTCTTATCCTCTCGATTAATCAAGTTTTTCAAAGCCAGGGGAATTTTTTCCCCTTCGTTTTCATTAAAATTTTGAAAATCTTGGTCAATACAATAAACCAACGGCACAGAAAAGTACACAGAATCTGCAGAGATTCAAAAGGTCCAGATCTTCAGTTACAGACTCAAAAGAAAAGCTGAATGAAGAACTAGATAGGACTTTGGTATCTGGGTTACCACCCCAGAAATACCAGACTTAGACTCAGAAGAACTTGAATCCGATCCTGACCCCACAGACTCAGTGGAATCAGATTCTAGCTTATCACCCGATTCAGAACTGGAGAGATAGCCTTCATCTAGCTGCCAAATAAGAGATGGTGCCCCTGATGCATCCAAAATGCCGCTGGTTAGATTCACACTCGATTTTTCCCCGATCACAGAGACAGTAAGGTTATCCCCCAAGTTCTCTAGGTCGGCTGCGAGATCTGTAAAGAGACTAGCCAGTGCTGCCCCTACTCTAAGTTCGTTGCCATCTGAGTCACCTTCCATGCTTTGTTCAGCTTTAATGCTTATCTTAGCCATTTCCTTATTATCACTGCCCTGCAGCTGAAGATCAAAGAAGATCTCGAACCCGGGGACACGTTGCTTTGAGGAATTCAACTAAGGCTTGGGAAAAGCCACAAAAAGGGAAGTCTTCTCCCTCCCGAACAAAGTGGTCATTCAGTGTCCCTAGATTGGCTTGTAGATGAGTTCATAATGCTTTCCGACTTTCTTAGCCTTGGCTCTGTCTCTCATTTCCTCCCTCTTTTTAATCCAATCCTCTTTGGTGGGCACATAGCCTAATCCAACGGCATGTGGGTTATGTGGCACATCAGTCAATGCTGCAACGCCTTTCCGACCACTCCTTCTGAGTCCCATTCCTGGAATATGGTGCAGTTTGTTCATGAAATAGATGGACTAGGCGTTGACGTATAAGCCTTCGTTTGCGGCCAGAATGGTCTATACTACCCAGGCTTCAGCCAGAGTGAATCCCAAGAGGAATACATCCTCCTCTCTATGGTTGATCTCCAGCATTGGCATAGTTACCTTAGCAGCGGATTGATGGATGAGTTTTCAAAAACAATTGCCATTCCCCCCATGAGGGTACTTCAACATCTGATGGAGAGTGGAGGAGACAGCCTTCACATGGTGCAACCAGGGCCTCCCTAACAACAAATTGAAGGTAACTGGTACATCCAAGACATGAAACTCGACCTCTTGCTCAACTGGGCCCACCTGAACTCTAACTTGCACTGTGCCTATGACCTCTCTACTTGTGTTATCATATACCCGAATTACTTGGGTTGTGGGAACAAAGTCCACTGGTTTGAGGCCAATTGTATAGGCGGTGCGAGAATAACAGACATTAATAGCCGAACCGGTATCTACCAACACCACCGACACCCATTTCTCCCTACATTCCACAGATATGTACAACGGTTTGTTATGAGTCGAGCCCTCCGACTATAGCTCTTTGTCAGAGAAGGTAAGAGTTGGCCTAGCACCACTTGGAAAGACCAATCCCACAAGCTGCTCGGGCGTGGTGTCAATGGACAATATAGCCTTGTCCATTGCCGACAACACTGCCTGTCGGTGTACCTGGGAGGCCATGAGAAGACCCCGGATGGAGATGTTAGCTTGAATTTTCTTAAGTTGTTTCAACACTGCCTCTTTTTCTAATTGTTTCTCATTCTATTTCTCGGTCTCTCTATCTTTTCCAGACGCCTCTGCTTAATCTAGGTGTGGCGGCTTAAAATACCGCCCACTTCTTGTCAAATGGTCTATTTCCTCAATATAACACATATTGTCCAAAAGGCACTTGCCCTAGTCTTCGTCAGTGTGGGCCAGATGCAGATCATTATCATCCCACCATTTACCCTCAGCGGCCGACAAACAGTTATCCAGCTTTGCTTGTATTAGCTTCACATCATAGGTATCCCCACAGGGTGTTGTGAATTTATGATTTTCCAGCTGTTTTCAATCCTTTCTTGTTTAAACTGCCTCAGTGTAGCTTCCTGTTCAGTATCCATAGTATTCACAGCACCCACTTCTTGGGCTGGGTTTTTCACACCAGTGCTCTCCGGTAGCTTTCTTTTTTCATCAGCCCTCTCGGCTACTATAGCAATCTCTGCTTCTTTTCCCTCTGGTTTCATTCTAGTTTCTTCTTCCCTGTCTGGTTTATCACTTAGCCATCCAGTGTTGTCAGTTGATCCGTTCAGGTCGAACCACCCGATCTGCACATCTCTCTAATCCTGCTCATCAAAGAATTGAAGGTTATCCAAATCCTCCTCGAGTTCTGCTAGATCATCTAACCCCTGGCTCGGGCCATCTTCCCTGACTACATTGACGTTTACCAAGGTCGGCAGCACCAATTCAGGCTTGATTTGCCCAGTTGACACAATGTAGCAACTTGGATCGTACACCCTATCAGATAAGTCCTCAGGACACTCCAGCAATAGGTTAGTACTTTCCTCCAAGGTTGACTCCCTATCCACTGTAAGTCTCATCACCATAGGCTTGGGTTGAGGGTTGGACATGTCCATCATGCACAAATCTGTGCCTTCTGGAATGAACAACATCGGTTTTGGTAGGTGGGAGGGAGTAATATATACACTGGGGTTATAAGAGGTGGCCAGTGTATGGATTAGGTTGAGATTTCGAGGTGGAGGGACTTGATTATGGGCGGGGAGTGGATTTGTGGTCACGTTTGGCTTCTGAGATGGAGCGATCACCTTGTTATCAATGAGATCCTGAATCTCATAACGTAATCGAAAGAACTAGTCGGTGTCATGACCATGTTGTTGGTGAAACGCACAGTATTTTGAGGGGTTATGTTTGGGTGGGAGAGGATCAAGAAGTGGATGGTGTTTTAAAGGTTTGAGTGCCCTTTCTTGACTAGCACCTTCATGGCTTGAGAGAGAGTCATGTACAGTTGGTTAAAAGTCCTCTAGGATCGGGTAGGGTTGGATGGCGTTTGTGAGCTTGTGTTGGCAAAGGGGTCAGCAATCTTAGTTGTGGTGACAACATATACATTTGACGGCCTCGCAGCTATGCTACCACTGGTAGTATTGGAACTGCGAACAAATAACCTTCTTGTCGACTCCTTCTCATCTGTAATAAGCCCCTACTTCATGGTGTCTTCGATTTGCACTCCCATTTCATGAAGCTCTGTAAATGTAAATAACGGGAGCACAATCATCTTTTGTAGCAACTTGTTGTGTAGATTCTGGACAACCATCTTGATCTGATCCTTATCGGAAGGCCTCGTGGTCATCGTCGAGGCTTTAGCTCTCCATCTTGTCACAAATTCAGAGAAACCCTCCTTTCGCTCTTGTAGACACCTTATTTTTGACAGCCCTTAAGACTTGGGCACCACTGATTGATCACTCGATGATGAAAGTCACGTTGTACAAACGTTCGATTTCTTTAGCAAGGAGAGCTCTAAATCCCAACCTTACACCCCATTTTGGGCCAAAACTATTTCGACCAAAATGATTTTAGACCTTAAAACCCTCTCTTTCAAAATATTTTTGAAAAAAAAAGTTTCTATGATGTTCCGAGGCTCGCATTTCGTTAAATGTTGCGCTTTTTGGTAAACCGAGTAAGGACAAAGTGGAAATAAATGAAAGAGAGGTGAACTCTTTGAAAAATATTTCAAAGCCCCTTATTTATAGGTTTTTATTTGAAGAAAATTAGAGAAGAGAGAAGAAAACTAGTTGAGGAGAAGTTAGGCATGAATCTGGTTAGGACCGAAACTGAGCAGCCTTCACTAAAACAGGCATATCTTTTTGCACACTTGGAATTTGGATGTGAGGCTACCACCATTGGAAAGAAGACTTTCGGGGCTTTAATTTAGACTCAAGAATGACCTGCAAAGGAGTCCGGATGAAGAAGATATGCTCATTTGCAGTTGGACTAGAAGCAGATTTTTTCTGGCCGGCCACTGGTGGAGTTTGCTGGCCATGGATGGGCTTTGACAGCCATGTGTCAGCCATGTGTCGTCCAGGGGTGACTCTTGTCGGCCACTAGTGGTGGCCGGTCAGCCACTGGTGCAAAAAAGTCAATTTTTGTGCACATATTTTCCTCCAGCTGTTTTCAAAATGTTCCAGCTGTCCATTTTGAGATATTTTCGACTGAGCTCTCATTTTTCTATATATATAGGGCATTCTCTATGGTTTTTGAGGTTGAAAATTTTTGGGAGCCTCTCTCTTTACAATTCTCTCTCTCTAGATTTCTTTCTCTCTTGAACTTTTGTGTATACAAGTAGAGATATACTTCTAGTTTGCCTATCAACCCTTAACCAAAGTTGCTTATCTTTGGGATGAGGTTACTTGGGACCCTCTTTGAGCTCTAGAAGGTGGTCTTGGCTCGATTTAGTGCCTCATTTGTGCCTAGAATTATCATTTGCTTCAAGAGGTACAACACTTGTCCTTTAAGCTTGTTTTATACACTTGTTTTGCCATCTTTTCAAACTATTTTTGGGCTGATTTTGAACTGTAAAAAACTCATTTTTTTGGTCTAAAAGTGGTGGTTTGAAGCCATTTTCAGTTAAAGGGTGGTTCACCCTTCTTGCTTCTTTGGTTGTAAAGCTTTTGTACCATTTTTTCATCACTTTCAAACCAACCTTTTTGGGCCTTTTAACCACTGAATTTTAGAGGTTTTTAGTGCTAAAAACCTCATTTTGAAGTCCAAAATTGGAGGGGTTAGCCTCCCCTCCTTGTGTCTTGCTTGCATGCCTAATTAGCCTTATGTATTAGCTTATTATTTTAGCTTTTTGTGGCTTAAGTCCAGCATGCTTTAGACTATATTTAGGGCTGTTTTACCTCTGCTTTGGGCTGGTTAGCTTGTTTGAGCCTTGTATGGCATGGTTGTAATGTAATTTCCTTCACTAGCTTAGTGTTTTAAGGCTTTAACTAGCATTGGTGTGAGTTGGTTGCATGTTTTAGTGCTTTTTCCACCTCATTTTCAGCATTTACAATCTCTGTAATCTCCCTCATTTCTTCACTTTTTCATTTGTTTTAAGGGTTGTTTCAACCTTAGGGTTGTTTAAGCTTGAGGTTGAGGCTCATGCTTAATGGTTTAATCCTCTTTTGAGGGTTTATTACCAAAGGCATGAAGCTTCCCTCATGCCTTGAACTATCCCTTGGTTAACACTTCTTTTGCTTTAGAAGACACTCACTAATGGACAAATCGGTTAATGAATGGTTTGGTAATTAAAATGAGTAAATAAAATTGGCAAGTAAAAGTGTGCAAGATAAGCATTATTTGTGTTGCATTGCATGTGTTCAAATCGGACGTTAATTTGAACACAAGGAAAATGGAACATTTCATACTCAAAGTGATGAAATGTGTCATTTTCCTAGGTCACCATTGCCCTTGATCATGCATGATAGGGTGGTGGTCATTTTGGTCTTGTTTGTGCATTTATTAAACTTGTACAAACTTGGTCCCTTAGCCATCATGCATGGAAATTGCTTGATTGATGGTTTGACGGCCAAGAGTTTCTCTCATTTGAGCTTGTGTGATGATAAGGAGGGTAAACAGTACAGACAACCTGTGAGAATACACTGTTTTGCTCTCTGTTGCAGCATGGAGGTATGAATCAGCAGTGGCTGACCGGCCACCAATGGTAGCCGACCGGCCCCTTGTCCCTCTTGTCGGTCATCAGTGATTTTTGCACAATGTGTTGGTAAGATGGAGTAGAGGTGTTCTGGAAGTGGGCATAATTTTCAGTGATCAAATGTGCAAACAGAGGCTTGCAGCAGCAAAACAACGGCTTTTTGGGTGTAGGATCGAGCATGCGCATGCATATCCATCGCTTCCCGGGATTAGCTAGATTAATTAGCATTAGATTAAACATGTGTTGTAATTAATTAGTTGTAGCTAATTAAGTGTTTTAAATAATTAGTTAGTTTAACTAGTTATTCAATTTTGTTTTGTAATAATTAGTTAACGAGAATAGTTAATTAATTCGCGTTTCATAATAATTAGTTAGCTTAATTAGCATAGCTAGTTGGTTAGCTTATTCATTCGGACCCTCCTTCGCGACGGCGTAATGTTGTAATAAGTGTGTATGCGTGTATGTATGTCTTCCAACCCCACATCTTTCTCTCTTTTATTTAATCGCTTTTGATGGTTAGATTAGGGTCATATTTCAGATTAGCATATTGCATGCTTGCATCCATTCATTTGTCTTGCATGCACCGAGACTCGGCGTATCATTCAAACTGCATTGCAATTTCAATACTTCTTTGAATACATGTTTAATCGCATGTTGTTCAAATTGCTTCATATGCCATATTAGTAGCCAAGCCTATTAATTGCATTCTTCACATGTGTTGTATTAGGCATCTTGTATAGTTAAGAATCATGCATTATTCCTAACTAGTTTCTGTTTTGGCTTGGAGTACTCGGTAAGTTTTTATGCTTTAGCATACTTGCATGAGTGTGATTGCCATGTTGCCATGTTTCGCATGCTTGCCATGAGGCTATGTGCTTAGATGCTAAACTGCTTGAATACGTGTGGATGAAGACTTGTCGTTTGAATTGGAACAATTCAACGAATGTGCGTTTTAAGCCCACTGTGTTTGGTGGCAAATCCGCATCTTTAAGCCCACTTGAGGTGGAAAATTCAAACTATTTTCGCAAACAAACATGAGTTGAATTGTTCCAAGTCTTGCAAACTAGTCTATACTTGCTTTGTGCGCATCACATAGTAAAGCTAGCTTATAACCCGAACAAGAACATATAATGTTTATAAAAAATCATATCATGATTAGTAGAGGCCGATCTTTGATCGGGCAAGCGGGGGTGCTCAATTCATGACCTTTCCCTCTCGTACCTAAGTTCCCGAGCCGAGGTAACTTTGGTAATGACGGATATGTGGTCTTTGGCACGAGTCAAGGTTTTCTAAATTTCTCCAAAATAAAATATTTAGGTGGCGACTCTGTATCTGGCAAAGTAGTCCAATTTTGACATTATTTGATTTAAAATCGATTTTCCAAAAAGATTTGCTGGCTTTGGACTCTTTGGTGTTTTTCAGTTTCATATTACACTTGTGAGACTAGATTCAGAACCGTGGGAGTCCGAACTGTGAGGCCTTCTTTTCAAACCTTTCCGAAAGGCGGGGCGCGGAAAAAGGCGAGTCCACAGCGTGTTACCTTGAGATCACGAGTTGTGACCTAAATCTGTGTATTGTACTGCGCAACAAAGGCCTCAGTCATCTCTTCCCAATTTTGTTTGATAGAGTTTTCCAACTTTGCATACTATATGACCGCTATACCTGACATGGTACGGCCAAAGAAAGACAGCTTCGATAGTCTAGTTAAGCCCATTAGCCACAAGATGTCTGAAAACACCCGTAGGTGAACCATCGGATCTCCGGAACTGTCAAAACGGTCAATGTGCGGCATTTTAAATCGATCTGGCAATGTCACTGCAGAATCGGTGTACATGTCCTTTATGTACGGGATGAAGTTAACCTCTTGTGCTTTCTTGAATAACTTTTCCAATTTATTGACCTTGAGTACAGTTGGGTCAACTTTGAACTCGAATGGTGCCTTGGTCTGATAAATAGGGGTTTTGGAGGCTTGTGCTGGGATTGGCTCTGCTAGATTGCCCTGGTTTTCTTGAACATTAGTAGTGTGAGCGGTGGCTTCGGGTGCTGGGATACCCGTGGTAGGTGCATGGGATTGCTGTTATTGTATCCTGGTTATAACCTCGGCCTGACAGGCCGTGACCTTAGCCTAACGGATCACATCCTATTGTAGGGCTTCAACTGTCTGCTGTAGATGATGCATCAGTTCTTCTACACTGGCTGGGAGATACTATGCCATTGGAATAGGTGTTTGATCATGTGCTGGGCTGGAAGTAAATGACCGCTCTCAGACCAGACTAGACATAGGTGAGTTGAAGGGTGAATATTGTAAAAACTGAACTGGTGAATTCTGCCTGATTCTCCTTTATCTTGTAACCAGTAGGAATGAGGTAAACACAGGTTGTCCCCGAACAAGATCTCTGGCTTTACAAAGCCTTCTGACTTGGGTCCAGAGTACTTGGGGGATATCTGAATTTTCTGAAGCTATGGTTTTAAACTACCTAGCAAAAAAGAAATAAAGCAAAAGAGTAGTAATCAGAAACCGCACAGCACCTCAGCTAAGATGTTATCAACACAGATATGATCAAAGCTGTAAGACTGTACTCCACATTGAATTCTACCCCCAAAACAGATACCAAATTTGCTACTGCTATGCACATTCTTGTACAGTCTCACTGTAAAGCACATACCAGTTAAGAGAGAGCCAAAACACCCCTATGAGGGGGTAGGGTTATCCTGTCCTAATTTTGTCATGAACTAGGTTTTACTATTTCAAACAAACGGTTTCATGCAATCCTGTATTTTGGGTGAGCATCTTGTCCTAGCTTGGAATAGTCACTATGGCTTTTCTATATGCAGCTAGGCGAAATGGTCAAAAAGGATACCTCAACAAGACTATCTAATATACCTTTCACACCTAACACCAAGAAGTGAAAGGAGGATCAAATGGTACAGCGATAGTCCAGATCTGAGGGTTATGTTCCCATCATGGCAGAGCCCAGGACTGGTCTGCCTTTTGGCAAGCTTTTGGGCAAACCGTCTAGGAATAGCAGATGGCAAACACAGTGACTTAGGCGCATCAATGCAAATGCAATGCAAAGAACATATAAGTGTAGATAAAATTTCACATCATGAAATTCAAGTTAAGTTCTCTAATTCCCGAGCAGAGTCGCTAGAAACTGTAGCCCGACTTTTCGTGCTCCTTTCAGATATGACTAGCCCTATAGTTCGGACTCTCGTGGTTCTGAATCTGATCTCACAAGTATAATGTGAAATTGATAAACACCAAAAAGTCCAAATCCAGCAAATCTTTTGGAAAATTGATTTTGAATCAAATTGTCAAAAATGAACTACTTTGCCAGATACAGAATCGACACCTAAATATTTTTAAAAAATTTAGGAAACCTATGACTCGTGCCAAAGGTGACATGTCCATCATTACCAAGATTGTCTCGGCTCGGGAACTTAGGTACGAGAGGGGAAGGTCATGAATTGAGCACCCTCGCTCGCTCGATCAAAGATCGGCTTCTACTAATCATGATGTGAATCTTATTTACATTATATGCTATTGTTCCGTTTATTAGGCTAACATTACTATGTGATGCGTACACAAGTATAGACTAATTTGCAAAAATTGGAACACTTGATCTCATGTTTGTTTTGAAAATTATTTCGAATATGTACCACTTGAAAAAGTGATCGCATATGTACTTTACTCAAATTATTCCAATTCAAGCAATTAGCCTTCATCTACAGGAATTTAAGTAGATATATCAATTAAGTACTTAGCCTCATGGCAAGCATTCTAAATATAGCAACAATCACACTCATGCAATATGCTAAAGAACAAAAATACTCACTTAGTACTCTGAGGTAAGCTAAAAGAAACATGAGAGTTAGAAAACATGCATGCTCTTAACTAATGCAACATGACTAATGCAACACATGTGATATGTAACTAATAGGCTCGGCTACTAATTTATGACATGTGAATCAATTGACGGCATGTGGTTTAAGCACCTTTTCAATGAAGTATTTAAACGACAATGCTTTGTTAGAATGATGAACCGAGCCTCGATTCATGCAAGACAAGTGGATGTAAATCATGGAGTATGCTAAAAGAAACATGATGTTCTAAAACTAACCATCATAAGCAAGTAAATAAAAGGGAGAAAGACGTGGGGTTGGAAGACATACACATTATTACATTTTTGGCCCTCGCACAAGAGGGTCCGAATGAATAATCTAGCTAATTAACTAACTAACTAATTATTACAAACCCAAATGAATAAATTAGTTAAGTTACTTAACTAATTATTACAACAACAAATTTAACTAACTATTCTAGCTAATTAAATAAATACAACACATAATTAACTAGCTTATTCTAAGCATAACACTAATACTATTACAACATCACTTCACGGATCCTGAGGATCAAGGGAGAGCTCATGCATGGATGCAGATTTCCATTCGATAATGCTCTCTGTTTTGCTACTGGAATGCCTCTGTTACACAATCACAGTTGAAAAAATGCACTGTTTTTCACCTCAGCTTCTGCTCTACTTTGCTCTACTGGAAAAAGGACACTGCCTGCCTTGAAAAAATGGCTGGCAACCCAGAAGTAGTAGCCGGCAGGCCACTAATAGTGGGTTGCTGTCCAGAAGAAGTGGCCCTGCTGCAACAAAGAACAAATAGAGCACAAACAGAGCATTCTCGGGGATGTTTGTCCACCATGCCTCTCCTTATCATCAAACAGGTCAAATGAGGGATATACTTGATTTGCAAATAATCAATCGACGCAATTTCATTACATGGTGACTCATGAATCAAAGGACATAATTTCAATAAATGCACAATTTAAAGACTCTCAAACCCCCTCCTATCATGGATTGATTAAGGAAAGTGGTTGACATTGATTTTTGAACCGTTTACATCACTAGTAAGTATGAAACGACTCAAGACTCAATGGGTTCAATTAACGTCCAATTGAACCCAAGTTGATTTTATTATCTTGCATCACTTTTAGTCTCAATTTTAATACTTCATTTTAATTACCATCTATTTCTTAATTCATTGAGTCCAAAAGTGAAGATTAAGTCCTCTAATGGAAAGAAGTACCAAACCAAGTGTTGTTTTAGGCATGAGAGAAGTGTCATGCCGTTGGTAATGAACTCCCAAAGGGATTAAACCATTAAGCACAATACCTCTATCTCATGCTTAAACAAACAACTAGTTTGAAACAACTTTCAAAACAAAGAAAAAGCCAAGAAAGGAGGGAGGTTGCAGAGGTGATTAGAGATGAAAATAAGTATGGAAAGTAAGAAATAAACACTATCAACTCAAATAGGTTGGTGGCTAAGGCCTAAAGCACTAAGCCTATGAGGACTATTACACTATAAGCATGCTATATAAAGTTCAAATGTAATGAACAACTAAAAACAGTCCTAAAACAGTGCTGGAATTAAGCTAAAAAAAACTAAAACAATAAGCTAAAACATGGAGCAAGTTAAGCTAGTAAACAAGCACAAGGAGAGGAGGCTAACCCCTTCCATTTTTGGGACTTCAAAACATAATTTTTGCCTCTAAAAAACCTCTGAGATTCAGTAGTAAAAAGCTCAAAAAAAGATGATAGAAAGGTGGGAAACACAAGGATAAAGGCCTAAGAAATTATGTTCAAAGAAGGGCTATCAACTCCTCTACCTTAAAAGGCCTTAAACCACAAGTTTCAGCCAAAAAATTCAGTGTAAAAACAATCCAAAAAATAGTCCAAAAATAGTAGAAAAGATGGCAAATAAAGAAGTGAAACAAGCTAGGAATTATACCTTTGAAGAGGGATACCCTTTTTGAGTTGCAAACCAACAATTACACATCCTCAAGAGCTAAATGCAAGCTCAAAAACACCTCAACACAAATACCACAAGGTTTGGTTTAGAGTGTATAGGCAAAGAGTGAAGAACTTGCAAGAGAGAGAAAAAATTTTGCTCCAAATTTTTCTAACATTTACAACAAGAGGGGAGGTCATCCATATATAAAAAAAAATGAGACTTCCTCAGAAATATCCATACAGACACGTATGGACTGATGCATGCACTTGTGGAAACAGCTAGCACAACTGGCAAAAATATCGTAAAAAACACACAAGTGGCCGGCAACCCACTAATAGTGGCCAGCAAGCCACATTACTGGCCGGCACTCCATGCTAGTGGGTCTGCAGGTCATAGGATGTTTAGGCTTGAAAACTTGCTGTTTTGGTCCAAAAACAAGGCAAGAGGTTCACAGGTTTGAGGCTCAAAGCTGAGGGCGGTCAAAAATGGGGGCGCCCAAGTCGAGCATTTGACAAGCATATACAAATTCATCATTAGGTGCACAATCGGTGGCGCCTAAGTCGTAAGGGTGGTCAAAAATGACATGTCTAGAGTAGGATGCTAAACATAGTAAGAAAAACATACACAAGCAGGACATTTAAGCATAAAAACTTACATGTTTATCGACATCCTGCAAACAACTACAAAACAAAATTAGTAAAACATGCATGATCTTATATACAAAATCCTAATACAATTCACTCATAAAATGCAACTAATAATATATGACATGTGAATCATCTCAAGAATATGAGGTAGTACACATAATCACATAAGAATTAATTAAATCCATAGATGCAAACTTAGCAAATCAAGATGCATGAAACATAGATGCAAAGCCCGGATATGGTGAAAAGCAAAGTATGATGCTTATGTACAAATAAGGAAGCAAGTAAAAGAACAGAATAGAAAGAAGCGGGGTGAAAAATTATTACAACACTTTGAATAAATAATCACAAACTGAATGAGAGAGAAATGAAGAAAATATTACAACAAAATAAAAAACCTCACAAAATACTCAAATGAAAACAAAATAGAAGTTTCTTATGCCTTGAAGACCACCGAAAATTGTTATGCCTAACACTGGAAGACTACTGCATTCCATCCAAAAAAAGTTAGCCGGTCGGCCAAATAGGCCGGATGGCTAACTAGGCCTAGCAAAACCTGTCTTGTTGCAACATCAAGAAAAGAACAAATAAGGAATATGTAGGTGGCTCAACTACTCACTCCCGGTTAGGTTATAATAAAACTAATATGAAACTAAAGTAAGAAAGTGAATATAAGATAGAAAGTGCAATAAAATAAAAGAATTGAAAACTAACCACTGCTGGTTAGATTATAACAAAACAACATGAAACGAAAGCAAGAAAACGAATATAAGATAGAAAATGCAAGAAAATGAAAGAATTAAAATTTTACCTTCCAAAGAAAGATTGAACTTCTTGATTTCCAAACTTCCTCTTGATCACCTCAAGTTTGTGAATTATGCTCTCAAACCTCAATTCAAGAGCTTGGAATTTGAGCTAGAATGGTAGTTTTGAACAAGTGTATGGTCACCCTTTAATCTTTTTCAACTTGGCAAGAATCACTTTGTCTTTGATCAAAGCTTTAGGGCTTAGTTCTTGAGTAGTTTTTGCAAGGGAAGATGAAAGGTATAGAGGTTAGGTAACTTCACTATGTTGACAAGACAACTCTCTTGTTTTTAAAACTCTCTTTTCTTTCTCAAACTCTAATTCAAACTTAACATTCTCTTTACATTTCTTCTCTTAAATTCATTTTCCCAAATTCAAGACTTGAGCTCTCCTTATATAGGCAATGCAAGTGGAGCAACGGTGGAAGATAAAGTTGAGAACTAATAGAGCATTTAGAGAAGATAATGGAGCTAATGAAACACAAATGGAGTTAATGGAAGACAAAAATGGAGCATTATCTTCAATGTATCAAGCATTAGGTAATGAAGGCTGAAAATACATACATTCAATGCATAAATGGGTCAAAAAATGGGGTTGTGAAGTGCCCACCGAACCAACAAAAATCTAGGCAAAACTGTCTCTAGGTGGTTGACCAGGCACCGGTCGACCGCCCGACCAAAGAGAAAATTGCCCATTTTGCTTCGATTCAGTCCAGTTTTGCTTCAGTTATTTCACGAGGCTTAAACACTTGGCCAAAGCAAGCTTAGAGTTGAGAATAAAACTCAAATTCTATCTTTTTTACTAAGGATTTTGTGAAAAACACATTCTTATTTTCATTCATCGAATCATCAAAAGAAAGCGCCCAAGTCTTAGGACTGGTTAAAATAGGGTGTCTACAGTTGCCTAACTCGATTTCATGTATTTTGAAAGAGTTTTGAAGATGTACACCCCAAAGAAATTGAGTTTACAAATATGAAAATCAATATCATTTCAAATTAAGCGACACAACCTCTATCTACTGGCATTCATACAGTTATATCAAGTAAGCAAGTAGTTTTATGGTAGGATGCTAAACATAATAAAAAAACACACACAAGCGGGATGCTAAAGTATAAAAATTTACATATTTACCGACGTCCCGCGAATAGTTATAAAACAAAGTTAGCAAAATATGCATGATCTTATGTACAAAATACTAATGCAATTCACTCATAAGGTGTAACTAAAGATTCGACTTCTAATATATAACATGTGAATCATCTCAAGAATATAAGATAGCGCCCATAATTACATAGGAATTGATTAAACCTACAGATGCAAACTTAGCCAAATCAAGATGTATGAAACATGGATGCAAAGCATGGATATAATGAAAAGCAAAATATGGTGTTTATTTACAGATAAGGAAAGCAAGTGAAGAATGGGATAGAAAGAAATTATTACAACACTTTGAATAAATAATTACAAACCAAATGAGAGAGGGAGGAGAAAAATATTACAATAAAATCAAAAAAACTAGCCAAACTCTCAAATGAAAAGAAAATAAAAGCTTCATGCACTTTGGAGACCACCGGAAATTGTTATGCTCAACACTGGAAGACTACACCGTTCCGTCCAAAAGAAATTAGCGACCGACGACCAATTAGGCCTAGCAAAATTTGTCTTGTTGCAACGCCTAGAAAAGAACAAACAAAGAATATGTAGGTGCTCAACTAATCATTTTCGGTTGGATTACAACAAAACTAATATGAAATTAAAGTAAGAAAATAAATATAAGATAGAAAATGCAAGAAAATGAAAGAAATTGAAAATTCACCTTCCAAAGAAGAATGAACTTCTTAATTTCCAAACTTCTTTTTAATTACCCTCAAAGTTGTGAATTGTGTTCTCAATCCTTAATTCAAAAGTTTGGAATTTGAGTTAGATTGGTGTCTTTGGACAAGGTGATGATCACTCTTTAATCTTCTTCAACTTGGCAATGATTACTCTCTCTTTGATCAAAGCTTTAGGACTTGGTTTCAATGAGTTTCTTGGGAGGTTTTTGGAATAAAAGATGAGATATATGAAGACTAAAGATAATTTCACTACTTTGGCAAGACAACAAGACAACACTTTGGTTTTTTAAGGCTTTATTTTCTTTTTCAAACTCTTCATTTTCTCTACACTCTAACTCTCAAATTCATCTCATCAAATTCAATACTTGAGCTCTCCTTTTATATGCAATGCAAGTGGAGCAATGGTAAAAGACAAAGTAGAGAACTAATGGAGTATTTAGGAAAGATAATGGAACTAATGGAGCACTAAAATGGAGTATTATTTTCAATGGATCAAGCACTAGGCAATGGGCGGAGTATACATGCATTTGGTGCAAAAACAAGTCAGAAAATGGGGTTGTGAAGTGCCCCACTCGAGCAAATAAAAATCTAGTCGACATTGTCTCCGGGTGGTCGACCGGCCGGTTGACCGATCAGGGTAAAAAATGTCTGTTTTGCTCCGATTCAGTCCAGCTTTGCTCCGATACCCAATAGGTGTTAAACACTTGGCCAAAATAGGTTTAGAGTTAGGAAGAATGCTCAAATTTCATCTTTTTTTACTGAGAATTTTGTGAAAAACACATTCTTATTTTCATCATTGGGTAATCAAAAGCAAGCGCTCAAGTCTTAGGGCCGGTCAAAATGGAATGTCTACACCACGGATACTCAACCACATTTCAAATAGTCAAAAAAATTTAGAACCATTTAAATCCTTAACATAGTAAATAATTTTCTTATTTCCATAAATATAAACAATGAGACTTTTAGGATTATTATTTATTTATATTCAAACAGAAATCACAGGCTTTTAATATTCTTTTTTTATATCTAATTATATTATATATATACACATATATATATTATTAATTATATCGGGTCAGGTTTAAATCAGAAGAGACAATATCCGTTCTCGCCTCATCCTGTTGTAGGTGACCAAAACATAATCTACCCTCACCCTACATAAGTGTATAAAAAAAAAAAAAAAAAAAAAAAGGGTAAATTACAAACATACCCTCTAAGATTTACTTAAATTACAAATTATCTCATGTGATTTTAGAAATTACATTATGCCCTCTAAGGTTTGTAATTCCATAACAAATATGTCATTTTATTAATAAATCATCAAGTTAATTAACAGTTTTTAATAATGTTAAAATTTTATTTCAATTAATAATTCAGATAATTTTATTATTGTATAGGTGAATAGTTAGAAATTTCACTTTTTCAATTAATTTTGTTAAATAAATTTTTGAGAATGAGGCATCTGTAATTTTTTAAGTCACAAAAAATAATTCGTATTTTAAACAAATCTCAGATGGTATATTTATAATTTATCAAAAATAAATAAATAAATAAAATCTACCCAATTTAAATAAGTATGAACAAACAAACCCCACGAACCGGATTAAAATGACAATCCCTATTTGCACCCAACCCACGCACAACCCTCCTCACTCAAGAGACTACTAGGTACTAACCCTAATCGTTCTCTCAGTTCTATACCAGATCGAAAAAAGCAAAAAAACCTTCTCCCAACTCTGCCGCCCCACCTTCACCCCCACGACACGATCAACCACCACCGGAACACCGTGCATCACCCGAGTCAGTGAGTACAGCATCAATGACCTCAATCGACACGCAACCAAGGTATTTCCTACATATTTCTGTTTGCATCTCCACTTCTAATCAGTTCTTCACAGTGTGATTCTAGGGTTCAGAAAGATTTAAAGGAATAATCAAATGCACAGCTGACTATATTCCACTTTTCTTTTCTTGGGTTTGAATTTTTTTGCTAGATTATTATAAAAAGTTTATATATATATATATATATATATTGTCAGAAGCTAACTGGAGCTCAGATTGTGATTTACACAGTTTTTCTTGTTAGACCTTGTGGTGCCATGGTCATTCAGCAGCAATCAAGAAGCTGCGTCAGCATTAGCTGCTGTTGACAAAGCTTGTCTGTAATTCTGCATGGATTTCTTCAGAAATTTGGTTCTTTTTCAATATTAGTGATTGTTTTCCTTATTGTCATTTTAGTGTAATATATATGTTGGGAGGTCAATTGGAGTGTGTAACATCCCAGTTAGGTATTAATATATTGAAGTCCCAATTCACAAAACTGAAAATCCAACCCAGTGGTTCGAAATCATCATATTCTTTTAATTGAGGTTTGGCGGTTTGATGATGGGTGTAAAAAAATACTCAATCCACCTGGGCGATTTGGTTAAAAAAAATTGCCCCAAATTGCCCCAACCCAATCCAAGCCATCCCGTGCACACCCCTAGGTATTACTTTGATTATTGATTGTTAGTATTTACCTTCAGCTTCTTCTAAAATGTATAATCTTCATAGTTTGATTAATTTGACTATTGATTTGATTTTGTAGGCTACACATTTTTAGTTTCACTGCCTCTTCGAATCTGACTGCCAGAACATTGTAGAAGCAATTCATATCCAGTAGGGTTCAAGAACAAGTGAATTGGGAATAATCAGCTAGAGATGGTTGGGAATTCATTGGTTCATGTTGTCAGTTGCCCTACTGTTTTGTCTTCGTCTTTGATTACTAGCACATGCAGTTCTTCAAAATTCTTGTCTTATCCGCCACCGAAATCACAAAAACAACTCTTTAGAGTAAGAGCTACATCATCTGCTGATGCAGGGCATACCCAATCATCCTCTTCTTCTAAAGAAAAGAATCCTTTTGGGGTTATTTTGGATGTTCCTCGAACCATTTGGAGGCAAACATTTCGTCCGCTGAGCGATTTTGGGTATGGCAAGAGGAGCATTTGGGAAGGTGGAGTTGGATTGTTTCTTGTGTCTGGCACAGTACTTCTTGCCCTTAGTATAGCTTGGTTGAGGGGGTTTCAATTGCGGTCCAAGTTCAGGAAGTATCTGGCTGTGTTTGAGTTTGCTCAGGCTTGTGGGATTTGCACTGGTACACAAGTTAGGATAAGAGGGGTCACCGTCGGTAATGTTATTCGTGTTAATCCTTCCTTGAAAAGTATTGAAGCAGTTGTTGAGGTTTGTCACATGGCATTATTAACAGAACCTTGTTCAATTATTTACGGACTGTGTAAAGTGTGGAGATTTTCTTATTTGTGTGCCTTTTGTTTGTAGGTTGAAGATGATAAAATAATCATACCCCGAAATTCACTGGTTGAGGTGAACCAATCTGGGCTTCTCATGGAAACTCTGATTGATATTACACCTCGGGATCCAATCCCCACACCTTCAGTAGGACCTCTTGACAAGGAATGTGTTAAAGAAGGTGTAATCGTATGCGACAGGCAGAAGATAAAGGGATATCAAGGGGTAAGTTTGGATGCGCTGGTTGGTATATTTACTCGCCTTGGACGTGACGTTGAAGAAATTGGTATTGCCAACGCCTATTCATTGGCCGAACGAGTTTCATCTGTTGTTGAAGAGGCAAGGCCACTTCTTACAAAGGTGTGATATGCAGCTCTTGTATTTATAGTTTGGTTGCTGGTTATGTCTGTTAAAATTATATTCCATTTGACTGCTTAATTTTGTTGGAGAGAACTGTGTTGGGTTGTTTATAGAGATATGTCACCAGAGCCCTTGTAGTAATTTTGGTAGAGCAACATATCATGGAGCTTCTATTGATGTCATTACCCTAGTTTACTGTGATATTTTAAAGGACTATGTTATGTCAGCAATTTGCAATGTGTGAGAGGTCTGAAAAGTGCAGAGTAGGGATCATGTCTACAATTATTTTAGCCCAACTTAGAGTGTGTGACTGCCCTGGGCATTTCCCATGAACATTGAAGTTCAAAACATTGATTGAAGGCTACAACTAACAAAGTACTAGGTAATAATATGAAGGGTTTGAGTGAATTGAGGTGATATCTTTAGTTGCTAGTTTTGCATTATTTGAGGTTGCTAGTATGTAGGATTTTGTTGTTGATGACTGGTGGTTGTGATGGGATAGATGGAAAACTATTTGAAGTAGAAACGTTTCTTGGAGATTTAATGCACGAGAAACACAAACCTTTGTGTGAAATGTTCATGAGTTTATGATGTAGACTGAAATATCCTTCCTTAAGTCCACTTTTAATATATTCTAATGCACAGTAATTGTTCTCTCTGATGTAGTGGTGTCTCAGATCAAAGCCATGGCTGAAGATGTTCAACCCTTGCTAGCTGAGGTTCGTGACAGTGGGTTGCTGAAGGAAGTTGAGAGTTTAACAAAAGCACTCACAGAAGCCTATGATGATTTGAGGTAAAATGTCCTATCCTCTTTTGATCGCATATTCCACATTGAGCTTATAGTTTGCAGGGCGTAGTTGTCATTGTAAATGAGAAGAATTTCAAGAAACGACAACTAGCATGGAAACAATCAGTGCTTATTATTTAATTTATTTATTTTCTTCCTTTTCTCCTTGCAGAAGGGTGCACTCATCCATTATGACCCCTGAGAACACCGAGCTAATTCGGAAGTCCATATACACCCTTATTTTCACTTTGAAGAATGTTGAGGTAAGTTACTGCTTGGCATTTTCATAATATTCTTAGCCAACTTCACAAGTCACCAATTGTTTTTTTGTTTTCTTTGATTGTTGTTGTCGACTTTGTTGTCACTGTTCTTGTTCTCTCAACCATCTTTTCACCATTGCAGAGTATAAGTTCTGATATTTTGGGATTTACTGGTGATGAAGCTACAAGACGGAATTTAAAATTGCTTATCAAGTCTCTCAGCAGGCTATTGTGAAGCCCAATGGAAAGTTAGACATAGGGCAACAAATTCACTCATAATAGTGTTTTGGTCCCTCAGATGGGAGAAACTCTTGAGTGGCTTCTTTTTTTGAGGTTGCTATGGCAGGGATAGGTCTTGTATGGTGCCACCTATTGCATTGTGTTATGAGGTTGGGAAGTCAAACCTAAGTTTTTCTGAAAGTTTTATCTTTTGCTCGTAATTTAGAATTGAATTGATGTTTGTCGAGGCTTTCCTTTGTAGGGGCCTCCAATTGTTATAGAAATCATATTTTCTGGCTTCTCAACTTTGTATTGTGCAGTGTCGAGCCAGAAATCAGTTCTGAGCTGCAAGTTGAAATCAGAGGTTTAGGTGGGAGCCGTAACCTTTCATTTCAGGAAGTCTGTGAACACTATCGATTAATTTTCCGTAAGACTATGATGTGAATTTGTCCGACTTTTTTCAACTGCCAATTGATTTATCCTGAAGTAAAAATCAATTCAGTTATTATAAAGGGCAAATTACACAAATAGTCCTTATAGTTTGGGACTTGTGTCACTTTGGTCCCTGACTTTCAATTGTGACACATTTGACCCTGAATTTTGAATCTTGTTCCAAATAAGGACAATTGAATATATAATTAGATTTTTGAAGGGTAAAATTGTCAATTTAATAAAATATAAACTAATTTGACAAAAATAAATGTCAAACAAATATTTTTGAATTTTTAAAAATTATTTCTACCTACTAAAAATAAAATTATGTAAATTGATAAATCTTTTAGACATTTATTTATTTTTTTTACCAAATTAATTTTTATTATGTGTTTGGATGATGATCATGTAAATTAATTTTAAAAAATTAATCATGTAATTTTTATTAATTTTACATAATTTTATCATTGGTGGATAAAATAATTTTAAAAAAAATTAAAAATATTTTTTTGACATTTATTTTTGTCAAATTAGTTTATATTTTATCAAATTGACGATTTTACCCTTGAAAAATCTAATAATATTTTCAATTGTCCTTATTTGAAACAAAATTCAAAATTCAGGGTCAAATGTGTCACAATTGAAAAGTCAGGGACCAAAGTGACACAAGTCCCAAACTATAGGGACTATTAGTGTAATTAACCCTATTATAAATATATATCATCTGGATCTGCATTGCAAAATTCTCCTTGAAATGACAGAAATTTCATGGCGGTTACAAAGCAAATGATTAAGTGCTTAACAAGCAAGAAGACGCTATATTTATTTCCACCAAAGGCTGATTTAGAAGGATCGGCCACTGAAAAAGCCTCGACTGGAGACTGCCTTTATTATTATTATCCCTACCTGCGTCATACACAGCACCAAAAATAAGAGCTGTTAGATATGTAAGTGTTTTTGGTATGTTTTATTTGATGCGCTAACAGGATTGAAATGAAATATAGAATGGAAGTTGTTAGAGAGAGACTTGGAACAGTTGGAGAGAGGAGGCAGATTAAATTGCAGTCCACAAATACGGGGAAGAGGAGGGACAAGAGAGGCATCAATGCCCCCGATAGCATTGACAGCGGACACGATGCAATCACAGATATCAGTGAGATCATTGTTTGATTGTGACAAGTTACCGATATCCTTGGCACCATTACAACAATCCTCAGAAGGAGAGCTTATAATAGCCATAAGGTACGGGAGACAAGGGGTTAGGTCATTAAGCACTGTTCCACATGGTGGTTCAGCCATGGCCGAGCTGTAAATTAGCGACAGAATGGTCATTAATCCAAATAGGTGATTCATGATTTTAAGACTGTTTTTGATTAGTGTTGGTTGCTTGGTTGTTGCTATGAAAGGGGTGAGAGGTATATATAAAAAGCTTGGGTTGTGGGCTTGGCCTCCCTGTTAGCTGACCATTCATTTATCATGAAAGTTTCATGTTCCCAATAGTAAGGATGACTGTTTGAGAGAGAGAGAGAGAGAGAGCAAAACAATGAGAATAGTGGCATTTGTGCTAGGGTCACCGACTCAACCAATTACGTTGTTAAGAAAAATTTGAAATCGATTTGTTATGTAACACAACATAATGTAAACGAGTTAAACAAAATAAAACTGAAAATGATTTCAATTTAAATTCGATTTGATAAATTTGTACACGTAATACAACTTTAGTTTTTCTGCCACTGTAAAATTCAGTCAGAGGGGCCGCCACAATCACCTTCTCCAAACACATATTTTTGGAATAAATCTTATGTAGACGGTTGTAATAAGCAATAATTACACCAAATATATTATCAAATTATATAAAAAATATAAGTTGAATATAACGAAAATTATTTGGGTTAGACCAAATCAAATCATATACCGAGAATTAAAAAAACTTACAGAGAAGTAGAAAACTTACAAATAGATTGTAAAAATTTGGAAACGAAAAACAATTTGATCGAGACTTGTATTGGACACAATTTTCTTAAGACAAATTCGTCCCTCCCAACGGTACTCACAAGTTTTTATTAGACATTTGTCTCCCAGGATACAACGATCGAACATTGCAGAAGCAGCACTACCATGGCAAGTCTGGCAAACCTTGCTGTGCAGAATTCTCTTACAGAAAATTTGAGTGCAGAAGAAAAGAAAACACAAGATGAATTCCAATCCAAAATGAATGTAATGGGAGCTTGTTTATATAGATGAATTGGTGGCTCTTCGAATGGTCATGGTGACTTTTCAAAAGAATCACCTTTTTTTCCATGCAAAGGTGCAACCAAAAAAGACATGATTGTTCTTTCAAAAGAATTCGAATTCTGAATCGAATCATGGTCAATTTGTTAGAAATGGTTTTGGAAAAATCAAAATTTTCCTCAACTTTGGTCTATTTTTTAGGTGAGACCCATGTGCCAAAGTTGGTGGGTCTAAATAGTAATGCGTTCTATGTCGCGTTGTGATTTACGTAGTATATTTGGTTGCTCAAAACCATTATCAGGTTAATGGAAAATTGAAGCTAAAGTGAGCTCTATGAAAATGGTGTTTTGGCAGAATTTCCTTAAGGTTTGAATTATAAAGATCTGTCCTACATTGGTTTGGTAGGCAAATTTTGTGTGGGTTTATAAAGCTTGGGTTTGGAACTTGGGGTAGGCCCCAAGGAGCACTCAAGTTTTGTAGAGGGAGAGATTATAGGCAAAGTGGGCTAGACCCATTGGACCCAAAATAAACACACGCACAAGCCATCGCTGATCAGGTGGGCTGGGCTTGGTCGCGGGTGCGTAGTGTGAGGTTGGGTTTGTCCCAATACTTATCTTTTTGGGTCAAAAATATTTGAATTTATTTTATTTTTTGACAAAATAAAATCTGTCCAGTTTTTTCCTACACGAACAGAGGCATATCTGTTTAAAATTTAAACCCAACAAGTTCCAATCTGTTTGAAATTAAACCGGACAGATTCAATATTTGTTTAAAATTCAAACCAAACAGTGCCTTACTTGTTCAAACAGTGCATAACAGGTTATGTACCTATTCAAACAAGTTTTGTATCTGTTAATTCAAACCGAACAGGTACTGTACTGTTGAATTCAAAATTGAAAAGCCACCATTGCACCTATAAATAGACAAGTCCCTCATTTGGTTTTTCATTCAAAAAATTCGTTCTTCCTCTGTCATTACTCTCTGCATTTTGCTGTATTTAATTTTCTTGTGAGAAAGAGTATAAACACAAAGTGTGTTCGTTGTGCAAATAATTTGTAGTACTACTATTATTTGTTGTTGATCATTTTATCCTGGGAGATAGACATCCACAATCTGAAAACACCGTAGAGAGGACGAATCTATCTTAAGGATATAGTGTTAAACACTGACTTGATCAAAAAGTTGTTCGAGAAAATAATAAGGTAAGTGTCTTGATTACTTTTCTGTTTAATTATTTTTCCTGTTCCAGATTTTGATTTTGTTTTTATAACAAAATAAAAATCTATTTTTTATTTATTTATTTATACACTGTTTTGATTTTTGTAATCAAATAGTCTATTTCCTTTCATTTATTTCCTATGTGTTCTGTTTGTTGTTAAGTACACGAACAGAATTTATTCTTAATACAGTGAAGATTGTCTTACAATCTTAAGACATATTTTTATTTTCTGTGTCTTCATTGTATTAATTTTATATGCTTTTACAAAGTGATATTTTGGTTGGAAAATACAACTAGTAGTCATATACTGTTTGATAAATAGTAATAATATACTGTTTATTTTCTTTGATAAATAGTAGTAATATACTGTTGTCATTAGTAATTTCAGAATATTATTTTGTATAGCAGTGTTACAGAAAATTAGTGTATAGTATTTTATTTTTCTGGTTTTAGTAACTAAAAAAGTAAAATTATTTTATGTTATAATTTATTTTCTAGTTTTAGTAACTAGAAAATTAATTTGTGTTTTGGTTTTTTGGATTTTTGGATTTTTATAATCAGATATTATGGCTACTACAACTGAAAGTGGTACTCCAATTGTTACAACGACTCCGGTCCTTATCCAGAACCATGTTCAAGTTCCAATAAATCATGGAGAAAAATCAGAAAAATTTAATGGCACCGAGTTTAAGAGATGGTAGTAGAAAATGCTATTTTATCTTATAGCTTTAAATTTGGCCTTGTTTCTTCGTGAAGAGGCTCCAGTACTTAAAGAGGATGAAAGTGATCGGCAAGTTATTGCTGCTGTAGACGCTTGGAAACATTCTGATTTCTTGTGCAGAAACTACATCTTAAATGGCCTTGACAACATGCTGTATAACGTTTACAGCCCTCTGAAAATAGCAAAAGAATTGTGGGATTCTTTTGAGAAAAAAAATACAAGACAGAGGATGCCGGCACAAAGAAATTTATTGTCGATAAATGTCGATAAATTTCTAGACTTTGTTATGGTAGACTCCTAGACAGTAATTTCTCAAGTTCAAAGTTTTCAATTAATTTTGCATGATATTCATGCTGAGGGTATGTCTCTGAACGAGTCTTTCCAAGTCCCTGCGTTAGTGGAAAAATTACCACCGGCTTGGAAATATTTCAAAAATTATTTAAAACATAAACACAAAGAGATGACTATGGATGAATTGATTGTAAGACTGAAAATTGAGGAAGATAACCGTAAGGCTGAAAGAGGAATGCTAAAAATCTCATTGAGTCCAAGGCTAATGTGGTTGAACATGTGCCCAAACCATATAACAAAAAGAGGAAGTTTGCTAGAGATGATCCTAAACAAGGTGACAACAATGGCAATAAGAAATTCAAAGGAAAATGTATAACTGTGGCAAGATTGGACATTGTACCTCTGATTGCCGTCGCCCAAAGAAAGATCGCGGAAGTACAAGCAAGAAGATTACCAATCAAGCCAATGTGACAGAACTTGATTACATCTCTGACAGGGTAAATGACATCAATCTCTTTGCTGTTGTGTCTGAGGCTAATTTGGTTGGAAATCCCAAAGAATGGTGGGTTGACACTGAGGCAACTTAACATATTTACGCGGACAAGAAGATGTTCACTACTTATAATGAGGCTGCAAATGGTGAGCAACTATTCATGGAAAATTCATCTACTTCTGCTGTGACTGGACAAGGGAAAGTAGTCTTGAAGATGACATCGGGGAAGGAACTTACCCTCAATAACGTGCTGCATGTACCAGACATCTGAAAGAATTTAGTTTCTGGTTCTTTGTTAAGTAAGAATGGTTTTAGACTTGTTTTTTAGTCTGATAAATTTATATTAACAAAGAGTGGTATGCATGTTGGTAAGGGATACATGAGTGATAGTCTCTTCAAATTGAATGTAATAACTGTTGTACCAAAACTTTCTATTAATAAGAATAACACATCTTTTGCTTATATTCTTGAGTCAAATTTATGGCATAGTAGATTAGGACGTGTAAATTTTAATGCTTTGCGTAGATTAATTGGTTTGGATTATATACCAAAGTTTGAAATTGATCCTAATCACAAATGTGAGATTTATGTAGAAGCGAAACTAACTAAGGCTTCATTTAAATTGGTTGAAAAAAAAAAACTGAACCTCTAGAATTAATTCATACAGATGTATGTGATCTTAAATTTGTTCAAACTAGAGGAGGCAAAAAGTATTTCATAACATTTATCGATGATTGCACAAGATATTGTTATATATATTTACTGAAAAGTAAAAATGAAGCCTTGGAAATGTTTAAACTTTGCAAAAATGAAGTTGAAAATTAACTTGGTAAAACCATTAAAATGGTTAGAAGTGATAGGGGTGGTGAATATGATGCACCCTTAAACGAATTTTGTGCACAACATAGCATTATTCACCAAACTACAGCACCCTATTCTCTACAGCAAAATGGAATTGCTGAAAGAAAGAATAGAACCCTTAAAGAAATGATGAATGCCATGTTACTAAGTTCAAGTTTACCGCAGAACTTGTGGGAAGAAGCAATATTGTCTGCTAATTATGTTCTTAACATAATACCTCACAAGAAAACTAATAGCACTTCTTATAAATTGTGGAAAGGTTGACTACCTTCCTACAAATACTTAAAAGTGTGGGGGTGTTTGGCAAAGGTAGAAGTTCATGTTTCGAAAAAAACTAAAATAGGACTAAAAACAGTGGATTGTGTGTTTATTGGTCATGCTCAGAATAGTAGTGCATATCAGTTTTTGACTTATAAATCAGAAATACCTGATATAAATGTGAACACTATTATAGAGTCAAGGAATGCTTGTTTTTTGAACATGTTTTTCCTTACAAGAGAGGACAAGAATTAAGTTCACAAAAGAGAACTTATGATTGTACACAAAGTCAAGAGACTAATGACAATCAAACACAAGAGACTAGTAATGGTCTCGACCAACAAGATTTAACTGATGATGAACCAAGACAAAGTAAGAGAGTAAGAACATAAAAATCCTTTGGTCCAGATTTTTTGACATACCTGTTAGAAAATGAACCTCAAAGCTTTAAGGAAACAATGACAGGTCCTGAAGCACCTTTGTGGAAAAAGACTGTTAATAATGAAATTGAATTCATTATGCAAAATCATACTTGGGAATTAGTGGATCTTCCACCCGGTTCTAAACCTCTTAGATATAAATGGATATTCAAGAGAAAAATGAAAGCAGATGGTTCAATAGACAAGTATAAAGCAAGACTTGTGGTAGAAGGTTATAGATAAAAGGAAGGTCTGGACTATTTTGACACATATTCTCCTGTGACAGGAATAACGTCCATCCGCATGCTTATTGCTATAGCAACATTGTATAATTTAGATATACATCAAATGGATGTTAAGACAACTTTCTTAAATGGTGATCTAAATGAAGAGATCTATATGGAGCAATCCGAAGGGGTTGTAGTGTTGGGGCTAGAAAAGAAAGTTTGTTGGCTTGTAAAATCTCTTTATGGATTAAAACAAGCTCCTAAGCAATGGTATGAAAAATTTGATCATGCTATGCTTATTAATGGGTTTAAGATAACTGAATGTGACAAGTGCGTCTATGTTAAAAATATTGACAAAGGTTATGTCATCGTTTGTCTTTATGTGGATGACATGTTTATCGTTGGAAGCAGTCTAAACATGATTAAATCAACCAAGCAAATGCTGAACAAAAGATTTGATATGAAAGATATAGGGGTCGCAGATGTTATGTTAGGGGTGCAACTCGGGCGGGCTCAACCTGAGCAACCATGCCCAGCCCGAGTTTTTTTAGGGCTTGAGCAAGAATATCTTGTAATCTGGACGGGCCTGGGCAGGTTTTTGATGCCTGAATTGTAATTCGGGCCGGGCCTGGGCAGAGTCAGTGGCTAAACCGAGTAACCCGAACCCAAATTGTATTTATATATTATATAATTGTATTTAATATATTATATAAATTATATAATATATGTATAAAATAAATTAAATAACTGGCCCTTAATTTTATTTTTTTTTGGCTGGTCTTTGGCCTTTGGATTAGTATTTTTTATTTGGACCATTAGATTAAAATTAAAAACAAAACCCTACCTTATCTATTCTTTCTTCCATCTCTCTGAGACTCTTGTGGCTGGGATGATGTTTAAGTTTGTTGTATGGACTAATGGACTTATGAAGCACTGTTTGTTGTACGAAAAAATTCAGAAGATGTTTGTTGCCTTGTGAAATTCAGGTAACTCGGGCTAACCCGAGTTCGAATTATGAAGCTTGGTTCGAGCTTGGACAGCCATGTTCGGGTTGATGGTCGGGCTTGGGCGGGCTTGGGCACTGCCAAACACAATTCGGGCTGGGCTTGGGCAAACCTCCAACTCGACCGAACCTGCCCAAGTTGTACCCCTATGTTATATTAGGAATGAAAATTACTAAAACATCTGATGGATATGCATTATCTCAATTGCATTATACTGAGAAAATTCTTGGTAAATCTATCAAGGATGATATGAATGTAGCTAGAACACCTGTAGACATCAGTCTTTATTTATCGAAAAATAAAGGTGATGCGGTGTCTCAGTTAAAATACTCCCAAATCATTGGAAGCCTAATGTACCTAATGAATTGTACTCGTCCTAATATAGCTTATGCTGTTAGTAAATTCAGTAGGTACACTAGTAACCCCGGAGAAGACCATTGGAAAGCAATCATTAGATTCTTAGATATCTAAGATTTACTCGTGATCATGGTTTGAACTTTATTCGATATCTTGCAGTATTAGAAGGTTATTGTAATGCCAATTGGATATTGGACACTAAAGATTCAAAATCCACTAGTGGATATGTCTTTACTCTGGGAGGCACTGTTATTTCTTGAAAATCCATGAAACAAACATGCATCGCCCGATCCACAATAGAATCTGAGTTCATTGCTTTAGACAAAGCAGGAGAAGAAACAGAATGGCTTCGCCACTTCTTAGAAGATATTCCAATGTGGCCAAAACCTGTGCCAGCTATTTGCATTCATTGTGATAGTCAATCTGCAATAGGCAGGGCACAGAGTTATTTGTATAATGGTAAGTCACGACACATTTGTTGTCCACATAATACTGTAAGGCAATTGCTTTCAAATGGAATAATCTCTATAGATTATATAAAATCTAAAGAGAATATTGTGGATCCGTTAACAAAAGGTTTGACAAAAGAACAAGTTGATAGTTCATCGAAGGAGATAGGATTAAAGCCTATTACATAAGAGTCATCATAATGGTAACCTTACTTAGATGACTAGAGATCCCAAGAATTAAGTTCAAAGAGACAACTAAGTTATGTGTGGCTCGCCAGAAATCACCAAGGGATTGAAATTCCCTACCCATTCCTATGGTGAGAGTGATATCTGCAATATGTATTGTATGCAGGGGTTTAAGGATAAGCTTAGCTTTTAATGATTACTTATATCTTGATTCATACATAAAAATCAAGACGAGTATAAGAGATACTCACAATAAGAATCACCTATATGAGTGTTGAATTGGGGCTGGTTCTATGAGAATAAATAGGCTAAATTCTCTAAAAGCACTCATGAATAACCAGGAGTGTTCACGGCCAAAATGAACACAACCGTAAGAACCATTATGTGTCAAAAGATATTTTATGTGAAATCTATTGTCTTGGTTTACACAAATGGCTAGACAATTCAAGGTATCGCGTCCATTGGTTAGCTAGTAAGTCCGATAGGTTATCACTAGGGAAGGTTCAAGGTTGAAAGCTACCTATCCTGATGCAAGATATTTTCGATTTATACTCTTTTGACAAATTTTGCATATTGTTGCATTTTCGTTGTCATCAAATTCCATTCATATGGGGGATTGTTAGAAATTATTTTGGAAAAATCAAAATTTTCCTCAACTTTCACGAAAGTTGGTGGGTCTAAGTGGTAATGCATTTTATGCCGCGTTGTGATTCATGTAGTATATTTGGTTGCTCAAAACCATTATCGGGTGAATGAAAAATTGAAGCCAAAGTAAGCTCCATGAAAATGATGTTTTGGTAGAATTTTCTTAAGGTTTGAATTAAAGGTTTGTCCTACATCGGTTTGGTGGACAAATTTTGTATGGGTTTATAAGGCTTGGGTTTGGAACTTGGGGTAGGTCCCAAGGAGCACTCAAGTTTTGTAGAGGGAGAGGTTATGGGCCAAGTGGGCTAGACCCATTGGACCCAAAATAAACACACGCGTGAGTCGCTGCTGCCGTTCGTCTGGTCGATCGAGTAGGCTGGGCTGGGCTTGAGCACAAGTGGGTAGTGTAAGGTTGGATTGGGCTTTCTGGCCTAATACTTATCTTTTTGGACCAAAAACATTTGAATTATTTTATTTTTTAGCAAAATAAAATCTGTCCAGTTTTTTCCCATTCGAACAGATGTATATCTGTTTAAAATTTAAACCTAACAAGTTCCAATCTGTTTGAAATTAAACCAGACATATTCAATATCTATTTAAAATGCAAACCAAATAGTGCCTTACCTGTTCAAACAGTGCAGAACATGTTCTGTACCTGTTCAAACAGGTTTTGTATTTGTTATTTCAAACTGAACAGGTACTATACCTGTTGAATTCAAAATTGAAAAGCCACCATTGCGCCTATAAATAGACAAGTCCCTCATTTGGTTTTTCATTCAGAAAATTCGTTTTTTCCTCTGTCATTACTCTCTGTATTTTGTTGCATTTAATTTTCCTGTGAGAAAGAGTATAAACACAAAGTGTGTTCGTTGTGTGAATAATTTGTAGTACTGCTATTATTTGTTGTTGATCATTTTATCGTGGGTGATAGACGTCCATAATTTGAAAGCACCGTGGAGAGGACGGATTTATCTTAAGGACACAGTGTTAAATACTGGACTTGATCAAAAATTTGTTTGAGAAAATAATAAGGTAAGTGCCCTTATTACTTTTCTGTTTAATTATTTTTCCTGTTCCAGATTTTGATTTTGTTTTTATAACAAAATAAAAATCTGTTATTTATTTAATTATTTATTTATACACTGTTTTGATTTTTGTAATCAAACAGTCTCTTTCCTTTCCTTTATTTCCTCTGTGTTCTGTTTGTTGTTAAGTACACAAACATAATTTATTCTTAATACAGTGAAGATTGTCCTACACAATTTTGACCCAAAAAAATTAACGAATTTATTTAAATAAAATCAAATTTTACATTAAATAAATATTGTCTTAAAACCATTCTCAAACGGTGCATTTTTTAGTCAATTTCTCTTTCAACTATTAATGGTTTCTAAACCATTTTTCCAATAATCCTCCATATGAATGAAATGACGGAAAAGTATGCAAGACTCAATGCAGACTCAAAGAGAATTCAATTGGAAATATTCTGAATGAGGATAGGTAGCTTTTGGTTTTGAACATTCCTTAGTGAAAGACTATCAGACTTACTAGCTGTGGGAATGTGGTTCGGAAATACTCTTCTGATTCTGGGGGACGCTCGTGATCCTCTGCTAGTCACCTGAAAAGGAACAAACACTCCGGTCGGGGGTGCCGGAATTAGCACTCCGACGGGCAAGTTAGTCTCTGCACTCAAGATTACTTGTATTCTAAGTTAAGCTTAATAGTTCTCACATACCTTTCTAGAACTGAAGATCTTGTATTTATAGTATTCTCTTTGGGCCTTGGGGCCTGGCCCAACCCTAGTCCTTTACACGTATTTCTACTCGGCCCTTGTTTCACTGGAAGGAATGCCGGCTACTTTATACGGCCCTTCAATTAAATAGGGTCAATGCCGAATAGAGGTTATGTTTTGGACCGGACTGGTCCACTCCTGTTGATCCAAGATTATTCGGCTCCCACAATTGCCCCCCAAACACCCACTAGCATCAGTTAGTCGGCGTATTTGGCTTCTAGTCTGGAGGTCAAAAATTCTGCGGTTACTCCTCTTCCCGATGCGTGTCAGAACGCGTACATGTTTTTTGGTCATTGTAACGCTTTCCCGCCCCTTCGTACACTGCCTCCATTTAATGCGATTTGAATTTGTCTCTTCGAATGTATGTTCTGAATACTCAAAGATATCTGGCTCGCCTTCTAGTGCAACTCCTACATTCCGCGGCTTCTGCAATCCCTTGTTTCTCGCTCTTTCCTTCGTCTCCTGTAAGTTTTCTTCTCCTTCATTTTTGATCCCCCTTCTTTATCTGCTTTTAGTTTTCCATAATCCTTGGGTTGGCCAAAATGGCAAAACGTCTGAAGGAGCTCCTTTCTGCGGATCGAATCTCCGGCTTTCAACGCCATTTCTCCATCCCCGACGACGTCCATCTGTCACTTTTGGCAGACAGCACTACTGATATGGTGAGGGAAGATGAGAGCACAATCGTCTTTCCTCTCCTATCAATTGCTGAGGGCGGCGTCCGTTTTCCTCTTCACCCACTTTTGAGGGTCGTTCTTCGGTATTGGGGTCTCATCCCTTCCCAGCCCAATGTGAACTTCTTTTGCATCATAATGGGGATTGTAGAGATTAATCGGCGTCTTAGAATTAATTTAGGTATTCCCGCCATTCGGCACTGTTATGTCCTAGCCAAATCTACCGGCCGGCTAGGACGTTACTTTCTTAGAGCCAAGGATACTGATCATCACTTAGTGACTATGCTTGCCAGCTCTAGCAAGCGTGTCGATGATGTGATGGTCGTTGTCCGCGGCAATTGGGAATTCGATGAAGGTGAAGATCGCCTAGACCCTGTGCCAAGGCGAAAAAGGCGAACCAGGTGGCTGATCAGTTCACTTTGTTTTTGTTATTTACATATGTATGTATTCAGCACTAAGCTCATCTAATCGTTTTGTTTATGCAGCAGTAACTTGAAGAGAGTGTTGGTTTCAGACGACAACGTTGTGCTCGTAGAAATTAAAACCGCGCTACAGTTCGTCGGCCGTCCAGACCTTCAAAACAAGGGAGGGCAGCCCACATTCTCCTGCGATACGAGCCAACTTACACGACGTTCTCGGCGGCAGACAATATTCCGATCGCGCGAGGCAACAACCATCTTACAACCCTCATCTTCCCCAGCTTCAAAAACTTGAGATAGATCGGCTTAGAATCATCTGATTCTGAACACGTGGAAGAACAAGTGGCTGAACCAATCACCGAGGACCCGGACCGATTGGCCGAGGAAGTTGACGAAGCTATTAATTCAGCCTTCAAGGAAGTGGATTGAACTCTTCTGACCCTCCGTCTACATCAGGCCGAGGGGACGCCTTCGAAGATATTTTTACAAACTCGAGAGACCTTCCCGGCGATTTTTCTGAGGATATGGCTGGGGAAAATCTTACGCAGATGGCACGAAAAAGAAACACCGAACGCATGGCCGCCCGACAAAAGGCCGTAGCCATCCGTTCCGGACTTGTCCCGACTGAATCTGTTGCCCTTATTATTGTAGAAGAAACGGCTCACATTGTCGTGGCCGAGACAGAAAAGGAGGTCGAGTGCCCGATTAGAGAAGGGCGGCCGATTTCGGAGGATCGGGGCGAAAAACGAAGCGCTGAGGGCGAAGACAGCTCCGAAAAGGCCCTTATTGAAAAACGGCCACGCTTAGAGGAGTCGGCTGTGGTTGCTCCTTTCGTTATTGAGCCAAAGATGAAAAACATGCCGATCTCCTCCGAAGCGTCGGCTTTGAAAGATCCAGCTATGGCACTGAGCTTGGCTGCCTCGGTCTCCTTGCCGGCTGACAAGGCGACCTTTCGTGCCGAGCCGGATTTGGTGACAATAGCATTAGCCGCCCAGTCGGCTCTTCTAGTACGTGACTAACTCTTTGGTTTGGTTTGCATTCGATGTTTCTTGGCATATGGCGATCCTTTGTTTTGTAGACGGTTGGAAGGATCGCCAAATTAGGCCACTGCCAGCATGATGCTGTTGAAAGGATTGGCCGTTTGCAATCTGAAGTCAAGGGTTAAAGGAGCAGGGCGGAGTTTGAGGCAATGAGAGCCGCGATGGAAAGTGTGCGGGCCGAGGCTGAGAAGGAAAGGGCCAGGACTGTTGATCAACTCAGATCTAACGCCGAGGAGAGGGCAAACGCGAGCGAGGAATCGCTCAAGTTAGCCAAGGAGGCGCTTGCCAAGCTGGAGGCCGAGTTGGGAGTGTTGAAGCAGGCTAAGGAGAAAGCCGACTCTGAGGCTTCGGCGGCGTTTGAGGCTGGGAAGAGCGCCACCCTTAATGACTATCTAGGAGAAGTCCCCAAATTCGAGAATCGGGGATTCAAACATGGTTGGCTCAAAGCCCTTGCTGCCGCTGGAGTTACATTGGCCACGCCAATTCCATACGAGCAAGTGGACGTTGAGCCGCTTGAGTCTGACCCTGAGACTTGATTTGGAAGACATTCTAGTTCTGTTAGGTTTTTCTCAATTTCAATGTATTTTTTGTTTAGTAGATTTCTGTTAGTTCAAGGTAATTTTCATGTATAAATTAGTTACTATCTGCGCTTAATTTATTAATGAAAATTTTCTTTTCATTTCGTAATTCATTGTACGCATTTTTTGATATTAACGAAGAGTTTTGCTTTTGCTTTTCACTACTTTGGATAAAATGATCACTGTATGTTGTGCTTGCTAATTATCGATCCGATAGGAAGTAGGATCATGAGATGAGTAAATTAAATATCCCATTGCACAGTTGCTGATTAGATAACGGTGTAAATCCGAATAAGTAAATCCATTCGGCACCGTCGTATGCCCTTGGCCCAGCCAGTGAGCTCTTGGTGCCGAATAAGATTAGTTCATGGGTAATGTACTAGTAAGTCGGTTCATGGGGCGGCTGGGGCACATAAGCCGAATAGATTGATAAATCTGCCCTTGCCTCAGTTGGTTTATGAACATTAGACGCCGAATAACACGTACTCATGAAGTACTGATGAATTGATTCATGGAGCGGCTGGGGCACTCGAGCCGAATAGATTGATGAATCTGCCCTTGCTCTAGCTGGTTCATGAACATTAAACACCGAATAATACGAACTTATGAATATTGTTCTGATGAGTCGATTCGTGGGACGGCTGGGGCACTCGAGCCGACTAGATTGATGAATCTGCCCTTACCCCAGCTGGTTCATGAACGTAGAACGCCGAATAACAGAGGGGGCGATTGGGGCACGTGACTCGATCGGCGCCGGGCTGTTGGGGTTTCGATATTAATGAGATTGCCTCGGAGGTGCTGCCTTCATAGGGAGTAAATAGGTGTGTACTTCATGAACGAAGGTCTTATTTATATGTTTTGACAGCAACTCAGTCCAGTTCTTAGTGGAAAATTAAACAAGTGCGAATGTCGAATAGACTTTTCTTTAATAGCAGAGGTGAAGCGAAGACGCTAGCTGAGCTGGGAGGAAACATGAATCGAAGTGGTGAACCTTCACGCACTGGTAGTAGGACTTCGAGGGATCGGGAGAGACACCAATCTCCCCGTTGTCGAAGTAGGTCGCCCATGAGGGACAAGCAGCCACAACGCAAGTCTCCTCAACCTCGTCCTGGAAGGGAATCCGACGCGACTCCTCGCCCTTTAAGTTTTGCGGTCTTCGTGGGTAATAGACCAATGACAGAGACGGATTCGATCGTTCGAGATTCAAATGTGGCAGTCGAGTTCGCTCGATAGATCTTTCCACCCGAAGTTCAGCAATCGATGGTAGGTCGGCAGGACTTCGTAGTGTTTCGTGAAGGCGTTCACGGGGCGGTGAAGGGACTGTACACTGCTTATGAGATCGGCATGCGTCTCTGAGCCGCTCGTCGCGATATAGAACAGAGAGATGAACACATTCGGAAGTTAGAAGCTCACGCCGAGAAGGCCGAGCATGAGCTTAGGAAAATCAAGTCCACCGAGCCTCAATCGGCCAGCCACCCAAACCCAGTTGTGGAAGAGAGGGTTACTCAAAGGCTGATTAGTGATGCGATCGCCGATCGGAACATGGCCAGCATGTTCGCGATCGAGACTGCGAGGGCTGCGGCCTATGAAAAAGGCTTCCATGACGGCCGAAAGGTCGAAATTCAGAAGACCAAGGAGAAACTCGCCGAAAAAGTTTGCCGATGTGAAAATCGTGGATTTAGGCACGGTTGGATCAAGGCACTTCAGCAAGCTGAGAGTCTCCAGGCAGCAGGGTTGGATTCGGCGTTTCCGTTGTACTAACAGAATGATTTCCCCTTCTCCGCTTTCCAAACTGAGAAGAGTGATGATGAAGAAGCTGCCGAACTGAAGAAAACCTTGTAATGATTATGTAGATTGAAAGTGAAATTATGTATTTATTGGCTGATTTTAATAAAATGCTTAGTTCTCAATTTGTAGCGTACTTGTTATTTATATTAGTACACATTTTATTCCGAATGTGCGCACGTTTTAGATTACGTTTATGCGGCTTGAACAATCTTATTTGAATATTTGCATTTTTCGGACTTTGTTTACGGAGGCTTTAATTTGGATAATAGTACATTGTCTATTTCAACTGTTTGTTTCGTTGTAATTTTTATTCGGCACACGCGTGTTTGCATGTTTTTTGTTTCATTGTATGAATGTTTGAACAAGTGTATAAACATTATACAAACATTGAGATAATTGTATAAACATTGACCGGCATAAGTCGTCACGCGCCGATGTCGCTCCGAATCTGGTGGCTTTTTCGGCCCAAAGACGTCATGCGCCGATGGGGCTCCGAATCCGGAGTCTTTAATTGGCCAATCGTGATATCCACGAAGGGCGCTCCGAATCCGGAGGCTTTTTCGGCCCAAAGACGTAATGCGCCGATGGGGCTCCGAATCCGGAGTCTTTAATTGGCCAATCGTGATATCCATGAAGGGCGCTCCGAATCCGGAGGCTTCTTCGGCCGAAAGATGTCATGCGCTAATGGGGCTCCGAATCCGGAGTCTTTAATTGGCTAATCGTGATATCCACAAAGGGCGCTTTGAATCCGGAGGCTTTTTCGGCCCAAAGACGTCATGCGCCGATGGGGCTCCGAATCCGGAGTCTTTAATTGGCCAATCGTGATATCCACAAAGGGCGCTCCGAATCCGGAGGCTTCTTCGGCCCAAAGACGTCATGCGCTGATGGGGCTCCGAATCCAGAGTCTTTAATTGGCCAATCGTGATATCTACGAAGGGCACTCCGAATCTGGAGGCTTTTTCGGCCCAAAGACGTCATGCGCCAATAGGGCTCCGAATCCGGAGTCTTTAATTGGCCAATCGTGATATCCACGAAGGGCACTCCGAATCCGGAGGCTTTTTCGGAACACCTTTGAATTGGATGTTGAGAATAAATAGGGATCTTTGCATTACAGAAAATGAGATGTACATGGCGAACCATTCAGAACAAGTATCATGCCCCACAAGTCGGGTCAATGATAAAATTTGCGTAAATGCGTCGAATTCCAAGGTTGTGGCAGACTCCTCCCTGACATGTCTTTGAGCCGATATGCCCCTACTCCTGCGATCGAATCAATCTGATAGGGGCCGTCCCAGTTAGGACCCAATTTTCCCATCGCCGGTTTCTTGGCAGCTGGAAGTACCTTCTTCAGGACCAACTCTCTGGTGTGTAGCGGCGCAGCTGAACACGTTGATTATATGACTTGGCAAGCTGCTGCTGGTACCTGCGCCATCGACGCAAGGGCACGGTCTTTTCGTTCTTCGATCAGAATCAAATCCAATGCCAGCATCATGTCGTTTCGGCCCATATAAAAAACTTGAGATTTCAGGGTTGGGTGGCCGATCTCCAGGGGTATGATCGCCTGGGTTCCAAAGCACAGAGCAAACGGCGTTTCTCCAGTAGATCGCCTCGGCGTAGTTCGATGAGCCCACAATACACTCGGCAATTCTTCGACCCATTTGCCTTTAGCTTTCTCCAGCTCTTCTTGATGCCGTCCAAGATGGATTTATTAGAGGCTTCGGCTTGACCATTGCTTTGTGGGTAAGCCGGCGTAGAAAAGTAAGGCCGGATACCATATTTGCTGCACAGCTCTCGGTAGACGCCACAATCAAACTGGGTGCCGTTGTCTGAGATAAGAGCTCTTGGAATGCCGAATCGTGTTATGATATTTCTCCATACAAAGCGCTTAACATCAGCATCTCGAATATGCGTTAATGCCTCTGCTTCGACCCATTTTGTGAAGTAATCTGTCGCGACGATCAAGTACCGCTTGTTCCCGGGGCCTCGGCAGTGGTCCTACGATATCAAGCCCCCACTGGGCGAACGGCCAGGGACTGGTAATGGAGCTCAACTCTTCAGCAGGCAGGTGGGTTAGCGGGGAGAACTTCTGACATTGTTCACATTTCTTCACATAGCATTCGGCGTCAGCTCTCATTGTCGGCCAGTAATACCCCTGTGTTATAGCTCGATGGGCCAAAGATCGCTCGCCAGAATGGGCACCGCAGCTGCCTTCATGTATTTTAGTCAGAAGTTCTTCGACTTTGTCAGGGTGCATGTATTCCAAATATGGACCAGAGAGGGATTTTTTATAAAGCCTTCCTTGCGGATCCAAGTAGTATCGCAGGGCTTTGTTTCGCAGCTTGTGCGCTTCTTTCTTGTCCTCTGGGAGCTGTTCGAAAGACAGGAATGCAGCAATGAGATCCATCCAACTTGGTCCAAATTCTATAACATTGACCTGGACTTCCTCCGAAGGGCCAATGCTTGGCTCCGGGATGAAACCTACTTCGATGGTCCGTTTAATCTCTGAGTTAATGGCGGAGGCTAGGCAGGCAAGGGCATCTGCATGTGTGTTTTGATCACGTGTTATCTGGTTCAATTCATGATGGTCAAATTTTGCCAACAAGGAGTTGACCTTTTCATGTAAGCCGCCATACGGTCGTTTTTTACTGCGTACTCCCCCTTTAGTTGGTTGATCACCAGTTTTGAATCGCAAAATACAAGCAAGCGCCGAGCACCCAAAAGATGTGCATTCCGCAAACCGGCTAGAAGGGCTTCGTATTCAGCTTCGTTATTTGACGCTTCGAAGCCGAGCTTCACGGCCTACTCAATTATTGCGCCGTCAGGGGCAATGATCACAACTCCGGCTCTACTGCCCCGCTGATTGGATGATCCATCACAGTACAACTGCCAGATGTCCCCAACATAAATTATCCAGTTCGGCTCCGGTCGAATTTCATCGGACTTGAAATCGGCAAGACCCCCCGTGAATTCAGCAACAAAGTCGGCTAACACCTGTCCCTTGATTGAGGTTCTAGGTAGAAACTGAATGTCGTACTGGCTGAGTTAAGAGCCCACTTTGAAACATGTTCTGATGCTTTGCACTTCATAGTACTGATCGGAGGGGATAATCTGTTAGCACTCCAATGCTATGTCCTTGGAAGTAATGCATCAGTTTTCTTGCCGCCATGACGAGGGCTAGGATGAGTTTTTCCAGTGGAAGGTAGCGTGTTTTGGCATCAACCATTGCCTTGCTCACATAATACACTAGCCGCTGCTCCCCCAGCTCTTCCTTTATCAGTACGGCGCTGACAGCCCTGTCGGAAACTGCTAGATACAGAATGAGCGGGTCACCAGCAGCAGGTGTTGTTAAGAGTGGTACTGAGCGGAGGTAAGTCTTGAGGCCGTTGAAAGCGGTTTCGCATTCGGCGGATCATTCAAAAGCCTTGCCCTGCCGTAGAGTATGGAAGAATTGTCGGCAGCGATCTGTAGACCGACTGATGAACCTGTTGAGTGCGGCGGCCATCCCTATCAACTTTTGAACCTCTTTTACTGAACGAGGGGAGCTGAGTTCCAAGATTGCTGTGATTTGCCTCGGGTTGGCCTCGATTCCCCAGTGGTTGACAATGTAACCCAAGAGCTTGCCGGAGCCGATCCCAAACGCACATTTGGAAGCATTCAGCTTCATTTTGTATTTGCGTAAGATGCCGAACGTCTCTTCTAGATCGGCTAGATGGGTTTGCTCTTCTTTGGACTTGACCACCATGTCATCAATGTACACTTCCACAGTGTGGCCAAGTTGCTCCTTGAACATAGCCGTGACCAGTTTTTGGTAAGTTGCTCCTGTATTCTTCAGCCCAAAAGGCATAACCTTATAGTAGTAGGTTCCTCTTGGGGTGAGGAATGCAATTTTTTCTTGGTCCTCAGGATGCATGGCGATCTGATGGTAGCCTCTGTAAGCATCGAGGAAGCTCATACGCTGATGGCGTGACATCGCATCTACAAGTTGGTCAATTCTGGGTAGGGGAAAACAATCCTTGGAGCACGCTTTGTTTAGATCCGTGAAATCGACGCACACTCACCAAGTCCCATTTTTCTTCTTCACAACCACTGTATTAGAGAGCCATGTAGGGTAGGTCACTTCCCTGATTGCCCCGGCTTCAAGCAGCCTGTCAACCTCTTCAACAACGGCGGCAGTGTGCTCTGCAGCTGACCGCCGGCTTTTCTGAATAATCGGCTTGCATTTACAGTCAACATTCAAACGGTGCTATGAAACAGACGGATCTATACCCGACATCTCGTATGGAGTCCATGCAAAAATGTCATGGTTGCTCAGCAGGAAAGAGATTAGCTGCTGTCTGTCGGCTTGACTCAGGGAGGCGCCGACCATGAAGAATTTCTTTGGGCTTCCGTCAATTTCAACCCGGTCTAAGCCTTCCGTAGCCTTTTCACTTGGAAGCCGCCCAACGTCGTCGGGGCTCTCGCGATCTGTTACCTCAATAGAGTTTACTTGCAACTCCTTTGGCATCTTTTGAGCAAGGAGATAACATGCTTGTGCCGATTTCTGAGAGCCACGGATTTGCTCAATGCCGCGTTCTGTGGGGAAACGTAGCAGCTGATGATAGGTGCTTGGCACGGCCTGCATAACATGCAACCAGGATCGCCCCATGATGAGATTATACGGCGATGAGCCTGACGACCAAGAATTCCACATCCACTGTTCGGGAGCCGGCTCGGACTGGTAGTGTGATTTTTCCCAATGGGTATTCTGGATTGGCGTTGAAGCCGAATAATGGATAAGAAGCCGGAGAGAGATCTGATTCTGAGAAGCCGAGTTTGGTGAATGTCTTGTAATACATAACCTCTGATGTGCTCCCCGGATCAATGAGTATACGCTCAACGGTGAATCGGTTTACGCGTAACTCAATTACCAAGGGATCGATGTGAGGAAGTGTCACTCCGGCCAGATCTTAATCATCAAAAGAAATGCTTGCAGCTTCATGGGGCCGTTTAGCCGGAGTGAGTTGATTTTGAGGGTCGGGATTCGACTGAATCGTATGCACCGCGGATGATATTGGCAGGCTGTATATCATGTGGATCACGTCGAGTGGAGGGGAATCCTGTCTCAAGGCTATTGCTTTGGTTGAGTTGCCCTTTCGGACGTACTGTTGTAGCCGACCATCCTGTACCAAGTCCTCCAGGTGATCCTTCAATGCATAACAACTCTCAGTTTCATGGCCATGATCCTTGTGATACTCGCACGCCTATCCCGTCTTCGAGTGTCAAGGTCCCACCATTTTTGACGGCCACTTGAAGAATGGAAGATGTTGGATTTTGGACATGACTGTGCTGATCAGTTCTGACAACTCAGTATATTTCTTGTCGGCGTGCCTTGTGCGCCTGCTGTCGATTTGCAGTTGTTCATTTGCTCGGTGGGAGCATTGGTCACTTGATCGGCGAGAATCTCGTCTCTTATCTCGTTTCGCCCGATGCCGTGGTTCAGGGCTCTGAGGTGCTACAGAATTTAACGGCTGAGCAATTTCAGCAGGAGCTATCTTGTTGGTCACATTGCCGATTTTAACCCTCAAGGCATCATTCTCCACTTTACAGTATTCTTCAACTTTCTTCATCAACGACCAAACTGTTTTGGGGGGCCGTCTGGTCAAAGAGTTGCGGAGGACACTGTCAGGATGCAGTCCCATCTTGAAGGCGGTGATGGCCATGGAGTCATTGCAAACATCGTCTACCAGATTGAAACATTCCCAATACCGCGCCGAGTAGGCACGAAGGGTTTCCCCCGGTTGAATCTGCATTGCCCAGAGGGAATCGGCTTGCTTTGGCTAGACCTCATTAGTGATAAACCTTGCCCTGAAGGATTTTTGAAGTTGGTGGAAGCTTTTAATCGAAGCCGGCTCCAGTTTGTAATACCACCTGACAGCTAGTGGTCCCAAACTGCTCGGAAATATTCTACACATCAAAGCCTCGTCATCTGCATGCAGTGTCATGACTTGCTTGTAATGGTGGATGTGATCGGTGGGGTCTGATTTACCGTCGTACAAGGTGAATGACGGCGCTTTGAATTTCTTGGGTAGCACTGCCTTTGTAATCCGTCGTACAAAAGGATCGTGTTGATCTTCATCCGAACTGTTTCTTCTTCGCTTATGCCTTATACGGGGACTCTCTTCAGAAGAACTGGAAGTTTCAGATCGTCCCTTCTTCTTGGGCTCCGGGGATAATGAGTCGGAGTCGTTATCAGTGTCTTGTTATCGGGCTCGAGATCGTCGACCACCTGCTCTCACAGGTCGTTCCGGATCTTGGCGTACAGCTTGTTTGGACTTTGCCACTTCCAAGGCCAAATCCTGACGGAGATTCGTTCTTGCGATCATGTTCTCCAACCTCTGTTCGTTTTGCTTTGCTTGTTCCATGATCACCTGCATTGCCTCATGCTCTGGAGTCGAGAGTGAGGCGAAGTTCAAAGCGCGTCTTGCAGGGATAGTCTCCGGTCCAAGCATGTTTGTTGGAGTGAGGTCGTCTCTCTGCGTGGTTTCATCAGTGACTATCGGAGGGTCTTCCGTTACGCCCGCCATGGATGTGTTTGAGTATTCCCACAGACGACGCCAATTGTGGGAATGTGGTTTGGAAATACTCTTCTGATCCTGGGGGACGCTCGTGATCCTCTGCTAGTCACCTGAAAAGGAACAAACACTCCGGTCGGAGGTGCCGGAATTAGCACTCCGACGGGCAAGTTAGTCTCTGCACTCAAGATTACTTGTATTCTAAGTTAAGCTTAATAGTTCTCACATACCTTTCTAGAACTGAAGATCTTGTATTTATAGTATTCTTTTTGGGCCTTGGGGCCTGGCCCAACCCTAGTCCTTTACATGTACTTCTACTCGGCCCTTATTTCACTGGAAGGAATGCCAGCTACTTTATTCGGCCCTTCAATTAAATAGGGTCAATGCCGAATAGAGGTTATGTTTTGGACCGGACTGGTCCACTCCTGTTGATCCAAGATTATTCGGCTCCTACACTAGCTAATCACTGGACATGATGCCTTAAATTGTTCAGCCGTTTATGTAAGCCAAGACAATAGAATTCACACAGAATATCTCCAAACACAGCTTAGTTCTCATGGTTTGCTCGTTTTGGCCGTGGGCATGTCCTGGTATTTCATGAGTGCTTTTGAGATTTTAGCCTTATCAATTCTCATAGAAGCGGCCCCTTCACACTCATATAGGTGATCCTTATTTCGAGTCTCTTAAATACTCCTCTTGAAAGATACCCCTTTAGCTTTTTTTAAGATATAAGTGATCATTAAAAGCATAACTTATCCTAAGTCCTCTACATACAACACATATTGCAAATATCACTCTCATCATAGGAATGAATAGGAAATAGACCCCCTTAATGATTTCTGGTGAGTCATCAATAATTCAGTTGTCCCTTTGAACCTAGATCTTAGGATCTCCAGTCAACTAGGTTGGGTTGCCATTATGGCGACTTTTAAGTAATAGGCTTTAATCCCATTCTCCTCGATAACTGGTACACTTGGTCTCTGGCTAGCCCTTTAGTCAATGGATCCGCAATATTCTCCTTTGACTTTACATATTCTATAGAAATTATTCCATGTGAGAGCAAATGCCTAACGGTATTATGTCTTCGATGAATGTGTCAAGACTTACCGTTATATATATGATTATGTGCCCGTCCTATTGCTGCTTCACTATCACAGTGAATGCATATAGCTGGCACATGTTTAGGCCACATTGGAATGTCTTCTAAGAAATTACGAAGCAATTCTGCTTCTTCTTCTGTTTTATCTAATGCGATAAACTCATATTCCATTGTCGACCTTGCTATGTATGTCTGTTTGGAGGATTTCCAAGAGACTGCAGCATCTCCCAAGGTAAAAACGTATCCACTAGTCGATTGTGAGTCTTTAATATCCGATATCCAATTTGCATCGCTGTACCCTCGAGTACTGCTGGATATTTGGTATAATGTAAGCCATAATTCTGGGTAAGTCTTAGATACCTAAGTATCCTAATTATCACTTTCCAATTATCGGATCCTGGATTACTTGTGTACCTACTCAATTTGCTTACAGCATATGCTATATTTGGCCTAGTGCAATTCATTAAGTACATCACGCTTCCGATTATCCGAGAGTACTCTAATTGTGATATGCTTGTACCTGTATATTTTGACAAATAAAGACTAATATCAACAGGTGTTTTAGCAGGACGGTTGTCATGCTTCCCAAATTTCTCCAGAATCTTCTCAACATAGTGAGACTGAGATAAAGCATATCCTTTAGATGTTCTAGTAATTTTTATTCTTAGAATTACATCTGATACTCCCAGATTTTTCATGTCAAACTTTTTTTTCAACATTTTCTTTGTAGATTTAATCATGTCATTGTTGCTTCTAATAATGAGCATGTCATCTATATAAAGACAAACTATGACATAGTCTTTGTTTGTTTTTTTAACATGGACACATTTGTCACATTCGTTTATCTTAAAACCATCCGAAAGCATAGTGTGATCAAATTTTTCATGTCATTGTTTCGGAGCTTGTTTTAATCCATAAAGGGATTTGACAAGTTTACAAACCTTTTTCTTTTGGCGGGAACTTGAAACCTTTCCAGTTGTTCCATATAGATTTCCTCTTCTAACTCGCCATTCAAAAAAGCTTTTTAACATCCATTTGATATATTTCCAGATATACAAAGCTGCAATCGCAATCAACATGCGAATAGATGTTATTCTTGTCACTGGTGAATAGGTGTCAAAATAATCAAGGTCTTTCTTTTGCCTGTATCTCTTAACAATAAGCCTAGCCTTGTATTTATCTATTGAACTATCTGCTTTCATTTTTCTCTTAAATATCCACTTATATCCAAGAGGTTTACACCCTGGTGGAAGATCCACCAGTTCCCAAGTATGATTTTACAGTATTGATTCAATTTCACTATTCACAGCCTCTCTCCACAAATGGAGCTTCAGGACTTGACGTTACTTTCTTGAAGTTTTGAGGCTCATTTTCTAACAAGTATGTCAGTAAATCTAGACCAAATGATTTAGAGATCCTAGCCCTTTTGCTACGTTTAGGTTCATCTACTTCATTATCATTTTGATTTTCACTGCTACCCATAGCACTATCAAAAGTTCTTTTATTCGAACATCTCTCTTCAGTTTCCTTGCAAGGAAAAATGTATTCAAAAAACAACGCATTCCTTGACTCAATAATAGTATTTACATGCATATAATCTGTGAACTAAAAATCTTATACACTACTATTATTTGTATAACCAATGAACACATAATCAACGGTTTTTGGTCCTATCTTAGTCGTTTTGGGACTAGGGACTGCCACCTTGGCCAAACACTCCCACACTTTGAGGTAATTGTAGGTAGGTCATCGACCTTTACATAATTCATAAGGTGTTTGATTGAGTTTCTTGCGGGGTACCCTATTAGGGATAAAATTAGCAAACAAAATCACTTCCCCCATACGTTCTGAGGTGACCCTGAACTAATCAACATGGCATTCATCATCTCTTTAAGAGTTCGATTCTTTCTCTCAGCAACTCCATTTGACTGAGGAGAATAGAGTGCAATGGTTTGGTGAATAATACCATGTTCAGAACAAAATTCCTCAAATGGTGCATCATAGTCACCACATTTGTCACTCCTCACTATCTTAATAGTTTTGCCAAGTTGATTTTTAACCTCAAGATAATATTGCTTAAAAGCTTCTAAAGTTTCATAGTAAACATAGCAATATCGAGTGCAATCATCAATAAAAGTAATAAAGTACTCTTTATCTTATCTAGTTTGAATAAATTTTAAATTACAGATATCTGTGTAAATTAAACTTAAGGTACAGTACTTCTTTCTATTTTATTAAATGATGCCTTATTGAGTTTTACCTCAGCACAAATTTTACATTTATGATTAGGATCAAATTCTAAGTTTGGTAAACAATCTAAAGCAACAAGTCTATGCAAAGAATTAAAATTAATATGTCATAATCTACCGTGCCATAAAAAAGAAGATTTAGCAATATAAATAGAAGATGTCTTATTATTATTAATAGCCAAATTTAGTACAACAGTATTTACATTGACTGAAAAAGCTCATCACTTAAATAACCTCACCCACATACATTCCACTTTTGGAGAGTACGACCTTGTCAGATTCAAAGACTAATTTAAACCCATTATTGATCAACAATGATCCAGAAATCAAATTTTTGCAAATTTCTAGCACATGGAGTACATTGTTGAGCGTGAGTTCTTTAGATAAAAAGAAGGTTTTAATTACTTTGACACATACTCACCAGTTACTAGAATAACATCCATTAGAATGCTAATTGCCATTGCATCTCTGTACAATCTAGAAATTTATCAAATGGATGTTAAACCCGCTTTCTTAAATGGTGAGTTAGATGAACAAATTTACATGGAACAACCAGAAGGATTTTCTATTTCAGGAAAAGAAAAGAAAGTGTGTAAATTGGTTAAATCATTATATGGTTTAAAACAAGCACCAAAGTGATGGCATGAGAAATTTGACAAGGCAATGATGTCAAATGGATTCAAAATTAATGAATGTGACAAATGTGTTTATATTAAAAACGCAAGCAAGGGTTATGTTATAGTATGTCTTTATGTGGATAATATGCTCATCATAGGTAGTAATACTGACATGATTAAAATTACCAAGAAAATGTTGAATAAACATTTTGACATGAAGGACATGGAGATTACTGATGTAATACTTGATATGAAAATTACCAAAACATATGCTTTGTCAATATTACATTACATTGCGAAAATACTTGACAAATTTAGCAAAGATGATGATCATCTTGCTAGAACACCTGTGGATGTTAATTTGTTTCTTTCTAAAAATGTAAAGGAAAGTATTTCTCAATTAGAGTATGCCCAAATTATTGGAAGCTTTAAAAAATTTAAAATTTAAGATTAACACAGAAACCATAAACAAATCCTGTTTAATCAAAAATCACAAAGCAAAATGAATTTGTCTTAAGATTGTTGGACTAAATCTTATGTGTACAGTTGTAACAAATAATAATTACACCAAATTATATATAAAAAAAATATAAGTTGAATATAATGTAAATTGTTTGGGTTAAACCAAACCAAACCATATACCGAGAACCAAAAAAACTTACAGAGAAGTAGAAAACTTACAAATAGATTGTAAAAATCTAGAAACGAAAAACACTTTGATCGAAGCTTGTGTTAGACATAATTTCCTAAGAAAAATTCGTCCCTCGCAACGGTGCTCACAAGTTTTTATTGGACATTCGTCTCCTAGGATACAATGATCAAACCTTACAAAACAGCACTACCACGGCAAGTCTGGCAAACCTTACTGTGTAGAATTCTCTTACAGAAAAGACAGAGTGCAGAAGAAAAGAAAACACAAGATGAATTCCAATCCAAAATGAATGCAAATGGGGGCCTGTTTATAAAGATGAATTGGTGGCTCTTCGAATGGTTATGGTGACTTTTCAAAAGAGTCACCTCTTTTCCATGAAAATGTGCAACCAGAAGAGACATGATTGTTCTTTCAAAAGAATTCGAATTCTGAATCGAATAATGTTCAATTTTGACCCAAAAAATTAACGAATTTATTTAAATAAAATCAAATTTTACATTAAATAAATATTGTCTTAAAACCATTCTCAAATGGTGCATTTTTTAGTCAATTTCTCATTCAACTATTAATAGTTTCCAAACTATGTTTCCAACACATATTTACATAACAAAAGGAAAACTTTAATATACACTCCTTTAAAAAGAGTATCATATATACATCTAATTATATTATTTTATTCTTTAGTTATAACTATTTTTTTTTCTTAAGTTATGACATTATTTTAGTTAAGACTCCTGTATTCTTTAGTTATATATCATGTTATGTTTAGTTATGACAATTTTTTTTTTAGTTACTACTCAGAAAATTAAAATTATATCATTTTTCTTTTTAGTTCTAAGGTGCATATGATGTTATTTTTCTTTTAATTATAAAGTGCATATGGTGCACATCCTTTGAAGAGTATGCACCATAGTGTTTCCCATAACAAAAAATAGGTGAAAAACAATCTCTCATGTTGGGTAAAATTTGAAACAAGAAAAGAATAGAAAAATATGAGAAAAATATTAATGAAATATAAATTAAAATTTTAATGGCCAGTCAAAAATTATTATTTTTTAATCCATTTCTCTTATTTTATTTTTTTAATTTTTTAAATCTCTATTTAAATTTATAATTCAAACACCGCGTTAATTTCATTCCAAACGATACAATCCCCTGTAAACATGACAATGTTGATGAAAATAGTGGGAAAATAGTTGTCTAGGTAGTAGCCAACGACGACAACGATAAGGACATTGAGGAGCTAGGTGTAATCACCGATGACCCGTCTGGCAAATTCTAGCACAACGGACAGTGACATTCATCTTGAGCCACTCATCTATGCAAGTAGCATGAAAACAGTGATTGCATTCTGGTATGGTTCTTAGGGTCTCTTGGGGCTGGTACTTTGCGAGACAGATTGAGCAAGTTCCATCACTGGGTTTGGGCAGTCAACCACTCTCCCCGAGCACAGTCTTCAGATAAGACTTTATGGTGGGCCCATCGAGGCTTGCCGCAATGGTGAGCGGTTGGATAGTGATCGCCAGTTAAGAGAGTTCGGCGTCGTATTTTTCACATTGACCTTATAATTGGGGGATTTGGTGATAGATCTTTCATTGTTTAATTTATTTTTTAAAATGATAAAAATTATATAGGTATTTTCAAAATCTCTTAATATTTTAAAATTTATTTCTTTTACTATGCTACCCTCATATCTATCAGCTCTCCTATTAAGTCATCCTCACAATGTATTTCAAAGTAAAATTTTATTTTGAATCATAATAAATTTTACTCTGGTTAGAGTATGATTCAAAGTAAAATTTTATATCGTTAAGTAAATCAACATATTTTTAGTCAGAGTAAAATTTTACTGTTACAAAAAATAAAATACTTACTAAATGAACGAACTAGAGTCAAATTTTACTCTTAGATCTATTAACAAATAAAAAAAAAAGCCAATTGGAAACAAAAATTAATCTCTCTCTCTCTCTTTGTTGCCTCTGCCACCGCCGCTAATTAGAAATTCTTTCTGTCCGCTTGTTGATTCGTCGTCGCGATCTAATTCTTGTTCGTCTGATTACTTCTTTCTCAGAAGAAGATTCAAATTCGAGTTAACTATCAACAAACCGGAGGAAGAGGAGAGGAGCATGACGAAGGTAACATTTCGATGGCAACGACGAGATGGAAAGGGAATAGGGGATGGTGAGATTGTCATCGTTCTCTAGAAGCTGACGGCGATTGAAGCTATTGGCAAGGAGTTTTGGATCTCAGCCAGAACCACCGGGTGTCGCGGATCTCGGCAACGGTAGAGAAGAGAATTTTGGCGAAGATGGTGAGGGAGATGAGGGACATGAAGAGGTTGTGGAGGGCCGAGGGGGAAGGGGCGGTGGCTACAGCGGAAACGAAGAAGGAGGTGGAGGTGAAGAAATAGAGAGAAAGTGATGTAGAAGGAGATTGTGGGAAGATTTAGTTGAGGGTATAATAGTCTGATAAAAAATTTAAATAACAAATTTTGTCCTTTATACAAGATTTTATAATTACGAAAAGGTTTTGAAAGTATAATTTTTTTCTTGGTCCTTTTAACAATAAAAAGAAAGTAAGAGGGGTTTATAACTAAATTTCCCCTTATAGTTTGCTGGGCATTTGGTGTCATTGTAAATGAAAATAATTTCAAGAAATGACAATTAGCATGGAAACAATTAAACTAAATCAAACCTTAAGTTCCGTCAAATGGGATCGGATACATGAATCCTTTTTCTTCACTCAACTCTATCAATGGCCATTTGCTTAGTCAAATTAAGGAGATTCATATCTCTATTTATTATACTAGCTCACGTCAATTTAGATCTGTCCCTTTCCCTAACACTCTCATCTGCTGTCATTGTATCATATCTATTCACTATTGCCTCTGTTGGTCTATGTTGTATATGACTAAATCATTTCAATCTATTCTCTCAACTTATATTCTACTGGTACTACTCCTATCTATTCACGAATATACTCATTCATAATTCTGTGTTTTTTAATCTTACCATACATCCACCTTAGCATAAAAACAATTAGTTATTATTATTTAATTTATTTATTTTCTCTCTTTTCTCCCTGCAGAAGGGTGCACTCGTCCATTATGACCCCGGAGAACACAGAATTGATTCGGAAGTCCATATACACCCTTATCTTCACTGTTGAGGTATGTTCCCGCTTGGCATTTTCAGAATATTTTTAGCCAACTTCACAAATCACCAATTGTTTTTTTGTTTTCTTTGATTGTTGTTGTCACTGTTCTTGTTCTCTCAGCCATCTTTTTCACCATTGCAGAGTATAAGCTCTGGTATTTTGGGATTTACTGGTGATGAAGCTACAAGACGGAATTTAAAATCGCTTATCAAGTCTCTCAGCAGGCTATTGTGAAGCCCAATGGAAAGTTAGACATAGGGCAACAACTTCACTCATGATAGTGTTTTGGTCCCTGCTGTTTCAGATGGGAGAAACTCTTCAGTGGTTTCTTTTTTCAGTGTTGAGCCAGAAATCATTTCCGAGCTGCAAGTAGAAATAAGAGCTTTAGGTGGGAACCATAACCTTTCATTTCAGCTAGTATGTGAACATAGTATTGATTAATTCGACTATGATGTGAATTTGTCCTACTTTTGTCTACTGAAATTTATCTACTCCAAAGTAAAAATCAATTCATTTATTTTATCTATATCATCTGGATCTGCATTGCAAATTTCTCCATGAAATGACAGGAATTTCATGGCATCTACATAGCAAACTAATAAGTTTTTAACAAGCAAGAAGAAGCAATGTTTATTTCCACCAACGGGGCTGCCACTGACAAAGCCTTGACAGGAGACCGCCTTTATTATTATCGCGACTTGCATTAGGGGCTGCACCAAAAAAAAAGCGCTGTTAGTTATGTTAAATTTTGGGTATGTTTTATTAGATGCACTAAACACAAATATAGAATAGAACTTGTTAGAGAGAGACCTGGAACAGTTGGAGAGAGGTGGCAGAGTAATTTGCAGTCCACAAATGCCAGGAAGAGGAGGAATAAGGGAGGTGTCAATGCCCACAATATCATTGATGGTGGACACGATGCAATCACAGATATCAGTGAGATCATTTCTTGATTGCGACATGTTAGCAACAGCCCTGGCACCATTACAGCAACCCTTAGAAGGAGAGTTCATAAAATTCGTAAGGTAAGGAGGCAAGGGATTAAGTGATCGATCACTGTTCCGCATGGTGGTCCAGCCATGGCCGAGCCACAAATTAGCAACAGAATGGTCACTAGCCCAAATATGTGACTCATGATTTTAAGAGTGTTTTTGCTCAGTGTTGGTGGTTGCTTGTTTATTGCTATATATAAAAAGCTTGGGTTGTGGGCTTAATTCATTTATCATGATAGTTTCATGTTCCCTATAATAAGGATGACTGTTAGAGAGACAGAGAGAGAGAGACGGTAAGAGCACAACAATGAGCATAGTGGCACTTGTGCTAGGGGCACGGACTCAAGCAATTGAAAAAATTCGAGATGGGCTTGTTATGCCAACAAAATAAAATTTGAATATGAGTTCAAGTTAAACTCGATTTGATAAATTTGTGCACAATAAAAATTTTGTTTGAAATTGAGTCGTTAAAATTTTAAGTTAAATAAGTTAGTATTTCACTTGTTTGCTTTATTATTCTAAGGCCTTGTTTGAGAAGTTGGTTATTTAATTTTTTTGACTATTTTAACCTAACTAAATAGTTATGTTTATAAAGTTGGTTTGTTTTTTTTTTACTTGATTTGATGATTGTGAGAGAAAAAATTAAATGATTATAAATTGATGAATTTAATATTTTATTTTATTGGTTATTTTAACTTATTTTATTTTTTAGTAAGTTATTTTAATCCAATTCTCTTCTCAAACACTCTAAATGTTCTATTGATTTCTACCAACTTTAGTTTATCTGCCACTGCAAAATCCGATGGACCACCATAATCACCTTCTCCAAACATATATATATATATATATATAACAACAATCTCTCGCAGTGTTTTTGAATTACAAATTTAGTTAAGAATTTGAAAGATAAAAGAAAAGGAAAAGGTGAGGAACATTTCAGTGGAATATAAATTAAATTTCTAGTGAAGTATCAATAAATCTTAAATAGTGATTTTATAAATTGTTTAGTTTTTTTTTTTTTTTTAGACCCAAAGGTCTCATTCTAGTGTGAATAAGTATAAACGCATATGTATTACATGTTGAGGGACAAATATGAGTTTTCTCGTAATGTTAAAATTACTAAATATAACACTTCAAAAAAACTTTTTAGTATACTTTTCTCAAGCGTAACAACATAACATTTTGTGTATTTTTTTTTAAACGTAGCACTCTAATGTAACACTATTAAAGCACACTAACAAAAATGCAAATTTTTATGTTGACAACTAACACTTCAGTCACCAATTCCCTCAAAAAGAATTTTCCACATCTCACATTTCCATTCCTATTCACTATTACAAAATCATAAATAGATCACGGATTTTAAATGTGATATATTTTATTTAATCACATGTTTTTTATTTTGTCAAAGTGTGATCTTTAAGGGTTATTTTTTATCACACTTTTTGATTGTCATTAAAAGATAATTCCATCACATGTTTTGAATATGATAATAAACACTTAGACCACAAATTTTAAGTGTGATTAATAACCAATAAAACTTGAGATTGAACTTAAATAATTCATGATTAATAATGAGATAAGATCACCGCTATATACATTTCTCATCATGGTTAATGCGTGTGATAAAAAAAGTCTTAGACCACAAAATGTGACTAGCAATCGCAACATATAAACCGTGATTAAATTTGATATACAACTATCTAAAATATAATCAATAATATTTGTACAAGATTGAATAATATATAATACACCTATTATTAACTATCTTTCGAACCACAACATTGACCACATACGAATAATTAATAACCCCATATATTTCGCAAATGAAAGTCAAATGTTGGAAAAATATATATAAAAAGAGTCAAAGAGTAAAAGGTTTTTTTTTTTTTTACTGTGCATACACAATAGAAATCCCATTACAAAAAATGAAAAAAACCTAAGGAAAACTCAAAGTGTTCTTCTATGTTTTGTCTTCTTTGACCATATCTTTCATCTCTCTAAGCAATTTCTGACCTGCATAATAAAAACATAAATTATTTTAGAGGCCGCTAGAATTACTCATTTGCTCAAAATTAAAGAAAGCAAAAATTGACGAGAAACCAACCATAAACAAACAGACCAAACGCACAAAACAGCCCAACATGAATTTCAGGTGTCACAAGATAGTGGTAGTGCTGAAGGTGTCTCTAACTGAAATTAGGTTTAACAACTCGCACTTTATCAAGTTCGGTGTTTGTGTAAGTCTTTTTCCCATTGAACAGCAAGAGAAATTTTACAAACAATGAGTTAATGAAAAAGATACATTAGTATCATGAATATATTATAGGATGCTTTGATCTGTAATGATGTCTTTCATGTACCTCATTTCATAAAACCCACATTCCACATTTGTGGGTTGTCGCGGAGACTACATGCAAGTATTTTCATTTTTATTAGAAACTATATATAGTGTTATGATCTAGTGAATTACCATTAGTATAAATATAATTCAAACTAAATATATATAATAATGATATTTGAAAAATCTAGAAACCTCCTAGATGTTGATTTGTGATTATGTATCAATTTTAAGCAGATTATAACAATCCCAATCAAACAATCAAGACAAAGAGACACAACAATTTTACGTGGAAAAACCACAATTGGACACCTCCAATTGTGATAAAAAAAACCACGGGCAACAGCACAAGAACAATCCACTAAGAAGATTTAAAGGAATTACACAAGTATACTCTCAATTATCTAGCGAATCCACAACGCCTAATTGAACCAACCTCTATGTGCCTCTTCCAACCCCATCTTCACCACGGAATTGTCTTTCTGATGAGCCACTCCAGAATCCACCGAAGCTTCAGGTTTGAATTCTTCAGAATCCACCGAAGAACAACTCTCTCTTTTGTTTAACAAACAAAACCTTTGATGTACTCTTTTTAAACCATGAGTTGAATACTCAATAAAAACTTCAAAGAAAACTTAACAAAATATCTCCAGATATAAACCTTAAGAACAAAAAAGAAGATCTGGAGGAATTAATGAATGAGTAGTCTAGTTTTGGGAGAAAACCAACTACTTATAGAAAATCCAAAGTAATCCTGTTTTTGGAAGAAAACCAACTTCTTAAAGGACTCCAAAGTAATCCTAGTTTTGGAAGAAAATCAACTTCTTAGAGAAATCCAAAGTAATCCTAGTTTGACCCAACATGTGAATTTAAAAAATTACAACCTTAGGTTTGATCCATGGAATTTGACAACACAGAGTCCTAACAATCTCCCCCTTTGTCAAATCCCGGACAAAACCATGCTAAAACAGTTTTCCTAACAAAAACACTAAAACAATTTTCCAATCAAAACAAGAACAACACCACCAACTAGGAACCAGCACTTATAACCAAATCTCTTTACAAACTTATTTCTCAAGGTCATGATCTGCAAAACAACTATTAGTGCCACAATCTCCAAAACAACTATTAGTCCCACAAGAGTATATGAAAAAGCAATAAACATATGGCTAGATTATCTTGAAGTATGAGATGAAAAACATGAATAGATGCAACTTGGAGATTTTAAGAAGATGTAGCATGAAAACCTGAAAACTAAGACATATGCACCCGACACATGACATGAATACATGAAAAACAAATTTCTCCCCCTGTTTGTCACGAATTGACAAAGGAATCTCAAATAAAAAAATCAAGATCAAAACCCACACAAGCAATGACATGATAACAATTAACCAAACTCCCCCTCACTAAAAGCAACCACAAATACTGGAAAAAAAAATGAACAGAAAGAAAACTGACAAAAATAATATGGTGGAGCAAGCAAGGAATTCCAGATTTGTACCTTAAAACACACAAGACTATCCAAGAAGTACAATTACTTGAAAACACAATGTGCACAGTCTGTAGAAGATTCCTCATGAAAGAAAGTGATGCATTATGTGAAAAGTATAGATCCCATGATAAAAGTGTGTGTGTGACTCTTGGAGTTCGACAAACACTAGATTCAATCCTAGTAGTGATATGAAAGCTGGACCTCCGACAAGAGAATCTAAGCACAACAAAGGAAAGTCAAACCACTTGGAATCAAGGGGTATTTGGTGAGTAAAGGCGGAGGCTCCCCCTCAATCAATGAATCCTTTATTTTTTTCCTTTTTTTTTTCACATCTTTTTCTTTTCTTTCTTTTGCATATCATTTTTTTTCTTTCTTTTGCACATCATTTTTTCTTTTGCACACTCATTAGCGGCTGACACGCTCAAGAGTATGGAAACCGAACCAGAGAAGCATGGATATAATAAGGATGGCCTGGTTGGTGACTCTGAGGTAGCCTTTTCCTCATGCCTGAACTACAAAGAATAGAGGAGAAAGCCATGGAGATGCAAAAAGATGGAAGGTGGTTAAGAGACTCAACATCACCCAAGATATGCTAGTATCGGTCAATTCCTCTAGAAAAACAAAAGATACAATGCTAGAAGTCCATAAAAAAAAAACAGATCACTAAGGCAGAAGGCTCCGATATTTGCTAATCCAAGAGTGTGTACAGAATGAGACATACTAATCAAAAAAACACACACTCCAAAATGAGTAATGACCACAGAAAGCACACACATATCAACATGTAATGGATATTCTCATCAATTCCAATATGCACCAAGAACCACTCAAAAATTTCAAGCTTGCAAAACCATACTAAGAAAATCTTTTTGGATTTTTTTTATTATTTTTTATTTTCTAAACAAAGTAAGACAAAAAAAAAAACAAACATTCACACATTTTTTTATTAAAAAAAAAACATAGAGACCAAAAAAAAAAAACTAAAAAGAGTAAACACATTAACACAAGTCAAGTTTTCTCACCCAAATCTTTTTGGTCTTAACAAAATCAGGTCTAGCGGACTTAGTAAGAGTCGTGGTGTTGTGAACACCCTCATGAATCTTGGTATTCCTAGACATGTAAGGTTGTCTCCTAACCCAAAAAGTATTCGAATTTCGACCCTTTTGAGACACTCTCCCATGCAACTTATAACAATAAGGGCGAATATGACCATGCATACCACAATGATGACAAATAAAAACAGGGTATACCTTATTTTCTTTTACCTTACTAACTCTAGGAAGTTTGAGAAGTCTATCCCCATGTTGAATCTTTTGTCCTCCTTTTCCTTGAGTTCTTGTATCATGAGATGTGGATGCACTCTGTTGTTGCTCTTTCTTACCTCTAAAGCCAATGCCACTCTTGTCAGAACAGATTTGTTGAGACCCAATGATATCCTCCAAAGTCTTTGATCCTTTGTTCCAAAGACCAATGGTAACCATAGCACACTTTAGCTCTTCCTCTTTCTTGATCATTAGTTCTTCCAAAGCAACTTGTGATATCTCGAGAGATTCAATCTTTTCTTCATACATGGCATGGGTTTCTTGTAGCTCATTCCTCTCTGTCTCACAAGTCAACAGTTTTGCACAAAGAACTTGTCGATCATCAGCTATCTTGATGGTATCAATCCTGGCCTCGGAAATCTCCTCCTTAAGTTTGACATTCTCACTTTCACATGCTTTGAGTTTCTTTGTGAGTTTGTCATTCAACTTGAATAAGTTAAGAGACTCCTTATACAATTTTTCATAAGCTTGCTCAAGCTCTTCATGATCACTCTCTGAGGATTCATCGTCAGTGGTATTCTCAACTGACATCTTCGGAGACTCTGTTTGTCCTTCAGTTTCAGAAGGCACCATGAAAGCAAGGAATTGCTTATGTCCCTCTTCGCCTTGATCTTCGTTGTCACTGTCATTTTCATCAGATTCTGATTCATCATCCCAAGTGATGGCGAGGGCTTTTTTCTTCCTCAAACGAGTGGGGCATTTTGAAGCAAAGTGGCCAAATCCTTAGCATTCATAGCATTGGACACTTTCAGAGTTCCCTTGTATCTTTCCTTTCTCCTTCTTGGTTATAGGACTAATTTTGAGTTTATCTTTGCCTTTAGATTTATGAGTATGAGTAGATTCCAAAAGATTATGATTCTTTTTCAAAAAGGATTTTTTAAATTGTTTAACAAAAGCAGCCATAATCTTGGAATCTATCTCACAATCCTCATCAGAATCCTCTACCACTTTATGAGCACTACTAAAAGCAAAATCTTTTTGTTTCTTTTTGAAATTTCTATGTGCCTCATAAGTTTGGAGATTTCCAACCAACTGATCCAGCTTGAGGGTGTCAACATCTTGAGCCTCCTCAATTGCCGTAACTTTTGGTTGGAACCGATCGGGCAAGGATCTCAAAATTTTTCCCACAACTTTGGATTCTGGTATTTTTTCACCTAAATTGAAGCTGGAATTAATAATGTCACTCAACTTCGCATAAAATTCATCAAAGGTCTCACTATCTTTCATTGAAAGGTTTTCGAAACTAGATGTGAGCCTTTGAAGTTTTGAGCGTTTAACCGAAGGAGTGCCCTCATGAATAGTTTGTAAGATATCCCAAGCCTCCTTTGCGACTTCACAATTGCAAATACGACTAAACTCTTCAGGTGTGACAGTGCAAAAGAGAGAATTGATAGCTTTACTATTCCAGCTACTATTTTGGTAATCAATTGTGTCCCACTTATCAATTGGTTTGGGGAAAGTTACTCCATCAACAGTAATTGTTGGTTCAGTCCACCCATTCATGACGGATTGCCAAACTTTTTCATCAATAGATTTTAAAAAAGATCTCATCCGAGCTTTCCAAAAAGAATAATTGGATCCGTCAAGTAGGGGTGGTCGAACCATAGAATCTCCCTCACGAATTGAATCCATTATCACAAATCAAACAAGATCTCGTTCTGAAAGAATTTTTTTTTAAAAAAATAAAGCATTCTAAAAGAATTTTTTTTAAAAAAAAAAAAATAGAACGAACCGCTCTGATACCAATTGAAAAATCTAGAAACCTCCTAGATGTTGATTTGTGATTATGTATCAATTTTAAGCAGATTATAACAATCCCAATCAAACAATCAAGACAAAGAGACACAACAATTTTACGTGGAAAAACCACAATTGGACACCTCCAATTGTGATAAAAAAAACCACGGGCAACAGCCACAAGAACAATCCACTAAGAAGATTTAAAGGAATTACACAAGTATACTCTCAATTATCTAGCGAATCCACAACGCCTAATTGAACCAACCTCTATGTGCCTCTTCCAACCCCATCTTCACCACGGAATTGTCTTTCTAATGAGCCACTCCAGAATCCACCGAAGCTTTAGGCTCGAATTTTCAGAATCCACCGAAGAACAACTCTCTCTTTTGTTTAACAAACAAAACCTTTGATGTACTCTCTTTTAAACCATGAGTTGAATACTCAATAAAAACATCAAAGAAAACTTAACAAAATATCTCCAGATATAAACCTTAAGAACCAAAAATAAGATCTGGAGGAATTAATGAATGAGTAGTCTAGTTTTGGGAGAAAACCAACTACTTATAGAAAATCCAAAGTAATTCTGTTTTTGGAAGAAAACCAACTTCTTAAAGGACTCTAAAGTAATCCTAGTTTTGGAAGAAAATCAACTTCTTAGAGAAATCCAAAGTAATCCTAGTTTGACCCAACATGTGAATTTAAAAAATTACAACCTTGGGTTTGATCCATGGAATTTGACAACACAGAGTCCTAACAATATTGATTACCTGAACTACTTTCCAAACTGGATTGCTCATTCTCCTTCCTTGAGTAGTTTCATAAATATTCAAAGCACTTTAAGAAAGAAATGAATATTGTCAAAATATTTTTAGGGTATCTCAAATTGCATAAAAATGTAAAAACCGTGTTTATTACAATTTCAAGGCTTGTGTTTATTTTATAATTAATCAGATCAAGAAAGTACACAACCGTCAATGTTAGATCAATGACTAACAATATCCAATGGTACCTACAATTGAACAAAGTCACAAACATAAACTTAACAAGTTCATTAGACAATTAACACATGAAATAAATACTTTATAGATAATTACCGAATATGATAAAAAAAAACAACACCCAATTATTACACATTAATGTGTGTTTGGGAGGGAAAAGATTAGGTACATACCTAACTTGCATAGTGCACAAAGTGGTTGCCCCGTGACCACTTTGTTCTAGCATGATCTCTTCTAATCTTCTTGCAAGCAACACTGATTTTGATTTCTCACCGGCCAAAGTTTCCCACTAACGACACAAGGGTAAAGATTATTGACAGGTTACAGGCCACATTCTTATGGGAGGGTGTCGGAATTAGAAGGAAAGTGCATTTGGTTAAATGGCAAGAGATAACCAAGTCCATAAGCCTTGGAGGATTGGGGATGGGGTGTATTTCTGATGTGAATGATTGCCAACTTCTGAACTAGTGGTCGAGGTATGGAGTAGAAGATAAAGTAATGTTGAAACAGGTTCTAAATAGTAAGTAAATTAGAATTGGGGAAGGGTGGTTTCCATCAGACAGTGGATCAGGTCCTGTATCTACATTATGGCAGAGTATTCCTAGGTTGTCCTTGGATAATCCTCAAATGTTTGCCTTCTTTTTGGATAATGTGAAAGTTAAGGTTGGGAATGAGGAGAGAATTCACTTATGGTCTGATAAGTGAGAAATTATTTAATAATTTCGGAATACCACGTGGCCATATTCTAAGTTAATTATTAATTACTTGGGAGAAAAATTAGGGAACATGAAAAAATTTTCATGAAAAATTTTTCATGAAAATGATCATGAAAGATTTATGATCCTTGGATTACCTTGATTAATGTGTGGTGCTTTATTCGAAGTGTAATCCAAGGGTCACAAAGCTTTCATGATTATTTTCATGAAAGGTTTTTCATGATACCTAGCATCACTGATTACTTAGCCTTCATATTGTTCCTCTATCCTCAACATAAATCGTGGCCCTTACCCCTCTCTACCAATCAAAACCTTAAGGAGCACTATGTATCCATACTCCGAAAATACTGAATAATCACCCTGATAAGTGGTGTAACAATTGCAGATTAAGTGAAGAATTCCAAGATTATACAGGTTATCAAAAAAGAAAAAAGGGTCTATGCAGTATTTCAAGCAAACGAGTGGGAGCTCTAGGGAATGGAATCTGGTATTTAGAAGACCATTGAGATCCTGGGAAGAGGATGAAGTTAATAGATTGCATGAATGGTTGAATGAAGCTCCCAGAATCACACTGATGGCAGAGGATTGTTTGAGATGGGAAGCAACATCAACAGGTCAGTTCAGTGTGGCATCAGTGAAGAAATGGTGTGAAACTGCTAATGGTCCAGATTTGAGAATTACGAAGTTGCTGTGAAAGAATATGGCTCCTCCAAAAATTTGATATTTTGGATGGCTAGCATAGAAAGGCATGCTAAAGACATCAGCTTTTTTGCAGAGAATTGGAGTGCTGAACATTAATGCTAGTACTGTGTCTTCTGCATAATGGATATGGAATCTGTTAACCATGTTCTATTTCACTGCCGACTGATTTGGAGGGTCTGATCTAGAGTGTTGAAGTGGTGGGAGTTGAGCTGGGCAATCCCTGAATCTGTGGAGAAGCTAATGCAGTGGTGGGCAGGTGCAAGATTCAAAAGGAAGTTGTGTATTTGGAAGATTGTGCCTCTTGTGTTGATATGGTCTATATGGAAATTGAGAAATGATATAGTATTCAATGGGGGCCAGCCGGATTTTGCATATTTGGAGGAAATTGTGAAGTCGAGAATGAGAATTGCTTGTTGGGCTAAGAGTAGTCTATCAGAGGATTACTTGCATTCAAGAAATTTTTTCCCAGGCAAAAATAAAATGGAATTATAGAATACATGACAAAAACTCTGCAGTCAGCAATACACCACCCATTGCGAACTCCATACACAAGTATCAATCTAATTATTGGTTTGATGCAACACGATTTAAAAAATCAAATAAAACAGTCATGAAGCCCCTGTTTTCACATTCTTCTCAAAAAAAATTTGCATTCTCATCCACTATTAGCAAAAATAGATGCAATCAACCTTTAATCTTTAATCAAAACATAGATGTCGTAATATTCTAACCAATATCGCAATGAGTTATAATTAACACATTATAATGAGCCATAATAAATATCACAATAATTAATAACTAAACATACAAATATCATAATTAGGACATATGATACAAACTAAAAAGGTGTATATCGTATAATTTTCCATCTATATATGTATACAAGATTAAGATCTCGTTTGGGAACATGTTTTTCTAGTAACTTTTTGACTTTTTGACTAAAATATGATGTAAAAAAAATTAGTATATTTAAGATTACTTTTTGACTTTTTATAAAAAAAAAATATGTAAAAAGTAAAGAGAAAAAGAAATTATTGACTTTTTGATATAAATTATTAATTTTTTAATTTTTTTAATAATTTTTTAATTTTTTAATTAAAAAAATTACTTGCGGGACCTCAATTTAACTGTGTGCAGAGTTGGACACGCAGGGGTCAAAGCTGATGGTCTAACAAAGTTTGAAAGAATCACCATTAAGGCATTAACTTTTCTGCTACAAAATCAGACTTGGTTTGGCCATCATAAATGAATTTACTTTACTAGATGTTGGCAGGCTGTAGCATTTTTTTCCATGCTCTTTATGCAATTTTGAATACTTTGTTAAAATACAATAAAATGGGTTGACAAAAATTCAATGGTGGGTCATGTCAAGGAGACACTAGGATAGGATCTGCTGCATATGGTCCTCTTTTCTCAGGATTGCCGAGATATTATTCTGTTTGTTGAAATAAATATATTATATATTTATATTATTATTAAGCGAAAATTTAAACTAGTTTAGTGAAATTTTCTTCTCTTTATATTACGTGACAAATTTATATATATTAAAATAAAAAAATTATTATATATAACGTAAGTAAATTTTGAACCTTAGTTTCATTAAGGACATACTTATCACTTAAGTAGCATATATATTATAATATTAAATTCTTTATTATTTATTTTTATTATTAGTTATCTGAATTGTACACGCATCACCTGTGTTGCCCGCTAGTATATATATATATATAGTCACTAGTGTAATAGAGTTGCATTGACTTTTTGGTTATTTTAGCTCGAGGCTAAAAACCTCATTTGTGACAGGCTTTTTGACAGGTTTTTGGTTTTTCTGACTTTTATAAATAAAATAAAAAAATAAAATGATTCTGGTTTAGATGTGACATTTTGTCTTATTAGGTTAAAAAGTCTATTTTGTCTTTTTGTGACTATTTTAGCCAAAAACTCTCATTTTAACTTATGTCAAACGAAGGCATAATCATAAATATATACAAACAAAAGAGGCATAAAAAATAGAAAGCTCACCAAAAGTTTCAAGAGGTTTTTGATTCCAAAAGACAAATTTCAATGGTGGTTTAAGTGAATAACTTCAATGGTTGTTCAGAGCTGTGAATAAGAACGAATTAGCTAGGGTTTCGTTTCAAAAAGAGAAAGCAAAGCAAATTAATTGGAGAAGAGATCTGTATGTGTTTGGAAAATTCAATCTTGGTGGGTGTTTCAAAAAGTCGTGGCTATCTCAATCATGTAGAAGAGGCGTGAATATGGAAATAATTATTTTATATAAAAATCAAATTGAAAAATTATATAGTCACACTTATATAGGAGCTGTGATTAAAATCAATAAATGTAATTACACTCATTTAAAACTTGTGATTAATAAAAAGTTTTATCTCACTCATTAAATTAAGTGTGAATAAAATTTATTTTAATTTTTTTTAATCACACTTTTAATAGAAGTGAGATATTTTTAATTTCTCTTGTGTGATATTTAACCATTATTGTAGTAGTGATCTTAAAAATGAATCAAAAAATTGAAAAAATGAATTATAAAAGGACATTCATTTAAACTCAAGGAAAATGATCGAGTGCTCGAATTTGAGGCTCGAATGTTGGCTCGAAATCAAGAGAGGGAAGAAGAGGGAGAGGAAGAGGAGAAGAGGGAGAGGGAGAGAAGGAGAAGAGGGGGAAGAAGGTCGTCGCAGCTCGCAATGGAAGAGGAGCCTTCCGGCCGTCGCTGCTCGTCGCCCCCTCGCCGAACCTCGGCGCCGTCGTCTGCCCAGATTCAGCCTCGTCGCGCAGAACCTCCTCCGCCTCTGCTTCCTCCTCCGTCGCAGCCCCGCCGCTTCAAAATGCCCCCTCCAGTCCTCCTCTCTCCTCCTTCCTCCTTCCTCCTCCTCCTCCTCCTCCTCCTTCTTCCTTCATTCTCTTCTCTGCTTCTCCCCCCTCCCCCTCTGTTCCTGGTTTCTCGAGCTCGAAATACAGCTCCCCCCCCATTTTTATGGCCCCTTCCCCTCCAGTCCTCCCCCCTCCTCCTCCCGTTCTGCAAGCCCCCCCTCCCCCTTCTTCTTCTTCTTCTCCGTTCGTTTCTTCTTCCAGATCTGCAACAAAGGAAAAAAAAAAAAAAATACAGACTCGACACCAAAACGACGTCGTTTTGGTGTCGAGCCAGTATTTCGAGCCGTATATTTCGAGCTCTGTAGCGGTGCCGTAAACTCAAATGACACTAAATCAAATAAATATAATTTTTCAAAACAAAAAAATTAATTAATTCATAAAAAAACTCTTAAGACTAAATATATCAACATTCCCTTATATAGAATTTATGAATAAATTTTCCTAACTTTTTAATCCATTTCTCTTATCTTTCCTTTATTTTTTTAAAATTTATACTCAAATTTATAATACAAACACACTGTTAATTTCACTCAAAAATATACAATCCCCTATAAACATGATAATGTTGATGAAAATCATGAGAAAATGGTTGTCTAAGTAATAGACGAGGATGAGGACGACGACAATGACAAGAGCATTAAGGAGCTAGGTGAAACCACCGATGACCCGTCCGGCGACTTCCGGCACAAGGGACAAGTGGCATTCATCCTGAGCCACTCATCTATGCAATTAGCATGAAAATAGTGATTGCATTCTGGTATGGCTCTTAGGGTCTCTTTGGGCTGGTACTCTGCCAGACAAATTGAACAAGTTCCATCACTGGGCTTGGGTAGTCTGCCACTCTCCCCGAGCACGATCTTCGGGTAAGACTCTATGGTGGGCCCATCCAGGCCCACTGTGATGGCGAACGGTTGGCCAGTGATTGACAGGTTAGAGAGATCGGTGTCGTGCTGGCGGCGCTGGGAAATGGTCTTCATTTTGCTGGCAGTGTAGCATGCAAGCCCAAGGAGGCATACAAGCCCGGGTATTCCAAGGCCTATGGTAATCCCGTACTTTATAGTCCTTGGCATACCTGTAATACCAAAATTAAAATACCATGAATAACCATAAATATAAATGGACCTCACGAGGCAAACCAATGTGCAGATTTTCCTGCTCATGAGGCTCTTCAAGGACCCCATGGAGATCTAGATTTTCTTGGAGCCACCGGCTTGGATTAGACCTTTGTTGGCCTTAGATGCTCCTGATTGGAGATTTCTTAGCTAGTTGTGTTAATCTCTCTATTGTACCCCAACACATGCCACTTCAAAGAGTAATTTTCTAAAGAAAAAAAATATAAATCAAATTTCTGTTTAAAATTAATTAAGGTGGCTTGGTTTGATTGAGTAGTGCTTATTCTAGCTCTAACCAATCAACACATGCCACTTCAGTTGATTTTAAGTTAATTTTTGATTTGGATAACATTGTTCATTTTCATATTAGTGACTGTTTTTAACCCCTTTTTTTATTTTTGTTTTAAATAATCATGATTAAACCATATTTTTTAAATGGTCCTTAAAATTTAGGCTGACATTTGTCAAATAAGCTGAGAGGAGGGCAGGGGCAGCTGATGGGTGGTGTGGTTGACCATTTTCGAAGTATTCATCAATACAGTTCTTTTTTTATCATTCAAATAAAATAAAATAAAAATCAAAATTAAAAAAAAAAAAGTTGGCATGAAGACTATTTATTTATTTTTGTTGACTTTGTTCATAATAAAAAAACTTGTCAACCAACTTTTTGGGCATAATTACTAATTTCAAGTTGAATTTTTTTAATAGTTAAAATTCCTAAGTCACCCTAATAATTTGTCATCCGAACCTCCTATTTGAATAACTTTAATGTGTATAGTATAGACTTTGACTCGATCCAAATGGAGGTAAGGGTTGGATGTTTGTTCCAAATGCATTTGAATCATTCATTTATGTGAATTTTATGGGAACCTTACCACACATGTATAACACAAAAACAAGGGAATTTGAAAAAATACTAATTTTTGGATTAGATTATGGCTAGCCTACTCATAGACTTAGATGGTCCAATTCGATTCATTGAGCCCACAACAAACTTCAGCTTCGATAATTTAATAGAAAATATTAAATTGGTGGTATTTATAAAAAATAATTATAAATTAGTGATAAATTTTATAAATAATAATTACAAATCAATGATAACTTTTATAAATACTAATAATTAAAATCACAATTTTTTTTATGATTCTGTAATTATTATTTTTAAAGGTCCACTTAATTGTAATTTTTCCATAATTTAATTCGTAAGTCCTTTGTGTTGATTGTTTATGAAAAAAAAATCAAATTAATTCTATAATCATAATCATATGATTTCATTGTCTTTATTTTCTTAAATACAGACGACAAATATGATTTTGAAAATACAATTTTATTTATTTTTAAATGCTAAGATAATAAAATCACATGGTCATTGAGAGGGAGATTTATGAGCTGGAATGGACCATGGTAGGGGCCGGGGCAAGTTGGCGCGGAGCATGTTTGGGCCGAGATAGCTTGGCCTGTCCAGAGATGGTTTTGCTCGGACGAGGCCCAAAACCATGTTGGGACCGAGCTAACTGGGACAAGCCCATGTCCAAAGTCAGTTTTGCTCGGTCGAGGATCAAGTCCACGTCTCGGCCGAGATGATAGCCTGCCATCTGGATTCCACAGCCCGCGGGTTTAGCTCTGCAGAAGGGCCTTCGATTATCGACTTAACCTAACTTGAACTCGACTATGCCGGAATGCAGACGAGCTCGGTCGCTATATAACTCGGCGAGTGGAGCACTCGGATTCATTATGCAGCGCGGTGGCGTTAAGCCGAGGTGATCCTACCGGTCTGTCGAGCTCCCACTAATGTGGTCTGGCAGTTTGGTTAGGTGGTGATTGCTGGATTTGTGCTGACAGATGGGAAAGCGGCACCACGTGTCAAGAGACTAATGGGAGTAGATTTGAGCGCAGAAGGTATTTAAGTACGACTGCGTCCCCCATGCTGGGGATGGAACATCATTTGGTGAGAACAACCTAAACACTTAACCCTCCTCTCTCTCTCTTTCCCTCTCTCTCTCTATATCCCTGAGTGTGTGCTAACTTGACCGTTGGAGAGGTTTTCCGGCCACACATCGCCGGGTAGTTCACCGCCGTTGTGCTCGCAGGTCGATCGGATAGACAAGGAGCTTGAACGAAAGGAGTACCGGACTCCGCGGAATATTTGCTCCCCGTACAGTTATAATTATCGGAACAATTTAATTTTTTTTCATAAATAATCTATACATAAATACTTAAAATATGAACAAAATAGATTAAAATATGATCTCATGCTTTTTGGCCAAGCTTCTATGACTACTTGCAATACCATTATGGAAGTCATGGAGGATTTCTGTGATATTTCTGGATTGAGACTCAATCCCCATAAATCCAAACTTTATGTTTCACACAATATTGAGAGAAGGCAGGCCAGAGAGTTAAGTACCAAATGTGGTATTCCCTTAACCTCTGATCTTGGGAAATATTTGGAGGTTCCTCTCATTCATGGCAGAGTGAGCATAAGCCATTTCCATGAGATCTTGGAGAAAATGCAAAAAAGATTGGCTGGGTAGTAAGCAAATACCTTATCTATGTCAGGCAGAGCCACACTCATAAAATTGTCAATTCTGCCATTCCCTCGTATACCATGCAAACTATGTTACTATCTAAAAGGGTGAGTAATGACATTGACAGGTTGAATAGAAACTTTCTATGGGGTGATACCCAGGAAAGGAAGAAAATTCATTTGGTTAATTGGGATGTTGTGTGCACTATACAAAAACATGGTGGGTTGGGCATTAAAAAGGCCAAGGATTAGAATTTGGCTTTGTTGACTAAATTGGACTGGCACCTTCTAAGCAATAAAGAAGCCAGGTGGTGTGAAGTTTTGAAAGATAAATACCTAAAAAACACTTTCCTTCATGCTTGGAATAACGGCAGAAAAGCCTCTCACTTATGGAGAGGCATTATGTCCACCAGGAATATATTGAGGAAATGTGTCAAATGGAATGTTGGAAATGGGCAGACTATGGATGTATAGAAAGATTGGTGGTGTGGCAACAAGTCTTTGAGGATCTTTTAGCTACATCTAACCAATATACTTCTCTTGATCATACCAATATTAACAGGGTGTGTGACCTGTTAACAATTGATGGAAATTGGGATGAGGATGCTATCCATAGAAACTTCCCAACATGTATTGCTCCTGTGATTCTGGAGAAACCCTCCCCTTCTATTTTTGAGAAGGATAGTCCTGAGTGGAAAGGCTCACCTGATGGATCCTTTACTGTGTCCTTAGTTTACAGTCTCCTCATTGGGACTCATGATAATGAGGAAGATTGGGGCTGGATTTGGAAGCTCGGATTGCCCCAAAAGCTTAAAGGTTTTTTTATGGATTGTCTTCCATGGAAAACTGCTCACTAACCAACTGCGTCTCAAGAGAGGTTTGACTAATAACCCTCAATGCCCCAACTGTTCTGGGATTGAGGATATGTCTCACCTCTTTAGGGACTGTTATAAGGCTAAGGAAATGTGGTTAGCCATTTTTAACGAGCACTGGTACCTTGATATGTTGCGAAAACCTTTGCTTGATTGGCTCAAGAGTAATTCTCAAAATAAAAAACATTTTAATATAAGCACCTCTTGGCAAACTATGTTTATTATTGCTTTATGGAAAATTTGGAATAAGAGAAACTCTAAGATTTTTCAGGGAAAATCTATTTTCATCCAAGAGAGTGTTAAATTTATCTTAGATTACTCGAGAGAGATCAACCAAGCTTTTCTTCACTCAATATCTAACCCCAAACTTGCTTATAGACTAATTATTTGGAATTTGCCACCTGCAGGTAGACTAAAACTTAACACTGATGGCAATAGGCGAATTGGAGGAGCTGGAGGTTTTGGTGGACTGATTAGAGATGAAAGAGGTGCTTGGGTGTGTGGGTACTATGGTAAACTGCAAAGTGGGACAAGCCTAGATGCTAAGCTATAGGTTGTGTACAAGGGCCTTACTGTCCTCTTGCAAAAAGGATTGAACAATGTGATCATTAAGTCCGACGCTGCACAGGTAGTACAACTGGTGCAAGAGGAGATCAGTGACAAATGCCTCTTTAAAAGTCTTGTGGAAGATATTCAAATCCTTTTTAAAGTCTGTGAGTGCACCATGCAACATGTTTGGAAGAAAGGGAATTTATACGTTGATGCCTTAGCTAAAATGGGAGCTGACCAACCAGAAGAGATGCTGGTGATGAATGATCCTCCGGCTGAGATTCGAAGTATCTTAGTTTCAGACATGATAGGGATGTCAAAAGAGAGGGCTTAGCCTCTGTTTGTTGTTTTCTATTCCGATGTACCAAAAAAAAAATAGATTATTAATGTAGGATCTGTATATGCTTAATGGATCAAATTGGACAATCCAAACTTACAATGCGGGTTGAATAAAATGTAGTCCCTAAGAAAAAATTTACTGACTCAAAAATAAAATATATAATATAAATTTCTCATGAGTCATATTCGTAATAAATTTGAAAATTTATAAATCAGTGGTACTATCCTACAATAATTACAGATTCATCAAAAAAAAATTATGACTTTAATCATTAAAGTGTATAAAAATTTATCATGAATCTGTAATCATTTATCAAAAGTAACACTGATTTGTTACTTTTCCTAAATTTAGTCTACACATCACTTTCCAATTTACCTTTCAAGGGTGTCATTTAGAGGTTTAGTTAGGGGTGTAATTTTGGCCCCGATTGGCCCATTTGGGCCTGGGCTAGTCTACCTTCGGACATTGTAGTCCCCTGCCAAAACTTGGGCCGGTCCACTCGCGCAAAATCATGGCCTAGACATAAGTCCAGGCCCTAGAAAAATTCGGACCTGGGGCGGGCTCGACAATTTTCTATTTTTTTTTTTTATCATAATAGCTTAAAAATAACGTTGGGTGTCGAGTGGGCTTCTAAGTGAGTTTGAATCAAGCCGTGGACTGGACTCACGGGTCAGGTCGAGCCAGAAAACACATAGCCCAAGCCTAGGGGTTCTGGCAGAGCTCGGGCCTAGCCTAGCCTGGTTGGGCTGTCGGTGGACTTTGGGCTGGCAAGAGATTTTTAAATCCCTAGGTTTAGGGGTATGCAGTCTTACAAGCTAATGGCATATTAACATGGAGAGGTTCTTTGGAAGTTTAGTAACAACTTCACATTATTCATCCTATAACATATAAAAATTTTAACAATTAATTTTTTTTATCTTTAAAATAAAAACTTTATTGTAAAAAATATTAATAGACCAAATTCTATCGTCATGTGAGTCGTCACTAAAAAGTCGTTATAAAAAGTTAAAAAATAAATTTTTAGAAATAATTTTTAAAAATATTGTTAATAAAGTCATTTTTAATGATAAAACATTTTTTTTTAAATGTTTATTTTTTTATATAAAAATTTGATCCCAAAAAAAGTAGTAATTCATTACTACCTGTCAAATTTTGTCTCTAAAAATACAATAACATTTTTGACAATTAAAATATTTCGTTTTTAAAAATAATTTTATTTTTAAATTTCTTTTTAAAATTTTAATTTATTGTAGTGTTATCTCATAACATTTGTCATGTTATTTTTCAAAAATTAACAAAAAAAAAAATAAAATTAAATTATACCATTTTAACTAATAAAAATTAAATTAAGACATTCATGAACTTGTCTCAAAATCATTGAATAATTTTTCTATTGACATTTTTTTTTTATCGAAAAAAAGAAGGTTCTATCGGGAAATTATATAATCCGTAAGCTATGGTCCCAAGTAATCAATTGCCGGTCTATTGACATTTGCTTTTTTCTATGTAGTCATTGTCGTACATAAGATAAACTACGATTCATATATAAGTGTTTTTTTTTTTTTTTTTTTTCACTCCAACTTTGAAGCCGTCGTCCTTGACCTCTACGTAATAATATTCTTATTATAATTAAGATTATTATAAAAATAATTATGTCTTTAAATTAAAACTTTTACTTAAATAATCATTGATTAAAAATAGGAAAATAGGGTGAATTACACTAACGGTCTTTATAATCTGAAATTTGTGTCACTTTAATTCTTGACTTTTCAATTGTAATACATTAGATCTTAAATTTTAAATTTTATTTTAAAGAAGGACAATTAATGATACCATTGAATTTTTCAAGAGCAAAATCATCAATTTGATAAAATATAAACTAATTTGACAAAAAAAATGTCAAAATAATATTTTAGAATTTTTAAAAATTATTTCTATTCCCTAAAGATAAAATTATGTAAAATTAATAAATCTTTTAGACATTTATTTATTTATTTATTTTACCAAATTAATTTTTATTATGTGCTTAGATGATGATCATGTAAAATTAATTTTTAAAAATTAACCATGTAATTTTTATTAATTTTTATCAATTTTAAATAATTTTATCTTTGGTGGATAAAAATAATTTTTAAAAATTTAAAAATATTTTTTGACATTTATTTTTGTCAAATTAGTTTATATTTTATCAAATCGACGATTTTGTCCTTAAAATTAAGTAATGGTATCTCCAATTGTCTTTATTTAGAAAAAAAATTCAAAATTCAGGATTAAATATGTCACAATTAAAAAGTTAAGAATTAAAGTGATACGAGTCCTAAACTATAGGACTGTTAATATAATTTGCCTTTAAAAATATTAGCCTTTTGAGTTTGTTCTGAAATTTTAAATTGAGAAAGTAAAGAAAACAAAATAATAGCCACCAAACAAACACCCTATTTTTATTTTTATTTGAAGTACACCTACTAAAAATATGTATTTTTCAAATTTTAAACTAAATAAATTATAAAAAAAAAAAAAAAAAAAAACAAACAAACAAAAACAAATGGTCACCTACTTTCTATTAGTTTTTAGAATGGAACAGTTTGTCTCCAGTTTAATTATAGGACTAGACATTGCTAATCAAGCCCATATAGTCTATGAATTCTGCTTCAATCATTTAAGCCGTTCAATTTTTAGGCCACATACGTAGATCATCCAAAAAAAAAAAGAGTTAATTCAATATATGTAACTAAATAATTTTATAAAATGTATCTTTTCAAAATTATATGATTTTTTTTTTGGAATGATCTACACAAAGCTACTTAAAAAATAAATGACTTTGATCATCAGAACGAAATCTGTGGAAGCTACCACAGACCTGAACAGTGGTGTCCAGTCAATAACTGGACCGGAGACAATCATTCCCTTTTGGGATTAGTTCTTCTCTTTTCATACTTTTATTCTGCTAGCAAGTGTTGTGTGTAGAAAATCATAGAAAGCTACCTTTTCCAGGAAGATTAAAGCATCCAATCTGCCCTCTATTAACATCTTTGTAACCACAAGTCCCACCCTTAGCTTCACAAGCCATGCAAGCAGGTATCCTCCATGTCAGCATAAGATCATCACTAAGATCTCCCGGATTCCGGTACCGGTAAACCGTGTACTTTACTGGAGCCGAAACCCTAGACATGTTCCGGCAACCCGGAGGCACATAAGAACTTCCGGAAACTACTACGGTGTAGTTAGGGTTAGTGCTGAGGCAATAGATTGGCAACGATTGAAAGTCGTACCAGCTGTCCGATGAACAGTTGAGGAACGTGATGTTCATCGGAAAAGCTGATATGAACGGTGATCTGTAAAGGTTGAAGCTTTGGAGCCTCTTGGGGATGCAGAAATCTGGGTCGTTGATGTAAATCCATTTATTGGTGTAGTCGATTCTCTTTACGATGAATTTACCGGCGAGTGGGAGGGTTAGGATTGTTTGGTTGTTGTGGTTGCATGAAAGACCAAAGCCTGGAACTCCACACCGGCTGTCTTGAAGGCTTGTTAGGTGGAAAGGGAACCGGACCATCGGTCTGAATTGGCATGAGGTAGGTTGGCAATCAGGGTCTGATAAAGCTGTGTGGGTGGTGGAGAAGAAGAAGAAGAAGATGGTGAGGAGCTTGAAAGTCTTCATTTAGGTTGTGAAACAGACATGCAAAATTTTCAATTCATTTTAGTAGGTTCATATGGGTAAGGATTGTGTGAGGTTCACAGGATACTAGTTTTGAAGCCTTGGACCTTTTTTGCACTAGGACAAAATTTACTTCACCTCTTTGTGATTTGAGTTTGAAATACTTTATTTTCTTATAGTTTGACACATCTATAAAAAGACTCATAATAATTTTAAACTAAATTGCAACGAATAACTTGTTAATAACATACGTGAAATGGCACTCCTATCCTTATTTTTTCTTCTTTTATTTATAATTCTTTTGTTTTCTTTCTCACTCTTCTACTGTACATGTATAATTCTAACTTGATTAACACTAATTCAATTTATCACAAACTAATCCCCAATTATTAATTATCAATTCTAATTTTACCTTTTTAACTTAATTTTTATTTAATTTAATTAGTGATACATATATTCACTATACATACAAATATATACATATATGAGGAGGACAAAACCTAGATAAATTTGTTGCAACGCATTATACTGAAGGGAGGATCTATTTACACACCATGAATTCTCTCAATACACACTATTTAATCATTAAATTCATATGACAATACTATTTTCAAGTTAAATGACTATTAAGAACAATATGAATATATATATATATGTATATATACTCATTCAAGTAATTCACATATGAAAATACAAATCTCTATTTACACACCATAACTTGTACACTATATCTCTTGAAACAAATCTCTCATCTAACACTATTCATCTTCAACATTATAATCTAACACACTACACTTATTATCTTCGCTATTATAATCTTCACAATTATTTTCCAAACTCAAAACATTAATGCTTGTGAAGATTTAGGATTTTAAAAATATTGAAATCAATTGATTTTGAAGATTTGCACACTATACATGACACTCATATTGTTGATTTGGAACAATACACCAATGAAAATGTCAATTTACTTTTTTGTTTATATCGTTTATATAGAAGATAGCTTGTTCATTTGTCAAGTATTCAGACAACCAGAGTTGAACATTTATAAAATGTTTAATTATTTATATTTTTGTTCAAATTATTAAAATTGATCAAATATTAAATATTCATATATAAAAAATTGAACATTTCAATTGTGGTGTGTACTAGTTTATTAGCTTAGGGTTAAAAAGGGAAAATTATGGTGTGAGCTGAGATATTTTTACAATCTAAAAATTATTATGGATATGTATTAAGTAATAGTGTGTATTGAGAGGATCGATGGTGTGTAGATAGAATTATTCTATACCAAAATCAATAGTGGGAGCAAGCCAAGTTAATTATATTACAAATACAAGCTGGTGAAAGATGAATTTCATTGCATAGAAGTAGAAAGATCTAAATAAACCAAAGAGAGAGAGAGAGAAGCAAATGGCAAATGCAAAGAGAAGAGATTGGGAGAGAGAGAGAGAGAGAGAGAGAGAGAGAGAGAGAATAGGCAACACTTACAATATATGATTAAAAAAAAAAAAAAAACCCAGTGGACAGTTTATGTACCTCAAAAAAAAAAAAAAAAAAAAACCCTAAAATCTTGAGTCAAAAAATGAAAAACAAAAAATACCCAAAAACAAAAACCCTCTGATTTTTAGCAAGACCCAATGGTGGGAGCATCTTAATTGTTTGGTTCTGTTTTTTTTTTTTTTTTGATCGGCAAAAAAACTTTATTGATGTTAAAGTCAAGTACAAAGTACAAAACGAAAACAAACAATAAAGAAAAGGGAAGTGCAAAAGCATCACAATGAGCAAAATCATCCAAACTAGATTGGCACCAAAAAGCCCATCCTATCATTTGCTAGCACTTCCAGAATTGGTGAGGAACCAACAAGAAACAAAACAAACACAGACACAGCAGACATGCCAAATTACATAAGCTCAACAGTACATACGCCTCCTAAACTATTACTGGGTAGCAGAAACAAAACAAGCATACTACAACAGACACACCAGCAGCAAACACACCAACATATCAGCAATGTAACCCAGAACAGAGGCCAACACATTACAAACCAGCAAGACAGGCTAGACCAGCACTACCTGAGACAAAACCCAGTCCATACCATAGACCAACACAACATCTGGGCTGATCCAGACCAACACAGACCAATATAACAGGCCAGCAGTGCAATCCATCCCAAAACATGACAGAGAGCAGTGGAATAATACCAGCATACTGAACACTAACCCCAGCAACACTCCAGCAGATTCTTCAACACCACTCCCAGCTATACTCCAACAGATATGCCAACACTTCAGAGCACTCCTAGCCACATTCCAGCAGACTTGCACAGCAAACTTCAGAACAATAACTCAGCATAGCACTCAGACTCCATCACAGTGTAACACACCACACCCCGACATTACAAACATCTTCTAACTTGCTGAATATTATACACATAGTCAGTCACTGTGTGGCCTTGCCCAATTGTATGAGCTTTCATCCAATGTGCCACTTTAACTTTAATAAGGTCACAGAGATCGTCCCAGGGCATTTGCAACCCATTGAATAGATAGTCATTCCTACACTTCCAAATCGACCAAAGGCTAGCACACAGGATAGCTCTCCAGATTTGCTTTTCCTTTTTTCTAAACTTCCACCCCAACCACCATTGCATTAGCATGACCACTGAGCTAGGGGTAACCCAATGCAAACCCCACCACTTAATTAGATGGGACCAAACTTTCCAAGCAAAAGGGCATAGTAATAGGACGTGATCAACTGCTTCAACCTCATTTTGGCATAACACACAGGCAGAGTTTACTGTTGCACTAACAATACCAAGCCTACATAAGTAAGCAGATGTCTTTAACCTCCCTTTCCAAGCCAACCAAGAGAAGAATTGGGCTTTAGGAGGGGAAGGGTTGTGCCATATTAGGTTAGGAATTTCCAGATTAGGGCCAAAGAGAGATTCACACCATGTGACAGCACTATGGACACTAAACGTACCCATACCATCAGAGTTCCACCATAGCGTATCTAGTGAGTCCAATCTCAATGTAGGGCCCTCACCTAAGGCAACCTTTAAACGCTGAAGTTCCTCTTCCTCCCAAGCTAATAAGGGCCGTCTGAATTTGAGATCCCAGTTGTTGTGCTGACGAGATCTATTCATCTGCATATTCAGTGTGATGCCTCTATCCTCGGATAAATAGAAAAGTCTAGGAAATTGTGACTTCAGACACCTGGTTCCCATCCAGTTATCCACCCAGAAACTGATTCTGTCCCCATTTCCAATCTTGATTTCAATATTTCCCAAATAATAATTTACCAAGCTGCTATTAGACCCACTAACAGAGATAATGTCACTCCAAACTCTTGAGATGTGATTTGCCTCCACCTGAAATGGGAACCATCTACCCCTTTCAGATGAATATTTGCTGCAGATGACCTGTTTCCGTAATGAACTGTCTTCCTTGCCAAACCTCCACCACCACTTAGCAAGTAGGCCATTATTCAAGATTTGTAAGTTTCTTATTCCCAATCCACCTTGTTTCTTATCCATGGTTAACTCCTTCCATTTTATTAAATGAATTTTCCTTTTCACATCCGAATCACCCCACAAAAAAGCTGCTTGGATCTTGTCTAGTTCTTTTGCTACCCCCCTAGGTAACCTAAAAAGGGACATATAGTAAACAGGAAGTGAAGATAGGACAGATTTGATTAATGTGATTCGGCCCGCAAAAGACAGGAGCCTCCTCTTCCATCCGGACAATTTCTTCTTAAAGTTGTCCACCACAGGTTTCCATGTGGCCCTCCTAGATGGATTGGCCCCTAGAGGCAAGCCTAGATACTTGAATGGAGTCTTCAAATATGAACAATGCAGTCTTGTAGCAAAGCTTTGCACACATTCCTCTGACAACCCAACTCTACAAACCCCACTCTTGAGAAAATTGATCTTCAACCTAGATATGATCTCAAAGCACCGAAGAATTCTCTTGACCGTTAGTACTTCAGACCACTCAGCTTCACAAAAAATGATTGTGTCATCCGCGAATTGAAGATGGGAGATGTTGATGTTATTTGACCCAATTATTACTCCTTTGATCAGGCCCAGCGTTTTTGCTCTTGCAAGGAGTAGATTCAAACCCTCAGCCACCATAGTGTATAAGAAAGGTGATAATGGATCACCTTGATGAAGCCCTTTTTGAGGGCAGAATTCATTAGTGGGTGAGCCATTAACCAACACAGAGATTCTGGATGAGGATAGGCAGGAGTGAATCCAAGTCACCCACTTAGCACCAAACCCAAAGTTCGAGAGCATGTGAAGGAGATATGCCCAATTGACTGAGTCATATGCTTTTTGGAAGTCTAACTTTAAAATCAGTCCCTTCCTTCTTGATTTTTTCCACCAATCCACCACCTCATTGGCTATCAAGACACCATCCAGGATATTTCGCCCCCCTAAAAAAGCAGATTGAACCTTATCTATAACAGTAGGAAGCACCTTTTTCAATCTATTAGCAAGCACCTTGGATAAAATTTTGTAGGAAGAATTTATAAGACTGATAGGTCTGTAATCTTGAATGCCTAGAGGATTGTCTGTTTTAGGGATCAAAGTAATAAATGAGCTATTCAGACCCCCAACCAAACTGCTGTTCACAAAGAATTCCTTGATAAAATTGATGACATCATGCTTCATAAATTTCCATCCTTTTTGAAAGCAAATCATGTTAAACCCATCCGGCCCAGGCGCCTTATTCCCATCACAGTCTGCCACTGCTGCCCAAATTTCAAGCTCTGAAATTTCCTCATCCAAGGTACTGAAAAACTGACTCTGTGTTATTCCCCTAAAGGGCCCTAAAAGTTTGGGTCGATATTGCCACTGCTCAGAGAAACTTTGCCGGAAGTGATCAAGCACAGCTTGCTTAACCTCAGAAGGTTCCTTTACTAATGCCCCATTCATGGACATGGAATCAATGGCTTTGGAATTCTGCCTTGTAGTAGCTGTAATGTGGAAGAATTTCGTATTTTTATCTCCCTTAAGAGACCAGTTCAATCTTGATTTCTGCAGCCAGATGCGTTCCATTATCGTTCGCAGCTTCCACACTTCACCTCTCGCCTCTTTTCGCTTCTTTCCCTCCTCCGCATCCAGATCTCTACTCTCCGCAATTAAATCTAGATTAGGAAGAGTCGCTTCAGCTTGTTTCAGTTTCAGGTCCATATTCCCAAACACTTCAAAATTCCACTGCTTTAGAAATTGCTTAAGGGCCTTCAACTTGATTTTCAGTTTGTAACTTGCCCAACCAACTACCTGAGTACCCTCCCACACAGTCTTCACTTCCTTAAGAAAAGATGGATGATAAACCCAAGCGTTGATGAAACGAAAAGGCTTGGGCCCCCAGTTTCTGTCATCCTCCATAAGGATAATTGGACAATGATCAGAGATGGATCTAGGAAGGCCCCAAGTTTTGTACCGGAACCACACCATCCACTCAGGTTCAAGAAGAAACCGATCTAACCGACTCCATCGCACCCCTTCCACGGAATTACACCAAGTAAATTTTCTTCCCAGCATAGGCATGTTAATTAGTGCTAGACTACTAATGAAGGTACAAAAATCAGCCATGCCCCGATCCCTCCTAACACAACCCTTCCTTTCACTGATTGATTTGATTTCATTAAAGTCCTCCCCTATACACCAAGGTTTGGGATACATAGCCTTAAGATTGAGCAAATAGGTCTAGAGGTTTCACCTAGCAATCACATCATTAGGTGCATACACATTCACTATCACACATTCCAAGCTATTAAATAATTTACCTGATAATAAGAGAGAGCTCCTGTTGCATCAGCAGGCATGGAGAGAAAAGACGTCAGGCTTCCACACACACAACAAGCCTCCAGCACTCCTATTTGCAGCCATACTCATATAATCAACCAGGTCATAGGGCCAAATAGACTTCACAATCTGTTCTGAAATGTTGGCTTGTTTTATTTCTTGTAACAATACCATATCTACTTTCCTTTCTTTGATAACTTCTCTGATTCTTCTCTTCTTCTCAGACCTACCAAGACCTCGAATGTTCCAAGAAAGTATCTTCATAAGGGTTTATTTTCACTCGTGAGCCACCCAAGAATCTAGAGCTAAGCCCCTACCCCATCACTCCTAGCAGCAGCTTGCTCCATGTCATTCTCCTCCATTTCGATTATCTTCTTCGTAATTTCAACCTCCGAACCTTCAAAATCAATGCCCAGACTTTTCCCAACCTGAATTGTAGCTTGAGCCTCTTTTAACAGCATAGCTTGTTTGTTTGAGGTACTGGAATGAGAGATTGAAGAAGAAATAGCAGCTGCAGCTGCTCTGAATATAGCCCCCCTTTGAAATCCCTCTTCATCACTAATTTCCGCTGCTTTGGCCTACTGTTTCCTTTACTCCCATGACCGGAAATCCTCTGTCGAGGGGCTTTAAGTTGAGTGTCAAACTTAAGACCTACAGCACCTCCTTCAGAGACCACCTGCGTTGGAAAAGGGGTTAACTCTGGAATCTCAATAAAGCTGCGACAGCCAGGTTCCAGCGTAGCCTGCCCGTATGCGGCTTATGCAAAAGACCATGACATTGGGCTTGATCAAGGACCACTTCTAAATGAATGCTGGGACATTGAGGCCCATTACCACTTAAGCTTTGTAAAAGCCCAACAACACCCAGCCTAGCCTCAACTCCTCCTCCTGAGTTTGCAACGCACTACCCTTGCTGTGGGCTTGCTTCTTTCGTGACGCTCTAGCCCACAGTGACTTCAACATGTTGACTTATGCTATCACTACAGCCAGCTGCTGTATCAGGCATGCTACCCTTGAGCCTCGTGCACTGACTCCCTTCTACTCTATTTCTTACAGCGTTGTAGGTCTCCTCTACGACAGATACAGCCACCAGACTGCTATCTACTCCCTCAGGCGCTACCTCTAATCTGACAGTCCCGATTACAGCTCTTGACCCATCCTTGTCATAGGCCACCCCATCCTGAGGTTTCCTCACGTCATTCCCAGCTACTGCCCTTCCTCTGGTACAGTTGGAAAGTTGATCACCGCCGGTGATGCCATGAACAGAAACATCCCTCGCCTTGTTGCTAATACCAGTAACAGAATCGCAGGGAGGCCCTGACTCTTCACTTACTCTGATTGAGTGAATTAAGCCCCCCAAAGTTCACCAATCTTTATGAAATTAGCCCTATTCCAAAGAGTAGGTGGTAAGCCATAGCAGTTTAGACCCACGTATCGCTCTTGCTCAATCATCATTCCCCCCCCTCCATTCCACCACCGATTCACACCATTCGTGTACCCAATCCTTAAGATTCTGCAGGCCTCTGGTTCTGCCTTCTGGGGAAGAGAAGACTAGGTATGCAACTCTCCCACCACCTTCCTTCACTTTCACATCAATGAAGCCTCTGTTACGCATCTCCTGTTCAAGATCAGAGCAGTGATAGTGAGGCTAGAGTTTTACGATTACACTATCATACAACCAGCCATTGCCATACTCCTCCGCAGTCACCGAGAGAGAGCTGCCCCTTGTTGCTATACCCCATTTCATAGCCTCCGCATAGGACAACCCTTTTGTGCGGGGTACATCCCCTCGCAGCCACCTTTTTCGCGTTTCCACTGGTGGTGGATGTGGAACATCAGCTTGTGGTCTGACTGGGCATACTCTCTTTGTGAATTCAGCACGCTTGACCTTCAAAGCTCTGTCATCACACCAGATATCATGGGCTTTTTGGATGGCCATTTCTGCTGCCACTGGGCAATTATACTGAACGAAGCCGAATCTGGTTCCCGCTAAGTGCCTCCTCTTGCGAGAAATGTAAACATCAATGACGACCCCAAATTTTGTGAACAACTCATACAGGCCTTTTGGATGCATTGAGGCCGGTAAATTATCGACAAAAACACTGTGAATTTCCCCTTTGAATGTGATTTGCCACCTGAATGTTTCTGCCGGAAGACTGGGCTCCACCCTTCCAACTTGACCCCATACTGCTCCATCCTTATTTTGTTGGAGTAGGATTGCTTGATAAGATAGAGAAAAGAAAGAAGAGATCTGTTAGAGCTATTAAAAGAGTGGAGAGATGATAATTCTTCTTGTATTGATTTGCAAAATCCTTAACACTGTATTTAGTTAGGAAATTTAGGAAGAGATTTAGAAAGGGAAAGAGAAAATGTAGGTGAAATTATGTGAAATGTAAATATATTTTATTCACGTTTCACCCACTTTTTTCCTTTTCCTTTTCATTTCCAAATCTCTTATCAAATTCTCCAACCAAACACAACGTAAATGATTTCCAAAATCAAGCGCACAACCTCGTCAAGCTTGTTGTGTTGATTTGATTCTTGCCAATCAATATAGAAACAGTATCGGAATCACCATATAGGGAGTTACGAGAAAGGTAGAAGAGGCGTTGAGGGTGGTTTGGGAGGGAAAAAGAAGTGGCGATGGTGGTCAGGAACTAAAGTCGTCAGTAACAATCGGGGAAGCAAACAAAGATTATGGTAGTGCTTGAAAATAGAAGAAGGAGTAGTGGCAGTGGGGCTTGGGTAAATCAGGTGGCTGGGAGTGTGGGCAGGTTAGGTTTTTTTAGGGTTTAAATGAAGAAGATGAAGATCAAGGGTAGAAATATCTTTTTGTATTTTAATTTCACTCTCATTTCAAAAAAAAATAAATTATACTCACTCTCATAATTGGCAAGTGTAAAGCATTGGGGTTGAATTTTGAGGGAAGTGAAGTTGACTTAGTAAAGAAGATTATTCAATTGGAGGAAGATGATGGGGCAAGAATGGCAGCGGCGTAGAAAGCAGGTGGTGCTTAGTGCAGCAAGAAAAGGGGATTGTAGGTGTATTGTGAGTTTTCATAATGAAGATCTTATCATGGAATGTGAGAGGGCTTGGTAGAGTAGAGAAAAGAAGAAGGATTAAGAATTTCTTAAGAGAAAAAAGGGTGGATATGGTGTTGCTTCAAGAAACAAAAAAAATCAGATGTTGAGGAAAATTTTGTGAGATCTTTGTGGCCGATTGACTCAATGGAGTTTATGCCAGTGGATGCCGAAGGTAGTGCAGTGCGGGTGGTCTATTGTGCATATGGAGACCAAACGTGTTTGCTTTAAAGGAGTGTTGCAGCTCCAGGAGGTTTGTGCTTATAGCAGGTATGATTCACTCTAGTCTTGATTGTGTAATTGCTAATGTTTATGCTCCTAATGAAGGGTTGGATAGAAGGCACCTTTGGGAGGTTTTGTCTAGGTTGAAAGAATCATTCCCTAGACCATGGTGCTTGGGTGGCGATTTCAATGAAGTATCATCCATAGTAGAGAGGAAAGGATGCCTTAGGCAGAGTAGAGGAATGCATGAGTTTAACAGTTTTATTAACAGCATAGAGCTATTGGATATGCCAATGTCAGGGAGGCAGTACACTTGGGGTAATTCCCAGAATTGGAGCAGGATTGACAGGTTTTTAGTAAACCCAGAATGGTTGGAGTGGTTCAGATTTAAGGTGTGGGGTTTACCTAGGATACTATCTGATCATTGCCTTATAGTATTGAAGGAGGATGAGAGAGATTAGGGTCCCAAACCTTTCAGGTTTATCAATGCTTGGTGTCACATCCTATGTTTTCAAAAGGGGTTAAAAAGATCTGGAACAATACACAGGTGGAAAGGTGGGCTGGTTTCATTGTCATGGCCAAGCTGAGAGCATTGAAATTGGGCTTGAAAAAATGGAACACTGAGGTGTTTGGGAATGTTGAATCAAAAATTAAAGATGCTGAATTAGAGTTACATTCCATTGATCTGTGGGCTGAATCTAGAAATCTCATTGAGGAAGAAGTTGCTAGGAAAAAAGAGGTAGTAGGTCTGGTTTGGAAATTTAGGAAGAGACAAGAGTGGATATGGCTACAGAAATCAAGGCTGGACTGGGCACTAAAAGGGGACAAGAATACACGGTTCTTCCATGTCATGGCAACAGTGAGACAAAGCATGAACATAATTAATTCACTGAAGATTGAGGAGAATTTATTAGAAGAGCCAAGGGAGATTAAACAAGCAGCATATAACCATTTCAAGGAGCATTTTGATGAGAAGTGGAGGTTCAGGCCTAGAATTGGTGGACTATGATCAGGTAAGGAACTACTGGAAAAAGACTTTTCTGAGGTAGAAGTGTGGAGGACAATAAAAGAGTGCGATGGTAATAAAGCTCCCGGACCAGATGGCTTGAACATGATCTGTTTTCAGAAGGGGTGGACAGTGATGAAAAAGGATTTAATGCATTTCATGCATGAATTTCATAGAAACAGCAGATTGGGGTATGGAGTGAACTGCTCCTTCATTACTTTGATCCCAAAAAAAGATCGCCCATCATCTCTTGGTGATTACAGGCCAATTAGCTTGATTAATTCTGTGTATAAAATTTTGTCCAAGGCATTGGCAAACAGATTCAAGCAAGTGTTGCCTACTATTATTGATCATGTTCAATCTACTTTCATGGGTGGAAGAAACATCATGGATGGAGTTCTTATTGCAAATGAGGTTATGGATTGGTGGAAAAAGTCTAAGAAAAAGGGTCTAATCCTAAAGTTGGATTTTGAAAAGGCATATGATTCGGTAAATTGGAATTTTTTGCTTCACATGTTAGAGAATTTTGGCTTTGGTTTTAGATGGATTGAGTGGATTAAAGAGTGTATTTCTTCATCAAGGGTATCTGTGCTTGTGAATGGCTCCCCAACTGCCGAGTTCTGCCCAAAAAGAGGGTTAAGGCAAGGTGATCCACTCTCACCTTTTCTCTTTAATGTTGTAGCTGAAGGTCTTAACATTTTAGTAATGAGAGCAAAGGAGTTGGGAATTGTTAAAGGGATGGAAGTGGCCTCTGGGAGGATCAATATTTCCCACCTTCAGTTTGCGGATGATACTATATTTTTATGTGAAGCAGAGTGGTTAGAAGTTGTGGCAATTAAAAGATTATTAAGATGTTTTGAAGTAGTGTCTGGGTTAAAAATAAACTTCCATAAAAGTGTAGTGTGTGGAGTGGGTATGGAAGATGAGATGGTGCAGGAGTTTGCTGCTAAACTTAACTGTTTCTGTCAAAAGCTCCCTTTGAAATATTTAGGTCTACCACTTGGTACTAATCCTAGTAGAAGACAAACTTAGAAACCAATTATTGACAAGGTTAAGAAAAAACTGATAGGGTAGAAAAGAAGATTTTTGTCATTTGCAGGTAGAGTGGTCCTTATAAAATCAGTGCTCTCCTCATTACCCATTTATTACATGTCACTATTTAAGATCCCAGAATGTATTGCTAATGTTATTGATAGTTTGCAATTAACGCTCTTGTAGGGGGATAGTGAAATTCGAAGAAAAGTTCACTTGGTTAAATGGAAGGAAGTCACAATGAACAAGAAACAAGGGGGTCTGGGAATTAGAGATTTAAGGTTGGCAAATTAGGGTTTGTTATTAAAATGGTGGTGGAGGTTTGCGTTGAATGAGGGAGCTTTATGGAAAACAGTCGTGTGTAGTATCTATGGTTCTATAGGAGGGAAGTGGATGCCACCGGTTGTAAAGTCAGGTTATGTATCTAAAATCTGGAAAGGTATAGTGGGCTTAGCACATATTAACCCTGCTTTGCTTAACTTTTATTTGGAAAAGATGGAAATTACAATTGGTAATGGTAGGAGGATAATGTTTTGGGTTAATGCTTGGAAGGGGGAATCCAGTCTTAGCTTTCAGTTCCCTAGACTTTACCAGTTAAGTGCAGAAAAAAAGATTTCATTGAGTACGATGCTATCCAGGAAAGATTTGGCTAAGGAGTGGTGTTTTAGCTTTAAAAGGCCCCTGCATTCTTGAGAAGAAGATGCAACTGCAAGACTCATTTCTTTGCTTGGTGTTGGTTCCTATTTACATCTGGAGCAAGGTGATTCGATGAAATGGAAGGCAAATCAAACTGGGGCGTTCAAGGTAAGCACTACTTATAAATGGTGTGAGTTGGGGAATGGTACATCATCGAGTTCTACGGGTCTAATATGGAATACTTTCGCTCCACCTAAATCCAAGTTCATTACCTCGTTAGCATGGAAAGGAAGATTAAAGACAGTAGAGTTTCTGAGTAGAATTGGAGTGTTGAGGGGTAATGTTGATTCATCTTGTGTATTCTGCAAAAAGGAAGTGGAGTCTCGGAATCATATTCTTCCTTTTTGTCCCTTTGTCTGGGAAGTCTGGTCAAGTATTATGCATTGGTGGGGGGTACCATGGGTGGTTCCAAGGTCGATGGAAGGGTTGTTACAATGGTGGGTGGGCTGGAAATTTAGGAAAAAGGAAGGTCAAGTTTGGAGAGTACTTCCGGCTGCTGTGATTTGGTCAATTTGGAAATGCAGGAATGATTGCTTATTCTCTGGTATCCAACCTAACCTAGTGGAATTAAGTGATCTCATTAAAGTAAGAGTAGCTCTGTGGTGGAAATCCTCTGATCCAGTTTGCCTATTTTCTGTCACAGATATTGCTTTTAATATACAGCAGATTAGGAGATGTATTAAGTGATGGGTTCTAGTGTATAAAGTAGAGTTCGATGAGATGCTGCTCAGTGAATTGTGGGGTGAAGTAGTGGAGGTGTTAAGCTGAGGATGGGTTCTGGTCTGTTAGTGTATTTCTGATCTTTTCTGGTATTTCTGCTCTTGTTGCTGGGATTTCTACTATGCTGATGTTCTCAGTTGATAATTATGCTTGCTGGTATGGGTTGGATGTTCTGCTCAGTCAATAGTAGAATTGGTATGGTGTCTAACAGAAACAATGGTTCAGTGGGCCTACTTGCTATAGACACCCCATTTTTGACTGTCCTCAAGACTTGGACGTCATCGTTTGAACACTCGATGATCATCCATGCTCGTGTTCGTTTTGAGTTTCTAAAAGTCTCGGTTGTGCGCCTTGCCTTGGAGCCTCTCAACTTGTCTATTTTGTACTTGGTTGTGGACCAAAAGCTTGTGGCTTTGTTTCTGAGGGAAGGGGGTGGCCTGATGGCCAGCCCTACAACCCATCGGCCAGGCCCCGTGCCCATCGGCCAAGACCTCTTTCCATCGGCCATCAGTGGTGGCCGGTCGGCACCTTTAATGGCCGGTCGGCCATTTTTTTGGCCGAGGCCCCTTTTTCTGCTTTTGTAGATATTTTTCTTCGAGCTGGTGCCAGCTGTTGATCACTTTGTGTATCCTCCATACACATGTATGGATGGATTCACACAAGCTTTAGCTTGTCAAGGAAGCTTTAGCTTGTGTTTTTCTATATAAGGGGAGGCCCTCCCCCTTCTCCAAGGTTATGAAATTTGCATTAGAGACAAGATATCTCTCTCTCTATATCTCTCCCTCTCTCCATATATTTGCACTTGTTTGTGCCTTAAAGTGATTTTTCTTCACACTTTTGCACTAAAGCACCTAGTGAAACACCTTCACTACTGAGCTGAGGTTCTTGGAGGTTGCATTTGAGTGGTTTAAGCTTGGTTTTTGCCTCTGAAGTTGCTGTTCTAAAGTTGTTCTTCAAGGGTGAGTCTCTAGCCTCTTTAAAATTTTGTTGTAGTTGCTTACTTAGCCATATTTGCATGCTTCTTTTGGCTTAGCTTTCAACTGTAAAAAGTTCTCTTTTCAAGTGCTTAAAGTGTTTGTTTGAGGCACCTTTGGTGTTGGGGGTGGTCTACCCCCTTTTGTGCCTTGTTTGGCCTTGTTTTGTGCCATCCTTTTAGGCCTTCGAGATCACCTTTGTTTGGCCTCTTCACCACTGAAATCCAGTGGATTTTCAGTGGTAGAAATGTGGTTTTGAAGCCCAAAATAAGAGAAGGTTGTCCCCCCTCATTTTCCTTTGTTTGCTTGTGTCGATGGCTCATCAAAGTAGCATGTCTTTCTAGCATGTTTTGGTCCTATCTCAGCATGTTTTTGGTGTTATTTTAGCATGTTTTAACTCTATTTTGTCTTGGTTTGATTGCCTCTTTCATGCTTTATACCCTTGTAGTGCAATCCTCCTTATAGCCTTAACATGCATCATGCTTTGGACCATCATTCTAGCATGTTTTTGGCTTCACTCCAGCAAGCTTTTACTCATGTTTTTCCATGCTTAAGCTCTGTTTTAAGTTGTTTTGGTCATGCATGCCTTGCTTTGTATAGCCATAGTGCAATCTTGCTCACTAGCTTTGAGTTTCCAAGTCACTAGCATGCATTGCTTGGGCTATTTGCATGTTTTGACATCATTTGGCATGATATTTTAGAGCATATAGTGTTGTCACACTTCCATGTTTTTCACTTTTTAAGTGCTCTTGAGAGTTGCACTTTCATGCCTTGTTTGTGAGCCATTACATGAGCATCATTTTCTTGCCTTTTAAGCCATCATTTCAGATCATTTTGGCCAATGTTTGGCATGATTGAGGTCTGTCCATATTTGGTTTAAGTCCATTGAGCATGTATTGCATGCCTCTTGTGAGACGCTCTTTACTAGCTTTGTTGTTCTTGGCCTCTGAGCATGCCATGCATGCATTGTTCATATGCTAGAATATTGTGCATGCATTGCATTGTGTTTGCATTGTTGTTGCATTGCATTGCGTTTGGAATGGGTGTTAATCCAAACACGAGGAACGAGTGGCATTTCATACTTGAAGTGATGAAACGCGTCTCATTTCTCGGTCGCCGACCCTCTTGATCAAATATGATAGAGGTGGAGGCCCTTATGTGTTTTCTGTGCATTCATTGACATTGACTTGTGCAAACTTGGCTCATCGGTCATCGTGCATTACGATGCTCGGTTGGTGGCCCGAGAGTCGAGTACCGCACTCATTTGAGCTTGAGAAATGATAGGGAGGGTGGTTGTGCATACATACCATGCAAATGCACTGCCATGCCCTTATTTGTGCTCTGTTGCAGCAAAATGAGAAATTGCAGGAAGCAGTGGCCGACCGGCTATCAGAGCTGCCGATCAGCCACCAAGTCTGCCGATCGGCTATCAAAATTGGTCGATAGCCATAAACTCTAGCCGATGGCCACCCCTCTTGGCCGACCATCCATCAGCATATTCCTAAGGTGGGTCAGAAGCATCTTGGAAGTTGGCACAATTTTCAGAAGTCCAAAAGAGTGCAAACAAGAGGCATCATGAGGCACAGTAATGGATTTCCGAGCAAAGCCGACCGAGCATGCATATCCTCCTTGCTTCTCGAGGCCATTTGTTTAAATTGCTTAGTTATTTTGTAATTATTTAATTAAGTGTTTAATTAATTAATTCGGTTTGTACTTAATTAGCTTAGATTAGCTAGTTGTTCAAATTCAATTTGTGTTGTGTAATAATTAGTCTAATTAGATTATTAGATTAGTTAAGTAGCTTAGCTTAGCTTAGCGTAGCTAGCTTGTATTATTTATTCGGACCCTCCGTTGAGAAGGCAAAATGTTGCAATAAGCGTGCGTGTGTGTGATGCATGCCTTCCAATCCCATTTCTTTCTCCTTTTTACTTATCAGCTTTCGATGGTTAGTTTAGGGCATATTTCAATTAGCATACCTTATGCTTACATGTTTGCATCCATTCATCAGTCTTGCATACACCAGGCTCGGCGCATCATACAAACTGCATTGTATTTCAATACCAATTTGAATATATGTTATCTAGTTGCATTCACATGACATCTTAGAATAGTCGAGCCTATCTTAGTTGCATTTTGCATGTGTTGCATTAGGCATTGTTAACATGGCTAGGATCATGCATTGATTACTAACTAGCTTTTGTTTTGGCTCGGAGTACACTGTGAGTGTTTATGCTTTAGCATCCTTGCATGTGTGTAAGTGACTACCATGATAGCATGCTTGCCATGAGGCTATTTGCTTAAGTGTTAAATTGTACGAATGCCTGTGGATGAAGGCTTCATTGCTTGAATTAAAACAATTCATCAAAATGTGAGTTTTAAGCCCACTTGAGAGTGGCAAAATCATGTTTTTCTAAGCCCACTTGAGGGTGGCAAATCCGCGACTTAGCCTACTTGCGAGTAACAACTCCAAACCATTTTCAATAACAAACATGAGATGTTTTGTTCCAATTCTTGCGATTGAGTCTATACTTGTATGTTGTGCGTATCACATAGTAATTCTAGATTAATAACCGGAATAAGAACACATGTGTTTTCAAAAACAACATATCATGTTAGTAGAGGCCGATCCTTTGATCGGGCGAGCGGGGGTGCTCATTTCATGACCTTCCCCTCTCGTACCCAAGTTCCCGAGCCGAGGCAACTTTGGTGATGATGGACACGTGGCCTTAGGCACGAGTCAGGGTTTCCTAAATTTTCCAAAACAAAATATTTAGGTGGCGACTCTGAAATCTAGCAAAGCAGTCCATGTTTGGCGCTTTTTGATTAAAATCGATTTTTCAAAATCGATTTTTCAAAACCAATTGCCGAATTTGGACTCTTTGGTGATTTATCAGTCTTACATTGCACTTTGTGAGATTAGATTCAGAACCGTGACAGGAGTCCGAACTGTAGTAGCTAGAATTACAATTTGCGCCCTCGCGCGCGGAGCGGAGTTCGAGGCGGTCTACACTTGCTGAGATGGAATCTGGTGTGGGTTGGGTCTGCTCAACTCTGTTTGGTTTGCTCAGCCAACAGTAGAATTGCCCAGGTCTTTAGTTCAATCGAATTCTGTGGTTGGAGAGTGGTGTGATGTGGTTGAGTTTTAGTGTGTTAATCTAATTCTGCTGCTGAGGAATGGAGAGTGGGTGTGCTCTGTCAGCTGCAGCTTTGGTGGATCTGAGGATTAGAAGTTTTTCAAGTTCTCAAGTTTGCATTAGTGGTTGCATTAGAAGTTACTCAGCTGGTAGTAGGAGAGTTGCTCATGAAAGAATTCCTTGGCTTCTGAAATAGGACTCAAAAGCTGATGATTTCCTGCTCATTGTTGTATCGTTCAAATATTGATCTCATGCTGATAAGGTCAATAATGCTTAATTAGAAGATCAAAGAAGGCATAACAGTATTGTGGCAGCAACTGTATTGTGCATTGTAATAGTGTCTGGGGTGTTTTTTGGTGTCTGAGTTAGTGGAGCAGCAGCAGCAGCATTGTGCTTTGTTACTTTGTAGCATTGTGGCAGTGACAACATGCTGCAACAGCAGTGTGGGTCTGCACCTTTTTATTTTTTCATTTTTCTTCTTTTCTCTTCCTTTGGCTTGTGTTGGTTCCTCTCCAACCTTTGTAGTTGTGCTAGCTCATGATTGAGCTTTATGCACTTCCCTTCTTTATTAATGTAATCTCATATGAAATGTATGTTGTTGTCATCAATAAAGTTTCCTTTTTGCTGATGAAAAAAAAAAAAAAAAAAGTGTTTACACCTTCTGTCTATTTAAATGGAAAAGTTAACAGTTATAGTTTAGTATGAAATCACAAGAAGTCATTCTACCTACATTCAAACCATAAGGAGGTAAAGTGTTCTTAACTAAAATCACAATGGGTAAATTGAATTTTGCCCTTTTGACTAAAAAATGAGCCTTGACCCAAAGGCAAAAAGTATTAGTATACACAGTATGGCACATGCCCGAATAAAGTGAAATTCGATCGGGACATGAAAAATGACTTCACGACCAATACCGATCACTTTGCTATGGTATATAATGAATTTCGGCCAAATTCCAATGTTTAGGCTTCCAATTTCACAATTTTGCTGTTTTTGAAAATAATTAATTCATTAATTACTTGGTTTAGACAAATCCATTTAAGGGCTAAGTTTTTTCTGGAATATTAATTTTTGGAAAATTCTACTATGCACACCTTATGAAAGGAGCATACATTATGTATCCCTAATTATGCCATTTTTTTCTTTAATTATGACCAAATTTTCTTTTTAATTATGACATTATTTTAGTTATGACTCATAAGATTTTTGATTATATCTCATATATTTAGTTATGACTTTTTTATTTTTATTTTTTGGTTATATTATTTTCTTCTTTTGTTATATTTGTCTTAATTTTTACTCTAGTTTTCAGATTTAAACTTAGAGTGCTGCTAGCACCCCATAAATTATTCTAGAACCCCCAATTTTTAACCTTTTTTTTTATTACAATAATAACTTCAAATAAAATTACTACAAAAGACATCATTAATTTTAAGACACCCCATCTCACAATTAAACTCACACACCTACTACATCATGAATTAGGGTTTATGAGAGCACCCACCCCCATCACCACTCATCTATCTTTCCAAAATCCCACCTTCAAAACCTGTCCACCCTCAAAACCTTGAAAATCCTTTTGCAGCAATATTCCGGTGGTAATGGTGGTAACCATTTGATTACCTACACTTCTCTTGCAATAATAATGAGTGAAATTTTTTTTTTTGGCAGCCATAACTCCATAAGATGAGAAGAGTACAATAATAAAAGTGTAGAGGAGGTTTATAGTTTTGATGTTATTCTTAACTCAGAGGAGATTGACCTTATAAAGGTAAGTTTCTTGAAAAAAAAATGGCAAAAATAATAAAATATGTTCATCATTTTTTCGAGACTGAACTCCCAAACATATGACCGAAATTCAGGAACACAGGTTCAAATATTGTTTATTTGTTCCAAAACAGGTAATCGAACATTATTCATAGGTTCAGACCTATTTTACTGATCACATTTTGAAATTTAATTTGTATTGTTATTTATTTTGGGATAATAACGAGTCAATAATTAAAATTCTTAATACTCGTAGAAATTTTATTTTTTCAAGTTCGGGAATACAAGTTCGAACATTACTTATTTGTTCAGGAACACATTCCCGAATATAGCTTATTTGTTCGAGAATGTAGGTCCGAACATGAAGGAAACTCGCCAATTTTGGGTACACTACAACTCTGTTTTGTTTGTGGCTCTCCCTCAATTTTCACCACACACACACCCACCCACCCATACCGCCACAGTCCCAAGACAAAAATAGAGAGAAGAAAGGAAGGATATGTTATGGTAGAAACGAGAGCACATCGAAAGGCTATACCATGTTAAACAAGAGTCGTTGATCAATAAGTCAGCATATCAAATGGCCCAAACGAGATTAAAAACAAAAAATAAAGATGTTTGTCTATCTGTCTCTCTCTCCTCCCCTCTCTTCCTCTCTCTCTCTCTCTCTATGTAGTAGTTAGTCAAAAGGTTATACCATGTTGTAGCTTATATGAACATAAACAGCATTCTTCTTTTTCTTCTTCGTGGGTTTTTAAAATGATGAAACTCTTCTTCTTCTTAGTGGGTTTTGTTAGGGTTTTTTTGGAAGAATTTTTTTTTTTAGGGTGTGGGGGTGTGAGGGGTGTGGGGGGTGTGCATTCAATGGGTGAAATGTTTAAGAATAATTTTGGTATTATTTGGAGGGGGGAAAGAAATTTTAAAAGTTTCAAAATTTATAAGTGGGGTTCCAAAGAAATGAGGAGTCCAAAATAATTCATAGGGTACTAATAGCACCACTCTTAAACTTAACTTAAATCTTTCTATTTTGGTAATTTTCATATGTTCATGTCCTCCAATCTTAAAACTAATTCTTTACCATTTTTCATCAAAATTAAAAGATCCTTTCTATGAGAAGATGGAGATGAGAAGAAAAAGGTACACCCCATAAACTAGGAGGCATACTCAGTAAACAAGAAGTTTGGTGGCCTTGGATTTAGAAAGACAGTAGAGAACAATGAAGCCTTACTTTGCAAGCGGTAGTGGAGATTTGCCAAGGAAAATAATGCTCTATAGAAGAGGGTTTTATGTGCAAAAAATGGTATTGATCATCCCTCATGGCTACCAAATTGCTCCACTTTCAAAAATTCCTCTCCTATTTGGAAATCTATACTTTCACTAGGAAGTGGCAACTCTATGGTTTTTAACCATTTCATTAGCAATATCAGGTTTAATCTTGGTGATGGCAATAGAATGATGTTTTGGATTGATAATTGGGCAATAGACATTCCTCTCTCTGTTCTTTACCCAAGACACTTCAATCTTGCAATAGACAAAGAGGCAAGTGTTAATCACATCCTAAGCAACTAAACATTTGTCAACCAATTAGTCTTGACTGTGGATTATAGAAAAACACTGAGGGCTTCGGAGGAGGAAGCACACTAGCAGATGACCTGCAACATTGCACACTCTGATGTCCTTAGATAGGGACACAATGATTCAATCACTTGGCTATCATCATCTTTTGGTGGGTTTACCTCAAGCTCTCTTTATTGTGCTTTTGAAAACTCTCTAAGTCTGCCACCATTTCCTATCATGAAACTCTGGAAATCTATTGCACCACCTAGAATCAAAGCTTTTGGTTGGCTTGCCTAGTGGAACCATATTGCATCCTCAGGCCTACTCTTCTCTAGGCACATTATTGCCTCTTCACCCCCATGCACATTCTGTGACAGTAATAAAGAAACTACAAATCATCTACTTCTCCTTTGCTCTTTCTCTTGGATTGTTTGGTCTGATTTAATCAAGTGGTGGGGAATGACATGGGTCTCTCCAAACTCAATTCCATAGCTACTTTTATGATGGTATGGACACAATCCTAAGCATCTTGGTAAAATCAATTGGGAAGCACTTCCATTAGCTGCTCTATGGTCCCTTTGGTTAGCAAGAAATTAGAAAGTCTTCAATTATAAGGAAACATCACAGTTAGAGTTAGTGGAATTTATGAAAGTTCATATTGCAAATTGGAGCAAATTGTCAGCCAAGTTATTAGAGTTCTCCATCAATGACTTTCTCCTCTCATTAGAAGGTTTAAAATCCCATCAAATTTACACTCAAAGAATGATTTTGTATCATTGATCCTCTTTTGTATTTCTGTTTTCTAATTCTCATTTATATTTTTGGGTCGAGATCCCGGGTTCAGGACCACCTCCTTTTTTGGTCTTAGTTTGCACATGATTGGGCTATATAATGGATGCCAACATAGTTGGGATGCACTATAGTTATGATGCATCTTTTATGTAAGCCTCATCTTTGTACCTCTTCTTTCCTATTATGAATAAAATTTTCTTTGGTGATAAAAAAAAAAAAGAAAAAAAAAGGGTTTATCCATTTCAAGCAAGACTTGGTATAATCGTCTTACTGCTTTGATGGGTTGTTGAACACACCAAAAATAAATCACTAAACTATACCAAATTCTTTTAGAATAATGGAAAGTTCAGGTATCGATCCACAGGGACAAATGTGAAATTAAATTAATTCAATCGCAAAATTCCTAAATTAATTTTGATTAAAAAGATAAGATTGATTTTATAACTAAACAGCAATTAAATAAAATTGAAGAATTAAATTGACAATTAAAATTAGGGTTGGAGATATTAATTTTCGAAAAAAATCCTAGGGTAAAGAATTCAACACTAACCACATGAATGAGACTTAACATCAACCATCAATCGCAATCCGGTTTGAACTACCCAATATTTCACGACTACAAGTTTGAAATATTAATCAAGAGAGTTGTCGCGTTCAACGTACCAGCACGAATCATCTCGAGTAGTACGAGTCGTTTGCTCTAAACTATGTTAGCAAAACGACCCGTCTCTCATAGTATGACTCATCCCGTACTTTGAATACAAACACAAAGAATACTAATGTATGGAAAGCATTAAACAATCACAGAGAGTAAAATGCTTGAAGAGATGAACGAAACAATTATTAAAAACTTCTAAACCATCCATACATTCATTCAAACCAATTTACAATTAAAGCTCATGAAAAATTCCATTACATGGCTAGGGTTTCATCAAAACCCTAGAAAATACAACTAGCCACTCATGGAGGAGTGGAAAGAGGAAGAAGAAGAGGAAGAACCCCCATGGAAGTGTCCTTCGAGCTTTTGTAGAATATCCTCTCCTTGGAACCCTAGCCTCCCTCTATTCTGAATTAATTTTTCGAACCCTAGGTTTGGCTATTTTTCTGTCTTTTATTTGCAGCAAAACAGACCAAAAATTTCGTGCACGCGTCCCTAGGTGGGCCGCTCGTGCGCCCATGTAGGCCGCACAAGCAGTGGTGGGCCACACGTGCGGTTAAGCTTGGCCGCACGTGCGGTGATTTGGCTGGCTTAGATTCTTCACTTCTTGCTTGGAGAATCTGCTTTCGCGCTCTTTTTGATTGAATTTTCATATTTTCTGTCAAATCTGTACAAGTGCACGAAACACATTATCTCCACCAAATAAATAAAATTAAAAGACTAAAAATATAACTTAAGTGGCCTCAATGTGGTACCTTTCGGCCTACATCACACCCCCAACTTACATTTTGCTAGTCCTCAAGCAAAACAAAAGAAATAAGAAAAGTAAAATACTCTCAGCCACTTTCGCGAGAACACGATTGCATTTAGCATATGCAACAAGCCTTTAAACCACAAGGTTACCCCAAGTGGATGAGTATAGTCTCGTGAGGGTTTTCAGAAATGATACCCACAAACATCAACATATTCATATCCGCTCAACAACAATTAACCACACTACTCCACACAATAACCAACTTATGTGCCACTACAGTGTGATATTAAAACATGATGAGTCATTGAAGGCATAGTGGACAAGTATGAAGGAATCTATTGAGCATAAACCACAATGCAGTTAATACAAAAGTAGAGTCCCTTGTACTTGTGAATGGTAGTAGAAACATCATTAGTACCCTCGGTGTAAAGTGCAATCTCCATATTAGTTAACTGTCCACTATAATAGGCCAGTGTAACTCATAATAACACTCAACATATACAGAAAAGTTAAACTGTTGCAACCAAGCTTCTCATTTTTTATTTTTTTATTTTTTGGATAAAAGACTGTGCAATATCCTGATCCATTAAGCTTTCTAGTCAGCCCATGTAACAAGCATTGGGCCAATGACTCCCAAACCAGACGGTTTTAGAGCACTAGGTGTAGAGACACCCCTACAGGCTTAATAACTTGAGCTGAAAAGGTTACGAATCCGAACTAGTCATTCTCCTTATTTTTCCTTAATTGTGCAATGTCTAGGTCCTTTAAGCTTTCTAATTAACCCATGTAGCAAGTATTGGGCCAATGACTCCCAAACCAGACGATTTTAGGGCACTAGGTGTAGAGACACCCCTACGGGCTTAATAACTTAAGTTAAAGTGGCTACGAACCCAAACAACTCAAGTTTTTTTTTTTCTTTTTTTTTCTTTTTTTTTTAAACAAGAATCTTGGCTACTCATTTTTCTTTTCTACAACCTTAGCCATTATCAATGATGTACACCAGGGATTATAATAAAGAGGTCACTACTGTGATAGTGTGTTCATGTGAATTAAGGCATACTCATGACAAGTGCACTAATACCACAAACACAAACAATTATCCTAGTGCAAACATCACAAGTGAGTATTTACCCAATATACCCTTTTCATATAAACCCACTATGTTCTCCAATTAACATATGCTCATATCATTACCATACTGGCACAAAGTAAACATTAAGTGAAGTGGTGCAATTAAGTGCAACAAGTACGAATATGAATGGTTATTACAAATACCCTTACCCCCCAACTGGAATATAACATTGTTCTCAATGTAAGCAAGTATACATTAGATAGTAAAATGAGCAAGAGGATCTTACCAGACAGCGTGGGCGCACATCCAGCGAGGTAAGGACACCCAAACACATAGCTTGAATTAATTTTTTTTTTTGGTACAATATAAAAGAAAAATAAATAAAATAAATAAAATAAAAACAAAATGAATAAGGAAATAAAATAAAGGAAATATACAGAAATCACTGATGTGGATCAGGCGGTGGTGGGAAATGCTGCTCAAATAGGGCATGCATCAGTGTCCGAGTGTGACACCCCGAACGTTTAAATTAAATACCCCTTAAATAATTATAGTTATATATAATTGTAAGTGTATGTGAGAATATATATTAAATAATAACAAATACAGAATTTATTCTGGCACTGGGTTATATGGGATTAATTAGGGATTAGTATTTGAAATCAAATAATTATAATACTAGTTGGATCAAATTAAAATAAAATAAAATAAAATAGTAAATAAATAAATAGGCTAAACAAATAGATATAATAAATGTAATATATCTACGGAATGATAACAGATCTTGGAATTAAATTCATATCAGATTATAAAGGATTTGCTAATCTAGGTAATTAAGGGCTTGTTGTGTGCTGGGCAAATGCATATATGCCACTTGGGCTCTCCAAAGTATAGGAGGGGGTGAGTCACCCAATAGGATAATTATATCATCCTTAGGCTTAGTGGGTATATAAGGGTGGATTGGGCTGAAAAAACGCATTGAACAGAGGAAAAAGAAAACAAAAAGAAAGAAAAGAGAAGAAAGAAAAACCGAGAGAGAGAAGAGTAAGGAACTTATAGTAGGAAGTTGTGATAGTGAAGTAAGGCTAAGGGTTACAATTAAGGTGAGTTATATTATACCTTGATTTACCATTATATGTTTTACAAATGTTTTGAGTTACCATAGCTTATTTTATACAAGTTATACTTTATTTGGTCATATCAATAAAAGTTATGTTTTATAAATATTTCAGTTACGTGGGTTACTTTCTAAACTCTATTTATGTAAAAGGAAACCCATGGATATCTTTGTTTAAATTTTAGAATATATTTGACTATAACCTTATAAACAATTATGTTTTGTAAGTATCACTACGGGAGTCCCACGCCTTGGGGGACTTAAATAGCCATGAGACTCTGTTTGGCCACTTTGTGGTCCTCTGTGTGTCATGGATCCATTGACCTCTGTTCTGATTGTCACTTCTGTGACCTCTGTTCTGTTCTGTTTTATACCGTGGTTATGATTATTTATTTACATGATTTCTGTATTCTGCCACTTTAAATAAATTGTTATTTCAAATTAAATTATGTAAATATTTTAGCCTAACTAATGATCCATGGTCATTTTGTATTCCCTACACTCTTGGCATAATATTTCTCACTCTGCTGTGTGCTTATAGCTGTTACCCTTTCAGGTGACGAGATGTAAGGGAAACCCATAACCCCACAAAATGGAACCTGCACATGGACTGATGTTGAACCACTATTTTAGTTTTCTCTTTTTTATATTTTTGCTTCCTTTTGTTTCTTTTCGGGGCTGGTCACTGAATAATAAAATAATGAAAGCCCTAGAAATGTATTTCCTCTTTCTTAAATGAAGTAAAATTTCTGTTTAATTATTTTTATTTCCGCTTGCGTAGCTTAATTTGCTACGAATAAGAATAAGTTAGTAAGTTGCGATTCCAACCCTACGTCCCTGGAGTTGGGTCGTGACACCGAGTCTTGAACACCTCATCATGAACCCTAGTGCCATGCTGATTGAACTGCCGATCAAACTGATCAAACCACTGATCAAACTGATCAAATCGCTGCCCACTCGAATCCCGGTATGCATAGAAGTCAGTGTGCAGAGAGGCAACTGACTGCTGATACCAATCAAATGCCGCTTGTGAATAATCCCGATAAGCCTGGTAGTCGGTTCGGAGATCAACCATAGATTGCTGAAGGGCGGCTTGATTATTCAAAAGAGCCTGATATTGCGCCCTTGTCATACGGAATGGCGGTGGTGCTGGTGCTGGTGCGGCGGCGGGCTCGACTGGGGCATCATTAGGATTTGTCAGGGCCTCGGGAAAAACTAGTGGAGGCGGCAGACGAGCAGTGGTTTGACGCTAGTGGATTTTACCATAAAATATAGGCGGTGAAAGCTAAACCTCATTGGTCTGAAGTGGGTATGTCTCTTGGGCTTTTATGAGCACTGTAATGAGGTTAGCAAAAGTGATGGCCCATGTAGAACTGCCCCGGGTATTGCGAATTTTGACTTCATTAAAAACTTGGTGCATCTGGTTGTAGATCAAAGTAGGGATGTCAACCCAAAATCCGAAGTCAAAACGATGTAAGGCACGGAGGAAGTCCCCTCACCGCTTTTCCTTGTGGCCAAGAGGAATAACATTCTTTTTCAATACCACATCGAGAAAGAGAAGGCAGCGTGGTAGATTAGCCCACTGGATGCTAGTACGATTGTCATCATCCTGACGCCCCTCATAAAACTCAGTGACCAGTGCCGGGATGGTGAGTTCCCGAGTGAATACCGGGAACTGTTCTACAATGACAGGGTCCATGGAACAGTAGAGGACCTTGGCAATTGAAGCTGGAGTGACCACTGACTCCACTCTGTCAACAAGGGAGCAAAGAGCTCCCAAGGCCTCGTCGTTGACGTAAATATGCTAATAGAAGAGTCGCACAGTGCGCGGGGTATACCGGTTCAGTGACGGTGCAGATGCCCAGGAGGCCCCGGTCTTCAAGTTGTTGAATACTGCACACAATGGTTTGATGGCGACAAAAGAAGTCTACATCAAAGGATGTATCACATGCAACTGGTTTGGTGGCGCAAGCATCGGTTGGCATATCCCTGAATGCAATGTTGGCATTGCGAGGCCGTTTGGGTGCTCGGCGGGATAATGAAGCCATATCTACACAAAATAGTTCAACCAACACAACCAAAAATGTGGAACCATTATATTAACACTCATCAAATATATCATGTATGCATAAATCATTCAAAACCGCATCATCCTCACACCACCGAATTGATTGGTATTTATTTACCTACAAACACACAGTGGAACTACAAAGATGAAATAAAGAAGAAAATTAAATTAAATGAAATTAAACAATCTAAGTTAGTAGAAGAGAAGAAAGTGAAATAAAATAAAATAAAAATTCAGAAGATAAAATAAAATGAAATAAAAACTAAACTATTTAACAATAAAAATAAAATAAAATAAAAATGACTAACTAAACAAGTAAAATAAAATAAAAATAACAACAATCCACTAACAAATTAAACTAATCAGAATCACTAACGAAACAATTTAAACTAAACAAATAGAGGAAATAAAAATAAACTAAATTATTATTATTATTGGAACCTTTATTTCGGAGTTTTTTTTTTTTTTTTTTGGACCGCACGTGCGCCGGAGAGGGCCGCATGTGCGGCTCTCATCTTCTTCCTACGCAGATTATTTTTATTTTTATTTTTTATTTTTTATTTTTTAGAATGAACAAACTAATAAACATGGCTAAATTAGTATACTACAACTAAAGAAACAAAAATAAAATAAATAAAATAATATAACAGAAAGAATAAACAACTAAAAAAAAAAAAGTAAATCACTTATGAACAAACTTTTTTTTTATTTTTTTATTTTAAGGATGAATCATAGATCAACAATACACAAAAACAAAAACAAAAACTCCACAAATATATTCCTACACCCACAAATCTACACAAAAGGAGAATTTACCTTAAAAAAAATGGAGAAAGAGAGAAAAAGAATGGAGATTCGCCAGAAAAAATGGTGGTCGCCAGAGATTCGTCGGACAGAGAGGATTAGGGTTGCCGGCGGTGAGATGATGGTGGTGAGGAATAAGGAAGAAGAAGTAAAGAGAAGAAAAAGGAAGAAGAAGATGGTGATGGTGGGTTTGTGGGGTTGAGAGAGAGAGAGAGAGAGAGAGAAATAAAGAAATCTGAGAGTGATTGTGTGTTAGGTGTAGATAAGGTCCATTTTTTTTTTTAACGAAAATAAAACAAAATAAATAGAATAAAATAAATAAAAGAAGTTGACAAAGAAAACATATTTTATATATATATATATATTTTAATTTTTTTAATTTTAATTTTAATTTTTATTTATTTTTTTTATGTAAATAAAAAAGGAATAAAATTTGTAAATAAATAAATAAATAAAATAAATATACATTTGTTTAAATAAGTAAGAAGAAAGAACATAAATAATAATAATAATAATAATAACAAAACAAAACAAAATCTACAATTAAAATTTTTTCTTTTTTTTTTTCTTTTTTTGAATGCTAGGCCGTTCGTGCGCCACATGGGGCCACTCGTGCGGTCTGCCCATCCGCTCGTGCAGTTTTTTTTTTTCACAACAAGTACAACACATATTATTATTTTTTTATTTTTATTTTTTTATTTTTTTAAAAATTGAACAAGTATAGCAAATTTTTTTTTAATTTTTAGAAAACTCACTGGAAAGAAAAAGAAAAACAAAAGGTTGCCTCACGGATACGAAAAGAAAAGGCTATGGCTGATCTTCAAACCATATCAATCCGATAGCTACACCTTGGAAAACAACCAAAGCAAAAAAAAAAAAAAAAAAAAAACACAAGAAAAGACAAAGCAAATGAAAAACAACTTGGCCTTAAATAAAACTAGGACCACAAAGGACTAAGCATCTCAGAAATTAGTTAATAAGAGATGTGCCACAAAGTAAAAAGCACACATCAATGCCTTACGCAGGCTACGGAGGGTCCCTTCCACCCACACGCATGCAATGACCTTTTTCTGCAACATTGCAACAGCATAGTTTAACAAAAACAAGAAGCACTCGCAAGCGTACATGCTTCAAGAAAATGAAAAACTAACTCCCAGCACCTAACAAAAGGCACCAGAGTTATGGCATAAAGTTGCCACTTCAGAATTCCCTAGGTAATAAAACCTAGCATAGTTTATAGCCTTTAGGCTACTGCCAAAAACAACAATTAACAAATACAACATTTTTTTTATTTATTTTTATTTTTTAGTATAACTATATATAAATATATTTATCTGTATTTACAAAAGATTAAAGAAAAGAAAATAAAAACCAAGTACAGCCCAAAGTATACTTAACCATTTCTACCTTCAATTGACATCCGACATAAATATAGCATTTTAGAAAATATCGAAATGCCTACTAAAGATATAATCTTCACATGAAAACCACGGGTACTACTTTTCTCCCTAACTGTGTTTGTAACTTTCCCTATTCTCTAACAGGGTGACAGACTAGGTTGATTTGGTATCCAGAATTGAGGAGCATAAAGCTACCTCAACCTATGGGGCTGCCATACAGAGTTCAAGCCAGGGTATTTTTGAAGCAATCTCCACTCCCATGGGTATTTAAACCAGACTCTAGTCTCAGAAATTCCAAACCTTTGTGTTCTAGGCTTTGTCATTCAAACTCTAGTTTCCAACGTCTCAGTTGGTCTCCTAGGAACTCACTACAAACACGGTTAGATGGCTATACCAAACCGTCAGATGTCGTTCGGGCACAGCTAACAGCAAAGGAATTACACATTTAGAGGATTCAAAGTCTCCTAGACGCAAATAAAGCACAACAAGAACAAAGAAAAATAGAATAGAATAGAAGGGAAAGAAAAGAGAACAAGAAATCAATCTATCAATCATAGTAAAAAGGGTCCATCAAAGCAATGGACTCAATCATTTCCCCATTCCTAATCCCCTCTATATATGGTTTCAGTCTTTGGCCATTCACTTTGAAACTGTGGCCATTCTTTGGATCTTGCACCTCAACGGCGCCATGAATAAATGCTTCAACAACCACAAAGGGTCCATCCCATCTAGATCTTAGCTTACCCGGAAAGAGTCTCAATTTTGAATTAAAAAGCCACACTTTTTGGCCGGGTTCAAAGGATTTTCTATTAATGTGCTTGTCATGGAATTCTTTAGTCCGAGCTTTAAAAACTCTCGAACTCTCATATGCATCATTCCGGATTTCCTCCAGCTCATTGAGTTGCAATTTCCGGTTGAGCCCAACCTCAGCCATATCAAAGTTAAACTTCTTTATGGCCCACAATGCTCGGTGCTCAAGTTTAACCGGGAGATGGCAAGCTTTGCCAAACACCGCTCTATATGGTGACATCCCAATGGGTGTCTCATAAGCAGTGCGGTAGGCCCATAATGCATCAATCAACCGTTGTGACCAATCTTTCCTATCTGGCCTCACCGTTTTTTCTGTTATGTGCTTTACCTCCCTATTTGAGACTTCTACTTGGCCACTAGTTTGAGGGTGGTATGGAGTGCCAACTTTATGAGTGATAGAGTATTTCTTGACTACCGACTCAAAGAACTGGTTACAAAAATGCGTACCCTGATCACTTATTATGGCTCTAGGAAACCCAAAACGACTAAAGATGTTTTCATGCAAGAATTTGATTACAACTCTATAATCATTTATTCGGGTAGCTATCGCCTCCACCCACTTATACACATAATCTACTGCTAAGAGAATATACTCAAACCCGAACGACGACGGGAAAGGTCCCATAAAATCAATCCCCCAAACATCAAATATTTCTACCACAAGAATAAGGGACATTGGCATTATGTCACGCCGAGACATCTAACCCATTTGCTGACAGCGCAAACAAGTTCTACAAAATTGATGGGCATCTTTAAAAATTGTGGGCCAATAAAACCCGCTCTGTAAAATCTTGGCAGCCGTTTTATGCCCACTAAAATGACCGCCACATGCAGAAGAATGACAAAATGTAAGAATGCTATGCACCTCACTCTCCGGCACACAACATCAGATTACTTGGTAGGAGCAATATTTAAACAACTCCGGATCCTCCCAAAAATAATACTTGACCTGCGAAAAGAATCGGTCTTTGTCTTGCTTAGACCAATTCTGTGGAATTTGCCCAATGGCCAAGTAATTCACAATATGTGCAAACCACGGAGGGCTCGCTTGTGACAGCTCAAAGAGTTGTTCGTCCGGAAACGAATCATGCAAAATAAGAGGGTCACTAGTATACTCAACAAGGATTCGGGAGAGGTGATCCGCCACAACATTCTCAGATCCCTTCTTATCTCGGATCTCTAGGTCAAATTCCTGGAGCAACAAAATCCATCTAATTAACCTAGGTTTGGTCTCTTTCTTTGATAGTAAATACCGCAAAGCGGCATGATCAGTGAAGGCTATGACCTTAGAACCTAGGAGATAAGACCGAAATTTGTCTAAGGCAAAGACCACAGCTAGCAACTCTTTTTCGGTGGTAGTATAGTTCAATTGTGCATCCGAGAGAGTGCGACTAGCATAGTATATAGCAAATGGTGCCTTATTGACCCTTTGGCCCAACACAGCCCCGACAGCATAATTGGAGGCATCACACATGATTTCAAAGGGAAGCGACCAATCTGGTGATTTCATGATTGGGGCGGTGGTCAAAGCCATTCTCAGTGTTTCAAATGCCTTTAAGCATGCCTCATCAAAGACAAAAGGCGCGAGAAACTATAACAAGCCCGCGGGGGACCTCGCTACAGCTCGGACTCGATTTGTGTCACGGTTCTAAATCTTGAACCAAAGAGTTCAAATCCGGCAAATCGTTTTGAGAAAACAGATTTTTTTGAAAGAAGTGCCAAACATGGACTGCTTTGCCAGATATAGAGTCGCCACCTAAATATTTTATTTTGGGGAAATTTAGGAAACCCTGACTCGTGCCAAAGGCCACGTGTCCGTCATCACCAAAGTTGCCTCGGCTCGGGAACTTGGTATGATTGCGGAAGGTCACTTCGTGAGCACCCCCGCTCGCCCGGTCAAAGACCGGCCTCTACTAACCATGATATCTATTTTTGAAAACATTGTGTGTTCTCATTCCGGTTATTAGCCTAGGTTACTATGTGATGCGCACAGCATACAAGTATAGACTGAGTCGTCTGAATTGGAACAAAACACTTCATGTTTGTTTGTTTGAAAATGGTTTGATGGTGCTACCCGCAGGTAGGCTAAGACGTGGATTTGCCACCCTCGGGTGGGCTTAGAAAACATGATTTTGCCACTATCTAGTGGGCTTAAAACACACAGTCAATGAATTGTTCCAATCCAAATAACACAACCTCCACCCACAGGCATTCAAGGCAGTTATATCACATAAGCAGTTAGCCTCATGGTAGGCATGCTATTCATGGCAACACTCACACGCATGCAAGGATGCTAAAGCATAAAAACTCACCGAGTACTCCGAGCCAAAACAGAAGCTCATTAGAAATCCATGCATGATCCTAAATATACAGAAGTGCCTAATGCAACACATGCAAAAATGCAACTATAGCAGGCTCGGTTATTCTAAACATGGCATATGGAATGCTACAGCTAACACGTATTCAACTTAGAATTGAAATACAAATGCAGTTAGTATGATGCGCCGAGCCCGGTGCGTGCAAAACAGATGAATGAATGCAAACATGCTATCATACTGTATGCTAATTGAAACCTGCCCTAATCTAACCATCATAAGCAGATAAATAAAAGGGAAGAAAGACGTGGGGTTGGAAGACATACATCACACTCACCCACACTTATTATAATTTTGCCCTCGCGCAGAGGGTCCGAATAAATATACAGTCCCGAATAAAAGAATAGTACAGTCCAAATAATACAGTCCAAATAATGTATAAATTCTTAATTAATTAACAAATTAACTAAGAAAGTTGTAAAACTGGCATGCAAGCCAGGGACTGCCTTGATTCCGCTCCGAGTGATGAATGATGCATGAGTAGGCTGCCTTGCGCGGAAATCCACTAGGATGCCCCAATTAGCCTCTGTTTGCTCCTGTTCTTGAAATGCGTGCCAAGCCTCGGGAGACTGTTGATTCTTGATTTTGCTGCAACAAAGAGCAGGAAAGAGGCATAGCAATGTATTTCACGAATGTATGCATGTCTCGATCCTCGTGCCACCAATCACGCATCTCGATGCATGATGGCCGAGGAGTCGAATTGCACAACTCAATGTGAAATGAATGCATATGAAAATACAACAAAACCTAACTCCATCATGGATAATCTGGAGTGTCGGTGACTGGGGAATTGAGACACGTTCCGTCACTCGGAGTACGGAACGTACCTCGTTTCCCGTGCTCGGCCTAACTCCTACCCCGAACACGATGCAATATGCATGATATGCATGAAATGCAACTAAGATACAACCTAACATGCGAAAGGCTATGAAATGGCATACACGATGCACGAGGAAACATGGCATAAACAATGCGCTAATATACGGCCTAGCATACGCAATGCTATGGAATGAAATGGCATACACAATGCAATATGGGCTTACACCAACACAAGTGGACCTCGGCCACACTCACATAGGAGGCCATTAGATGAAAATGAGACAACCCGAGATGCGTGCACGCGTGCACGCAAACCGAGAACCGAACCTACGGCACGGAACGCCACTCCAACAAGACATGGCAAAAGACAAAAATGGCATACTATCATGCAAAAATCAGAGGCAAAATGAGATGCAAAACAGCCCCGAAACCCGGTAAAATGAAACCCGATGCATGAAACGAGTCCCGAAACACGGAACTAAGCATACGGAATGGCCTACAGCTATACAAAGCATGCATAATTTGAACATGAAGTGTAAAAGAAGAAGCAAGGCAGCCCTAAAAAAAGAATTTTTACAGTTTAAAGTGAGGCCAAACAGTGAGCACAAGTAGGGCTAAAATAGCATACAAAAATGGCCCCAAAAATGAGATAATGAAGCAAGTCACAAATTCTGGTCCCAAACAGAGAAGGGGCCTTCTACAATATTGAAGAGGGGCCAAAAATATGATGTTTCACAGTTTATGACTAACCCCAAAAACAGATACAAGTATGCTCAACATGCTATGCAAAATAAGGGCCAAAATAGAGATAAAGAAGCAACTGATATATGCTGGTACCAAACAAGTAAGGTCCCTTCAACAATGTTTAAGATGGGCCCAAAATATGACTTTTTACAGTTGATGGACGAGCCCAAAACAGTGTACAAACATGCTCAAAATGCAATGCAAGATAAGGCCTAGAAAGAGAGATATAACATGAAGTATACAAAATATGCTCCAAACAGCAACAAACTCTCAATGAAACATGGAGAGAGGGTCAAAATAAGCCCCTTTTCAGTTCGGACCAAGGTCCAAAAACAGAGGCTCGATAGGCTAATAAATTATGCAAAAATGGGACCAAAATATGGATATCAAAGAAAGTAGTACATGGAGGTCTCAAACAGTGATTAGCCCTTCTTGAATATTGAAGAAGGGCTCAAAATAAGCCTATTTACAGTTTACATCGGAGCTCAAAACAGACTACACATAGACCAAAAAAATCATGCAAGATTAGGGCCTACAAGATGGATAATGAAGCAAGTGGTAGTAGGAAGTCCCAAACAGGTAAAAACCCTTAATCAAACAGAAAAATGAGCTCAAAAAAATGACATTTTTAGTTATGGCCAGAGCTCAAAACAGCAAGTAAAAATGGCTAAGAAATAGTACAAAAATGAGCTAGAAAAGGGAGAAAGGTTGCTCACCCTTGAAGACCAATCTTTTATTGCCTCTTGGACCCAAAAATGTTGCCTCTCAAGCTCTGGAAAGCTGCTCCAAATGGCTGGAATGGAGGTGGTGGTGTGGTGCTAGGTGATGGTGAAGAAAGGGTGTAGGAACTTGGATGTTTGGAGCTTGGAAGTGGGAGATGAATGGAGGTGTGTATGCAAGGCTTCAAGACCAAAATTTTCAACCCCAAACCAGACCTGAGATGCTGGTTTTTATAGGCAAAAAGAGGTGAAAAAAGAGGGGGAAAAAAGGGGGGGAAAACAAGTCAAGTTTCCCCCCAAAAGTTGGCAAACCCGGATACACAATTTAGGAGGGAAAGGAGGGCATTTTTGGAAGGAACCAGGTGTGAGGAACATGGCCAGCCAGTTTTCTTGGGCTTAGGTGGCCGGCCGGCTACTTTTTTTGGCCGGCCAGCTACTTTTCCTGGCTTTTCTGGCCGGCCAGCTACTTTCAGGACAAAAAATATGGGCTGCCGGAAAGAAAAGTGGCCGGTGGGTGTTTAGGAAGTCCAAATGTGGCCGTTCAAGTGTCCAAATTGAAGCCCCGGAAGTTATCTTTTCAATGGCGCAAACCTTGCATCAAAATTCCTCCTATGGAAAAAGTTATGCCCGTTTCCGTGAAGCCGCGCAGATTCAGTCCCAACCGAAGTGATACCCTACTTCAATCAACGATATCTCCCCTATCCGTAATTGGATTTAGGAGATTCTTGAGTGCAAAATGAAGCCCTGGGAGTAATCTTTCCAACGGTGGTGGCCTCATAGCTTGATTCTAAGTATCCAAATGAATAGGCCCGATTCGGCGAGGGCTGCTCGACTCTCTCTTAACGGTTCATGCCCATTTTCTTCCCCGACTGGATTTCTTCCCTCTTCTCTTCTTTTCTTCAACTTCAAACCCCTAAGTAAGGTATTTTGAAAGATTTTTCAAAGATTTCATCTCTCTTTCATTCATTGTCCTTGCTCGGTTTACCGAAAAGCGCAACATTTGACAAAATACGAGCCTCGGAATATCGTAAAAACTTTATTTCAAAAATGTTTTGAAAGAGAGGGTTTTAAGTCTAAAATCTTTTGATCAAGATTGTTCTGGTCCAAAAGGGGTATGAAGTTGAGGTTTGACTCTCTTTTTGCCAAAGAAATTGAACCTTTGCCCTGCACATCTTTCATCACCGAGCAAACCATCAGTCGCGTCCAAGTCTTATGGACGGTCAAAAATGTGGTGTCTACAGTTGCCCCTCTTTGACAGAACTCGGAAGTCAAGAAGTGACGGGAGTGAATGTCAAAGCCCAGAGACGACCCATTTTTGACAAGGCCGAAGACTTGGACAAACAAACAAAATATAGATAAATAAATGGTTGTGCCCGCAGGCTGTCTACGTATCCCTTTGCAAGGAATCAAACCAGCGTAGTTCAGGGGCAGGATACAAAATGATATGCATAAAGATTTTGATAATTGGACTTACACGCTACGCGAAGCCGGTTTTGAAAATTGGACTTATACGCTACGCGAAGCTCGTTTGAAGATTAGACTTATACGTTACGCGAAGCCGGTTTTGAAAATTGAGGATTCATGCAATGCACTGTAATGTAGTGGCTAAAATGCAATGTAATAGCTAAGAGGTAAAGGTACCTTACAGGGGTAATTGGCAATGACTTACCTCATACTGCTGGGGATCTCTCGCTTCTTCTTGATTGAACCGCAGGTACTACTTTTCTCCCTGACTATGGTCGCAGCTTTCCCTATTCTCCAACAGGGTGACAGACTAGGTTGGATCAATATCCAGAATTGAGGTGCATACAGATGCTATCTCAATCTATGGGGCTGCCATACAGATTTCAAGCCGAGGATATACCCTTGGGTATTTAAACCAGACTTTAGTCTCGGAAATCCCGAACCTTTGCGTTCTAGGCATAAGCCATTCGAACTCTAGTTTCCACCGTCTCAGTTGGTCTCCTAGGAACTCACTGCTAACACAAGCAGGTGGCTATACCAGACCATCGGAAGTCATTCGGGCACGACAAACACCAAAGGAATTGCACCTTTAGAGGATTTAAGGTCTCCTAGACCGGACAATAAAACAGATATGATGCAATGGATGTAATAGATGTGATGCAATAGATAATAGATGCGATGCAACAGAGAGTACAATAGATGCAAAATGGTGATATACGCCAACCACGCTGGACTCGTGAGTGGAGGAAGAACAAAGAAAATCAATCAGAAACGCATTCCACGCATCCTAAGATAAATTCCAAACACGCTGAAATCGTGTGCGGAAGGGGAGGCTCCAATCACGCTGAAATCGTGAGAAGAGGTAAATAAAAACAACCCGCCCAGCGCGTCTACAACGCAACCTGGGATAAATTCCAAACACGCTAAAATCGTGTGAGGAAAAGAACACTCTAACCACGCTGAAATCGTGAGAAGAGGTCTGAAAACAACCGCTCAGTGCGCGCACAACGCAACCTGAGATAAGATCCAAACACGCTGAAATTGTGTGAGGAACGGGACACTCAAACCACGCTGAAATCGTGAGAAGAGGTCAAAACAAACCGCCCAGCGCGTCTACAACGCAACCTGGGATAAATTCCAAACACATGCTGAAATCGTGTGAGGAAAAGAACACTCTAACCACGCTGAAATCATGAGAAGAGGTCTGAAAACAGCCGCTCAAGTGCGTGCACAACGCAACCTGAGATAAGATCCAAACACGCTGAAATCGTGTGACGAACGGGACACTCAAACCACGCTGAAATCGTGAAAAGAGGTCAGAAAACAACCGCTCAAGTGCGTGCACAACGCAACCTGAGATAAGATCCAAACACGCTGAAATCGTGTGACGAACGGGACACTCAAACCACGCTGAAATCGGGAGGAGAGGTCCTAAAACAACCCGCCCAGCGCGTCTTCAACGCAAACTGGGATAAATTCCAAACACGCTGAAATCGTGTGAGGAAGAGAACACTCTAACCACGCTGAAATCGCGAGAAGACGTCCAAAAACAGCCGCTCAAGTGTGTGCACAACGCAACCTGAGATAAGATCCAAACACGCTGAAATCGTGTGAGGAACGGGACACTCAAACCACGCTGAAATCGTGAGAGGAGGTCAAACAACTCGGGAGCGTGTTCCACGCAACCTAAGTTAAGTCCCGGGGGACAATGATCCTAAACGCTGCTCAGCGTAAAAGGATAAACAATAAGAGATAACACAAGATGCAAATAAATGCAATAAGTGCGATGAAACGCGTGCACAATGCAAGACTTGGCACACAGCTTACGACATAGCATTCCATTCATTTGGCACACAGCTCACAACACGACACTCTGTTCGTTAGGCGCGCAACTCGCAACACAAAATTCTGTTTAATCTGGGCACACAACTCTTTTGGGGCACATAGCGCATTTCGGGCACGCAGCTCATCTTGGGCACACAGCAGATCTCGGGTAGACAACGCATTCTTCAGGCACACAGCTCATTTGGGCACATAGTATATTTCCGGGCACACAGCTTGTTTTTCGGGCGCACAACTCATTTTGAACATACAGGATGCAATGACGGAACTTGCAGAAGTTGAAACAATCTCAGATGCCCAACATTTTCCCTCTTTTCTTTTGCTTTGCAGCCTGGAACTTTCACAGCTTCAGATAGGTCCTGGTTTTACTGTTCTCACATGACCTGGGTTGAACCCTGCGGTTTTATGAAAGAACAAATTCTGTTTTGCACAAATGTGGAGAACGGCACGGCACGACACGGCACTCGGAGCACAAAACGATTTTATTTTTGAAATTGAGAGATGAGTTTTCGATCAGGTATTGAGCCTACGACTGGACACAGCAAAACGACTCAACAAGGAAATAAAAGGCACACAACCTAGACACATCGAGTAACACTCGAAACGACTCAAACAAGAATCGAGATAAAAAAAAAGACACGACACTCAGACGTGCACAGGGAGCCTGTTTCACCGGGTAGTGTTTCCCACCCTTTCTCATTTGTGATTCTCACATCACTCGGCCCTCAAGCTCTGTTTTTCTGAAAAAGCCCTTTTCTCACTTTTTCTCTCAACGCACATCTCTCTATTCTTCAATCTCTCATTTTTCAATCCCTCCCCTGGGTGGTTGATGGATAAGCATGAAGTTGTGGGCTCTTGCCCCTGGTATTCTACCAGATTCTCATTCTTCCGTTCACAGCTAGTGGATTCCTCCCACAGAGGGGTTGCGCTACAACTGGGTGTGTAGCAAATTTGCAGCTGGCATCAGTTGACGATGCTCTGCTGGGGAGTTTGGACATGATCAGATCCGTCTAGATGAGGGTGGAATATCCTTATCCATTCCAGTTCGTGCTTCGCACTTGGCTTGATACCTCGTTGCTCAGAGGATGAGGGAGCTTTCAGCCCTTTGTGGCTAGCTTCAGTGTGCCCTTTTCCGGCAGGTAGAGTGCCCTTCTTGGCAAGTATGGTGCCCTTTCTGGCAAGTATGTTGACAATGGGGAAAAGACAGAACACCTGACTCAGCTGTGCCCCTAGTTCATCATTTCGACCATTTTTGTTTTTGGCTTTCTATTAAAACAATTTTGACCAAAATGAGAGTTAGATTAACATGCTTGTTCAGTTTTCTAATTTGAAATCATGCAAGTCAAGCTATGAGCACTGAAAATTTCCTTTTTCGGGTCCAAGAAATGGTCCAGTTTTTTGAAAAGATGGAACAATTTTCGAGAAAATTAGTCAACCTTAGTAAAAATTCTCAAAAACTATTTTTGCAAACGGCCACTTGCTCAACGAGCGTGAAACCTACTCCTGAGATGCACAACCTCGGATCCAAAGGAAAACTGCCTCGTTCTTGAAGAGAACTGCATGGCAATGGAAAGTTGCCCCTTGTTTGAACGGCACCGCGGCGCATTGAATGGCAACGGAAAGTTGCCCCTTGTTTGAATGGCACCGCAGCGCATTGAATGGCAACGGTAAGTTGCCCCTTGTTTGAATGGCACCGTAGCGCATTGTAGTCAGTCCTTGAAGTGATGAACACGACCAAATTCTCGGATACAGAGAAGGCGAAGATGATCAAAACCATTACATGGGCACAATCAAATTGAAGTGTTTTACGGCTGGACTTCAGGATGAAGTTGCCTACGTATCCCAAAGATGGGAATCAAGCCTTACGTAGTTCGGGGTAAAGGTACACTCGGGTATTAACCTCTCCTTTTTAGGCTCTAACTTTTGCCAAGGCGCCCGTCGCGGGTTTTCGACCTTGCGAGCTTTATTCTTCTTTCTTTCTCTTTTCAATTCTTTTCTTCTTTTTTTTTTTTATTTTTTTTCTCTTTTCTTCTTTTTTCTTTTTTTTTGCTTTTCTTCTTTTTTTTCTTTTTGCTTTTTGTATATATCTTTTCTTGTTCTAACTTTTGCCTGGGTCGCCCTTTCCAGGTTTTCGGCCCAGCGAGCCTCTCAAAGGGTAAAAGTGTAACAAGTCCATGCCAAATGGTTTTAGGATCTCGAAGCCATCCGTATCCAAGAGAGTGGCTGTTGTATCGATTTGCAGAAGGATCCATCTTCGGCTCTTCGAGCACATCGGAGATTTTCGCCCCTAGTTCGAGGGGTGTTTTTGTTCTAGCTTCGCAAGCTTCTTCTGATGAGGTCTGATCTTCTTGATCTGACTTTGGTGCCTCTTGTTCGAGGGCTGTTTCAAATCTGGCCACACAGGCCTCATATCGTGGTTGACCGTTGAACACTCTGAATCCAAGGTCAAGGTTTGAAAGCAAGGGTCAAGTCTCGAGGCTGAGAGCGATCCTAAGCTGCACAATCTCAAGAGTGATTCACACACAGGTCTTCGCAGGACTGCGCAAAACATTTTGTTTTTGAAAATTTTTAAGAAAGCGACAAATCGCTCGTGCGAAGATAGTGTGAAACCAGTCTGGATCAAGCCAGGGTCCTTTTCAGTACTCACGCTAACAAGCATGATTTCATTCATTAAGGGCTTAGCACGCCTCTCTTTCTCTCAATTGATCAAAATTTTGCAAACCCGAGGAATTCCTTCTCTTCTTCGTTTTCACCGCAGTGTTCAAAAAGTTTTGAAAAACTTAGGTCGTTACAACGACTTCAAGGCACAGAAAAGACAGATAGTTCTTAGTCAAATACTGCCATCTCATTCAGAACTTCCGGCATAACTGGCATAAGGCAGAAGCGAACACAAGAATGAAAATCACTGCTGTTCATTCAAAGTCTGCTGGCACAACTGGCTCCCTGGCAGAAACAGACTCAAAACAAAACAAAAACAAACACAAAACAAAATAGTGATGCCCGAGGTACACACCCCCGCGGAATCACCCGACTCTTATACAATAGGACTGACTCGATACAACAAGACAGACCCAAAACAAAAAGAATGACTCAAAACAAAAGGACAACTCAAAACAAAACAACAAGATTGACCCAATACCCAAGTCAGAATGCAAAATTAACAGCACTTGTACATTGCTCAAAACAGTGCATGCCATCCACCACAGCTGGAGTAATCTGAGCGCCATCCGCAGGTGGTTCATCCCTCGATCACATCACATTATCCCCCAAGTTCACCGATCCAGTGCCAATAGACTTTGCAGAGCTTGGCGGGAGGACAACCCCATTGTCAAACAGATCCTGTACTTCATGGCGAAGACGGAAGCAGTTGTCGGTAGTATGGCCAGTTTGCTGATGGTATGCGCAGTACTGGGTAGCATCATGCGTAGCCGGAAGAGGGTTCGGGAGAGGCCGAGGCTCAAGGGGTTTAAGATGGCCTTGTCCAACAAGGATTTGGAAAGCTTTGGACAAAGGCATGTGGAGGGCATGGAAGACCCTCTGACCTCGGGGTTGGTACTTCAAGGTTTGTGGATTTTTGCTAGGCGCACCAGCAAAGGGATTGGCAGGTGCTGGCCTGGTTTGCTGATTTCTTCTGAGTGGAGGATTAGAGCTGAAAGGAACGTTTCTGATACAACGACCCTTCTCCCGGCTTGCCCCTTGATTCAAACTGCCCCCAACTTGAGTGGCGAAAATGTCGTCCATAGTTTTTGCAACAACTGCGAGCACTTGCTCTTTGTTCAGTCCCTCGGCTTTCAAAGCCTCAACAGCCAACAGAAGATGTTCATGGGGATCCATGCCCGCCCCTATCTTGTTCTTTCCACTCGCCTCCACTTTGCCAAGGGATTGGCATTCCTCAAATGCAGCCCGTTCCAAGACTGGGGAGCCTTTTGTCGTGAAACTCTTAGCATGTGCTGTGGTCGATGATGGAGCCAATGTCCCAGAGGCTAGATCTGTCACAGTTCTTTGAAGATCTTCGATCATTCTCTTTAGCTCAGAAGTGGTGGGCTCACGGGTTTGAGATGATTGGGGTTCAGGTGCATCCATCATGCATAAGTCCATGCTTTCTGGAATGAACACCTCAGGCTTGGGTAGATGGGCTGGGGTGATGTATATGCTGGGGTCGAAGGTGGATGGTAGTGTATGGATGAGGTTGAGGTGTGGAGGTGACGAGTCAGTACTAACCTGAGGTCCTTTGGGTGGAGCTAGGGTTTCTTCGTCAATAAGATCCTGAATCTTATAACGGAGGCAGATGCAACGGTTCGTATCATGACCGGGTTGTTGATGATAGGCACAGTATTTAGATGGGTCATATCTTGTTGGAAGAGGGTTTGAAGGGGTTGGGGTTCTAGGAGTTCTAGGTGCCCTTCTTCTTGCAGCTTTTTCAAAGCTTGGGAGAGGCTCATGTAAAGAGGATGGAATTTTCGGGCTTGGGGCCGAGTTGAAGTGGTTGGTTTTTGGCCATTGAGGGAAGTGGTGATAATGTCTACTTCTGAGCATTTCGCAGTTGTGCTACCATCAGTAGTAGCATTGGAACTGCGAGCAACATTCCTCTTCAAAGGCTCATTATCTTCTGCAAAGATCCCTTGTCTGATGGCATCCTCGATTTGAACCCCCATCTCATGCAGACCTGAAAAGGTAGGGAAGGGAAGAACAATCATTTTCTGCATAAACTTGGGTTGGAGATTGCGCACAATCATCCGAATCTGATCTTTGTCAGTGGGCCTAGTGGTCATCATTGAGGCTTTTGCTCTCCATCTCGTCACAAACTCTGAGAAACCCTCCTTTGGTTCTTGGCGGGTGACTTCGAGATCACGAGTTGTGACCTCGATCTGTGTGTTATAGGAGTATTGAGCAATAAAGGCCTCAGCCAGCTCTTCCCAGTTCTGTTTCACAGAGTTCTCCAATTTTGCATACCAGATTGCGGCTATCCCGGACAGGGTTCGGCCGAATAGTGACAATTTCTGGGCTGTGGTCAAACCCATTGGCCTCAGGATATTAGAAAACAGTTGGAGGTGCACCATTGGGTCTTCAGAGCCATCGAATCGATCGATATGTGGCATCCTGAACCGATCCGGTAATGTCACCACTGAGTCGGTATAACCATCCTCTATATCAGGAATAGAATGGGCCCCTTGAGACTTTTTGAACAATTTCTCAAGCTTGCTCACTTTCAATGCTGTGGGGTCCGTCTCGAGCTCAAAGGGGGAGTCTGGTAGGTTGGTGGGTGTTTTAGATAGCTGGAGTAGAATCGGGGGTGGAGCTGGCCCGCCTGGAATGTCCGTATCATCCTGGACGTGGGTTGCCTCCCCGAGTATGGGAACTCTTGGTGGGGGCGGAGCCTGGCGTGAAGTAGATACTCCGGTTTGCTACTCTAACCTGGCAATTGTCTCTGCCTGTTGGACTATGATCACGGCCTGTTGCTTGGCGAATTCCGCTTGACGGACAGCGTCCTCCTGCATGAGCTTCATACTCTCTTGAAGCTGACGCATCATTTCTTCCATCCCTGCCATACTGCCCTACAAGTGTAACTCCCTGAGGTATCTCAACCCAACTGCACACAGGTGAGATGGATAATGACTGCTAATCCGAAGATTGTTAAACTGATGATCTGTGCTTGACTGGCCATTTTACCCGGCCTCTGGTGAAGGAACACTGATGGCTCTTGAACTGAATCTCTGACCTGACAAAGTCTATCAGCACAAGTTCGGTGTACCCGGGGGATATTGGAGCCTTCTGAAGCTATGGTTCCAAGACTACTTAGCAAAAGAGAAAATGGACAGCATCTCAGCCTAATTTCACCTGAACAGATACGAGCATAGTTTGAATGAGTGTGCCCTCTACTGAATTCTGCCCAAATCTCTATCCTGCAAAGTGATACCCTCAGGTAAACTGAGTCCCCAAATACTAATGCCCTCAGGCTTGATACCCAAAACACTGAACTGGTGCCCACAGGCCTGGTGCCCAAACTTGTAAACTGATACATACATTCCTGTAGAGACGCACTCCAAAAGCATATAGCAGATAAGTGAGAGCCAAAAACACCCCTATGTTGGGGTAGGGTTTCCCTGTCCTATTTTGTCAGGAACTAGGGTTTCACTACGTATGTAGCGGTTTCAAACAACCTATATCGAGTAAGCAACCTGTCCTAGTTTGGAATGGTCACTACGGATTTCGATATGCACTAGGTTGAATGGTCAAAAAGGGTGCCCCGGTAAAACCGGGGTTTGTGTTCCCATACTGGTAGAGCCTACAACCGGTCAGCCTTATGGTCATGCCTTGACAAGACAAGCCTCCGGCAAACCGTTCAGGAATAGCAGATGGCAAACACGGTGTCCTAGGCGCACCAATGCAAATGCAATGCAATGCAAAGAAACACACAAGTGTAGTCAAAACCAGATATCATGAATTCGAGTCAAGTTCTCTAAATCCCCAGCAGAGTCGCCAGAAACTGTAACAAGCCCGCGGGGGACCTCGCTACAGCTCGGACTCGATTTGTGTCACGGTTCTAAATCTTGAACCAAAGAGTCCAAATCCGGCAAATCGTTTTGAGAAAACAGATTTTTTTGAAAGAAGTGTCAAACATAGACTGCTTTGCCAGATACAGAGTCGCCACCTAAATATTTTATTTTGGGGAAATTTAGGAAACCCTGACTCGGTGCCAAAGGCCACGTGTCCGTCATCACCAAAGTTGCCTCGGCTTGGGAACTTGGGTACGATTGGGGAAGGTCACTTCGTGAGCACCCCCGCTCGCCCGGTCAAAGACCGGCCTCTACTAACCATGATATCTATTTTTGAAAACATTGTGTGTTCTTATTCCGGTTATTAGCCTAGGTTACTATGTGATGCGCACAGCATACAAGTATAGACTGAGTCGTCTGAATTGGAACAAAACACTTCATGTTTATTTGTTTGAAAATGGTTTGATGGTGCTACCCGCAGGTAGGCTAAGACGTGGATTTGCCACCCTCGGGTAGGCTTAGAAAACATGATTTTGCCACTATCTAGTGGGCTTAAAACACACAGTCAATGAATTGTTCCAATCCAAATAACACAACCTCCACCCACAGGCATTCAAGGCAGTTATATCACATAAGCAGTTAGCCTCATGGTAGGCATGCTATTCATGGCAACACTCACACGCATGCAAGGATGCTAAAGCATAAAAACTCACCGAGTACTCCGAGCCAAAACAGAAGCTCATTAGAAATCCATGCATGATCCTAAATATACAGAAGTGCCTAATGCAACACATGCAAAAATGCAACTATAGCAGGCTCGGCTATTCTAAACATGGCATATGGAATGCTACAGCTAACACGTATTCAACTTAGAATTGAAATACAATTGCAGTTAGTATGATGCGCTGAGCCCGGTGCGTGCAAAACAGATGAATGAATGCAAACATGCTATCATACTGTATGCTAATTGAAACCTGTCCTAATCTAACCATCATAAGCAGATAAATAAAAGGGAAGAAAGACGTGGGGTTGGAAGACATACATCACACTCACCCACACTTATTACAATTTTGCCCTCGCGCAGAGGGTCCGAATAAATATACAGTCCTGAATAAAAGAATAGTATAGTCCAAATAATACAGTCCAAATAATGTACAAATTCTTAATTAATTAACAAATTAACTAAGAAAGCTGTAAAACTGGCATGCAAGCCAGGGACTGCCTTGATTCCGCTCCGAGTGATGAATGATGCATGAGTAGGCTGCCTTGCGCGGAAATCCACTAGGATGCCCCAATTAGCCTCTGTTTGCACCTGTTCTTGAAATGCGTGCCAAGCCTCGGGAGACTGCTGATTCTTGATTTTGCTGCAACAGAGAGCAGGAAAGAGGCATAGCAATGTATTTCACGAATGTATGCATGTCTCGATCCTCGTGCCACCAATCACGCATCTCGATGCATGATGGCCGAGGAGTCGAATTGCACAACTCAATGTGAAATGAATGCATATGAAAATACAACAAAACCTAACTCCATCATGGATAATCCGGAGTGTCGGTGACTGGGAAATTGAGACACGTTCCGTCACTCGGAGTACGGAACGTACCTCGTTTCCCGTGCTCGGGCTAACTCCTACCCCGAACACGATGCAATATGCATGATATGCATGAAATGCAACTAAGATACAACCTAACATGCGAAAGGCTATGAAATGGCATACACGATGCACGAGGAAACATGGCATACACAATGCGCTAATATACGGCCTAGCATACGCAATGCTATGGAATGAAATGGCATACACAATGTAATATGGGCTTACACCAACACAAGTGGACCTCGGCCACACTCACATAGGAGGCCATTAGATGAAAATGAGACAACCCGAGATGCGTGCACGCGTGCACGCAAACCGAGAACCGAACCTACGGCACGGAATGCCACTCCAACAAGACATGGCAAAAGACAAAAATGGCATACTATCATGCAAAAATCAGAGGCAAAATGAGATGCAAAACAGCCCCGAAACCCGGTAAAATGAAACCCGATGCATGAAACGAGTCCCGAAACACGGAACTAAGCATACGGAATGGCCTACAGCTATACAAAGCATGCATAATTTGAACATGAAGTGTAAAAGCAGAAGCAAGGAAGCTCCAAAACAAGAATTTTTACAGTTTAAAGTGAGGCCAAACAGTGAGCACAAGTAGGGCTAAAATAGCATACAAAAATGGCTCCAAAAATGAGATAATGAAGCAAGTCACAAATTCTGGTCCCAAACAGAGAAGGGGCCTTCTAAAATATTGAAGAGAGGCCAAAAATTTGATGTTTCACAGTTTATGACTAACCCCAAAAACAGATACAAGTATGCTCAACATGCTATGCAAAATAAGGGCCAAAATAGAGATAAAGAAGCAACTGATATATGCTGGTCCCAAAAAAGTAAGGGCCCTTCAACAATGTTTAAGAGGGGCCCAAAATATGACTTTTTACAGTTGATGGCTGACCCCAAAACAGTGTACAAACATGCTCAAAATGCAATGCAAGATAAGGCCTAGAAAGAGAGATATAACATGAAGTATACAAAATATGCTCCAAACAGCAACAAACCCTCAATGAAACATGGAGAGGGGGTCAAAATAAGCCCCTTTTCAGTTTGGACCAAGGTCCAAAAACAGAGGCTCGATAGGCTAATAAATTATGAAAAAATGGGACCAAAATATGGATATCAAAGCAAGTAGTACATGGAGGTCCCAAACAGTGATGAGCCCTTCTTGAATGTTGAAGAAGGGCTCAAAATAAGCCTATTTACAGTTTACATCAGAGCTCAAAACAGAATACACATAGACCAAAAAAATCATGCAAGATTAGGGCCTACAAGATGGATAATGAAGCAAGTGGTAGTAGGAAGTCCCAAACAGGTAAAAACCCTTAATCAAAACGAAAAATGAGCTCAAAAAAATGACATTTTTAGTTATGGCCGGAGCTCAAAACAGCAAGTAAAAATGGCTAAGAAATAGTACAAAAATGAGCTAGAAAAGGGGGAAAGGTTGCTCACCCTTGAAGACCAATCTTTTATTGCCTCTTGGACCAAGAAATGTTGCCTCTCAAGCTCTGGAAAGATGCTCCAAATGGATGGAATGGAGGTGGTGGTGTGGTGCTAGGTGATGGTGAAGAAAGGGTATAGGAACTTGGATGTTTGGAGCTTGGAAGTGGGAGATGAATGGAGGTGTGTATGCAAGGCTTCAAGACCAAAATTTTCAACCCCAAACCAGACCTGAGATGCTGGTTTTTATAGGCAAAAAGAGGTGAAAAAAGAGGGGGAAAAAAGGGGGGGAAAACAAGTCAAGTTTCCCCCCAAAAGTTGGCAAACCCGGATACACAATTTAGGAAGGAAAGGAGGGCATTTTTGGAAGGAACCAGGTGTGAGGAACATGGCCAGCCAGTTTTCTTGGGCTTAGGTGGCCGGCCGGCTACTTTTTTTGGCTTTTCTGGCCGGCCAGCTACTTTTCCTGGCTTTTCTGGCCGGCCAGCTACTTTCAGGACAAAAAACATGGGCTACCGGAAAGAAAAGTGGCCGGTGGGTGTTTGGGAAGTCCAGATGTGGCCGTTCAAGTGTCCAAATTGAAGCCCCGGAAGTTAGCTTTCCAATGGAGCAAACCTTGCATCAAAATTCCTCCTGTGGAAAAAGTTATGCCCGTTTCCGTGAAGCCGCGCAGATTCGGTCCCAACCGGAGTGATACCCTACTTCAATCAACGATATCTCCCCTATCCGGAATTGGATTTAGGAGATTCTTGAGTGCAAAATGAAGCCCCGGGAGTAAGCTTTCCAACGGTGGTGGCCTCATAGCTTGATTCCAAGTGTCCAAATGAATAGGCCCGATTCGGCGAGGGCTGCTCGACTCTCTCTTAACGGTTCATGCCCATTTTCTTCCCCGACTGGATTTCTTCCCTCTTCTCTTCTTTTCTTCAACTTCAAACCCCTAAGTAAGGTATTTTGAAAGATTTTTCAAAGATTTCATCTCTCTTTCATTCATTGTCCTTGCTCGGTTTACCGAAAAGCGCAACATTTGACAAAATACGAGCCTCGGAACATCGTAAAAACTTTATTTCAAAAATGTTTTGAAAGAGAGGGTTTTAAGTCTAAAATCTTTTGATCAAGATTGTTCTGGTCCAAAAGGGGTATGAAGTTGAGGTTTGACTCTCTTTTTGCCAAAGAAATTGAACCTTTGCCCTGCACATCTTTCATCACCGAGCAAACCATCAGTCGCGTCCAAGTCTTATGGACGGTCAAAAATGGGGTGTCTACAGTGTCCTTAACCAGTAAACTACACAAAGGACGTGATATCTTACTAAAGTCTTTGATGAACCTACGGAAACAACCTGCATGCCCTAAGAAAGACCTAATTTGACGCACGGAATTGGGTGGAGGAAGGCCTGCAATGAGGTCAACCTTAGCCTTGTCTATCTCTATACCTCGAGGGGACACAATGTGTCCCAACACTATATCCTAACGAACCATAAAATAGCTCTTTTCCTAACTCAAGATTAGGTTTGCCTCAGCACATCGTTCTAACACTCTAGTCAAGTTCCTAAGGCATTCCTCAAAAGACAGTCCAAACACCAAAAAGTCATCCATAAAAACCTCTAAGAATTTCTTCACCATATCGGAGAAAATGGCTATCATACATCGTTGAAATGTTGCCGGTGCATTACATAGCCTGAAGGGCATGCGCCTGTAAGCAAAAGTGCCAAAAAGGCATGTGAATGTGGTCTTTTCCTGGTTAGCGAGGTACACCGGGACTTGATTATACCCCGAGTAGCCATCAAGAAAACAATAGAAACCCTGCCCCGCTAACTGCTCTAGGATTTGGTCAATGAAAGGTAAGGGAAAATGATCATTCCTAGTCAAGGAATTTAGTCTCCTATAATCCATGCACACTCGCCACCCAGCAGTGGTTTGTGTAGGGACTAACTCTCATCTCTCATTCTCAACAACGGTGATGCCCGATTTCTTGGGCACCACTTGTGTGGGACTCACCCACTTGCTATCCGAGATGGGGTATATAATACCTGCATCCAACAATTTCAATACCTCTTTTTTCACCACCTCTTTCATATTAGGATTCAGTCTCCGTTGTATTTCGCGAGAAAGTTTGATGTCCTTCTCTAGGTGTATTTAATGCATGCACATGGAGGGATCTATCCCTTTCAAATCAGCCACTGACCACCCTATAGCACTCCGATGTACCACGAGAACACTCATTAACTGACTCTCCTGCTCTGCAGTCAAGTCAGATGCAATGATGACTGGTAAAGTCTCCTAGGGCCCTAAAAATGCATACTTGAGTGTGGCCGGGAGTGGCTTCAACTCAAGTGTAGGTGGTGTGACCAAAGATGGTATGGCAGGCTCTCTCAACAGAGGAGGAAGTGACTCAAACCGGGTTTTCCAGGGAAGAAAATCCGGTGTAGAAAAAGCATTAAGCAAGACATTCACCTCCTCAACTAACCCACTAATATCAAAATTTTCAAACCCAAAATGAGTTAGACAAGCCTCTAAAGGGTCCTCTACAAGAATGGATGGCAAAACTTCCTCCACAACCTCATCCACAACATCTACAAATAAGCACTCCTCTCTCTCATGGGGTTGTTGGGATGCTTGGAAAACATTAAGTTTCACTTGCACGTTACTAATGAAACTTCCATAACCCCGGTATGACAATTAATGCATGCATTGGCCGTAGCCAAGAAAGGTCGATCTAAGATCACCGGGATTTGTTTCCTAGAACTGGCTACTGGTTCCATATCTAACACCAAAAAGTCAATAGGGAAGTAGACCCTATCAACCTTAACTAGCACATCCTCAATCATGCCACGTGGCACTTTGAGGGACCGGTCAGCCAACTGAAGAGTAACAGTAGTGGGCTTCAACTCGCCAAGCCCAAATTGCTCGTACACAGAGCACGGCAACAAATTGACACTAGCCCCTAAATCTAATAAGGCCCTATCAATGAAATGGTCCCTTATAATGCATGCAATGGTTGGGGCACCCGGGTCCTTAAGCTTAGGAGGTGTGTCATTCAACAAGATGGAGCTTACTTGCTTCGTGAGTAGGACCTTTTGGGACACATGTGTCCTAGATTTACGCTTTTGCGTACAAAGGTCCTTCAGAAATTTGGCATAGGAAGGTACTTGCTTAATCACCTCCAGCAAAGGAAGGTTGATTTTTACCTGTTTAAAGACCTCCATCATTACCTCCATAGATGCCGCCTTCTTATTAAAATGGGACGGTGTATCAAGGCATTGGGAAAAGGGTGCCTTAGGCACATATGGTGCCTTGGGCTCAAGTGAAGTGCTAGGGACTAAGTCATCCCTCTTAAGTGTTTCCCCCTCACCCTTACTCTCATTGGGTGTACTACCGTGGTCACCCTTCTTAGCTCTAGTTGCATCAGACGCAACTGACTGAGGCTCTAACTCCCTCCCACTTCTCAAACTAATCACTGCTTGCACCTGCTCATGGTGCTTTCCATTCCCACTTGAACTCTCTGCCCCGTATTGTCCCGTAGGGTTGGCCACAGTTTGACTTGGTAATTTTCCCTCCTCTCTTCGATTCATGTTGTTAGCCATTTGACCCAATTGGGCCTCTAGCTTGGCAATAAAGTGAGTGTAGGAGTGAACTACCGGTGCTAACCCCTTAAGTTCTGAGAGAACTTCCAACACCTGAGTCTCAAAGGCAGAATTGCCCTGAGGAACAGGCGGGGGTTGTGGTTGCTGGTACGGTTGTAGGGGTCGATAAGGTTGCGGTGGTCGGTAGGATGATTGGTTGGCAAAATTATTGAAATTCTGCCTTGGTGGTAGAGGATTGTAAGAAGTGCCTTGTGAAGGGGGTCTCCATGAAAAATTAGGGTGATTTCTCCATCACGGATTGTATGTGTTGGAGTATGGATCATTACCCGGGTTGGAGAATCCTTGAGCCGCATTCACATGCTCTTGGACTAACTCCGGAAATTGTGATGCCGAAGGGCACTCACTTAAGTCATGAGCAGGGCTCGCACATATAACACATGCCTCACGGAATTGAGGCTAATCTTGCTGGGTAGGGGCATGTCCCGCAGCTAATAATTGGTCCATTTTGTGGGACAGTGCCTCTACTCATTGGGCTAACTCTAGGTTTTGCCCGACCTCATAAATGCCCCATCTTTTCAGGGCTCCAACTGATGGTTGCCAGACTTGTTGGGCTGCGGAGGCATGGTGAAGGGAATTATCACTTAGGTTCTCAAACAATTGCCATGCCTCGGCATCATTTTTAGACAAGAATATCCCACCACAGGATGAATCCACCATTTGGCGGTGCGGCTCAGTTAAGCCATAATAAATGTTTGAACAAGTTGCCAATCAGGCACTTGGTGGTGGGGACACTGTTGGAGAAGGTCTCGAAGTCTTTCCCACGTCTCATGGAATTGCTCGCCATCCATTTGAGCAAAATTTGTGATGGCTCGCCTAAGTTGGTTGGTTTTACCTATGGGAAAGTACTTCTCCAAGAACCGTTGCTGTAATTGGTCCCAAGTTGTGATTGAATTAGCAGGTAAAGAATTTAGCCAGTGTTTGGCTTTATCCTTTAATGAGAATGGAAACAATCGTAGCATTAAGGCCTCATTTGTGAAATTCTAGATCATCACTGTCGAGCAAATTTTCAGAAATTTGTTCGAATGCTTATAAGGATCATCATGAGTTAGTCCATGGAATGATGGGAGCATTTGTATGGTGTTGGACTTAATCTCATAATGAGTAGCAATGGTGTTGGGTAATTAGATGCATGATGGTGATATATATGCAGTGGGTGTGAAATAATCCTTAAGGGTCCTGTTAGGCACATTCAGGACATCAAGATCTGCCATCTCTAATGGCTCAATGTATGAAAATGAATACTCAAGCCTAGGAACACGGGCAGAGGCCCCAAGTCTCCTAAGAGTCCTTTCTAGTTCAAGGTCCAAACTCCATTATTCAGGGCGACAAGAACGGCGCCCGTGCATACACTACCCACACACACACAAAAAATTCGACTCTGTGCACTAAGTTACGAATGTAGAATGCCAAAGGAGAAATACTCACAGCGGTTCAACGAAAACGCTTTACTCGTCTTGCGGATGCTTGACATGTAGACGTTGTCTCCAACCTCAATTTGAGCTTTGACTTTCGTTTTAGCACTTTGGTGCTTTGCTAGCGAGTGTTTGCTTCTGTTTACGCACTTTAATGCTGTGATTTTTTTTATATTTTTAAAGCTCAGCTGCGCTCCACTTGCACTTCGGTGATAGCTCCAATTTCAAACGCTCTGCACACTTAACAACACAAAAGCATAAAATCCTAAACTAAAAATTAAAATAAGAATGTAACTTTAAATTAACTAATTTCGCCAGAAGTCCCTGGCAACGGCGCTAAAATTTGATGGGTCGTTGAACACACCAAAAATAAATCACTAAACTATACCAAATTCTTTTAGAATAATGGCAAGTCCAAGTATCGATCCATAGGGACAAATGTGAAATTAAATTCATTCAATCGCAAAATTCCTAAATTAATTTTGATTAAAATGATAAGATTGATTTTATAACTAAACAGCAATTAAATAAAATTGAAGAATTAAATTGACAATTAAAATTAGGGTTGGAGATATTAATTTTCGGGAAAAATCCTAGGGTAGAAAATTCACCACTAACCACATGAATGAGACTTAACATCAGCCATTAATCGCAATTCGGTTTGAACTACCCAATATTTCACAACTACAAGTTTGAAATATTAATCAAGAGAGTTGTTGCATTCAACGTACCTGCACGAATCATCTCGAGTAGTACGAGTCGTTTGCTCTAAACTATGTTAGCAAAACGATCCGTCTCTCATAGCATGACTCGTCCCGTACTTTGAATACAAACACAAAGAATACTAATGTATGGAAAGCATTAAACAATCACAGAGAGTAAGATGCTTGAAGAGATGAACGAAACAATTATTAAAAACTTCTAAACCATCCATACATTCATTCAAACCAATTTACAATTAAAGCTCATTAAAAATTCCATTACATGGCTAGGGTTTCATCAAAACCCTAGAAAATACGACTAGCCACTCATGAAGGAGTGGAAAGAGGAAGAAGAAGAGGAAGAAACCCCCATGGAAGTGTCCTTCGAGCTTTTGTAGAATATCCTCTCTTTGGAACCCTAGCCTCCCTCTATTCTGAATTAATTTTTCGAACCCTAGGTTTAGCTATTTTTCTGTCTTTTATTCGCAGCAAAACAGACCAAAAATTTCGTGCACGCGTCCCTAGGTGGGCTACTCATGCGCCCATGTGGGCCACACGTGCGGTGGTCTGGCTGGCTTGGATTCTTCACTTCTCGCTCGGAGAATCTGCTTTCGCGCCCTTTTTGATTGAATTTTCATATTTTCTGCCAAATCTATACAAGTGCACGAAACACATCATCTCCACCAAATAAATAAAATTAAAAGACTAAAAATGTAACTTAATTGGCCTCAATGTGGTACCTTTCGGCCTACATCATGCTTCTAATCATTTTTGTTAATTTTCTTTGTCTAGGTCCTCTTCTTATATAAAAATGCTCTATTCAAAATTTTATTTATATGTCGTAATTGCACTAATGGCATGACCTGATAAAAATGTCGAGAAATAAAAAATTTCAAAACATACATAATCGTAAAAGTGAAAGTGTTGGTATCAATTTAAATCAACCAATAATAATTGAACATGTGATCTAATTAAAATAAGGTTAGCTCTTTGGTTGAAGTCATATGATTCTGGATGCCTTTACTCTATTAATGATATTGTCTTCAACATTCAACAAGTGAGAAGAAGCCTTTAAAAGTTTGGTGGACTGCAGTGTGATATGCTGAACTGATTTGTTGTTTGGAGAAGGCTGAACTGATATGGTTTGTTCCAAGGGGATTTTGGCTACTCCAGCAAAGGGGTTTCTTGTTGAATTGTTTTCAAGGGGAGTGTTATGTTGATCTTGCTGTTGATATACTAATCTTGTTGTTACTAATGCTGAGATGTTGCTGATGTACTGAGATGATGCTATTTTGTTACTGATGTGGATGTTGAGATGCTATTGCTGTTAGTTGGGGTGGAGTTTATAGTTTCGAGGGGTGATTTTTGTCATTGGTTAATTATAATGATTTTGTCATTGCTTGTGATTGCTTGCTTGTTTTGCTCTGTATGTTGGTTACTCACCAACTTAGAGCTTGGAGTTTGTGCTAGCGAATGATTTGGTGTGCATCTTCATGCCAACCTAGTTGGGATCTTGATGTTTCACTGTGATGCTTTTTGCACGCTCCTCTTTATTGATGTATTTTATCATACTTTGTATGTTTCTATCAATAAAACTTCTTTTTGCTGATCAAACCAAAAAAAAAAATTTGAACATGTGGCAATCAAGATATCCCAGTAAAACAATGAGAATAGTGGCACTTGTGCTAAGGGCACCGACTCAAGAAATTAAAAAAAATTGAGATTGGCTTATGCAAAAAAAACTTGAATATGAATTCAAGTTAAACTTGGTTTGATAAGTTTGTACACATTATAAAATCTTGTTGGAAATTGAGTCATTAAAATTTTAAGTTAAAACAATTTAATATTTCACTTAGGTCCCGTTTGGGGACTAAGTATTTTAGTCAAAAAGTTAAAAAATCATTATAAGTTGTCAAATCACTCCCTACTTTTCTACATATCTTTTCGTAAAAAGTCAAAAAATTACTAAAATAATATGTTCCTAAACAAAGCCTTAGTTTATCATTTTAAATGTAACCCTTCATTTCTTTTAACTTTAAGGGCAAATGACACAATTACTCCCTGTAGTTTGCCTCGCATGTCATTTTAATTTGCTCAATTTTGATCTTAAATTTTGAATTCTTATCATTTTGGTCCAATTGAAAACGGAAGTTAAGAAATTGGACAGAAAATTTGCACGTGAATAACATGTGATTGGTTTTCAAGGGCAAAATAGACATTTTGCGTTCCCTTTCCCTTTTAGCTTCTTCTTACGACTCTCTCTCTCTCTCTCTCTCTCAAAACCTTAGTAGCGCTACTGCCTTGAAAAAGTTGAGATCGAGCACCGACGGCGAAGGAACCTCGCAGGGTCCGCCGCCGCCACCTCCGCCATTCCTCTTCCTTTATCTCTCACACCTTCTTCAATCGTCTCTCTCTACTCTCTATCACTAGTGCCGACTCCCGTTGATGCAAAAAGATGATATAGAAGTGATGGATTTAGAGAAAGGTAAAGTGGGTTTTCGTCATCATCAACCACATGTGTCTAAAACCAACCCACAAGATCAAATTCACACGTCAAGGATGCAAACATTAAGCGCCACAAATCCTCTCAGACTTGTCATCAACAGTGGAACCATAGTCCCCCGAGTGCCCCAAGACCGTCTCTCTCATTCTCAGCCTCGCCCCACTCCCTCTCTTGCTCAATCTCGCTCTACCCCTACCCCAATCTCACAGGTGCTCAATTAATCCTCACATCTAACTAATCAAATTTCACATTTTTTTGTGTGAATTTTTGGAAATTTGATTTGAATTTTTAATTTTTCTTTCTGGGTTTTTCTTGTTTTATCCAGCCATCTTTAACAACCATGAATTCAAGATCTTATACCAACAAATTCTCTCTATTTCTGTTCCTTTTGCACTTGGTGGTTGCTATTAGGCTAGTTGGTTTTCTTGTGTTTAAGGCGGTTCAAGGCCTATTACAAGCTAGTTCAACTCAAAAAAGGAGAAGGGTGTATTGGAATTTTTTCTACCTCAGGTTGAGGCTGCTTCTCTTTTGAGCATCACACTAGCATTTTCATGGTAAAAACCTGTTAGAGTGTGGCCTACATTCATGGTTCATTTCATAATTTGGAGTAGTTTCATCATGTCCTTACCTGGTGGAATTCTCCTTATTTGCTTCCAAAAAGCCCCAATCGATGGTGTTAGAGTCCTGTTTATTGTATTTGCTATTGGTAATGTCTTGTATGCTTGTTAGGTTTCTCACAGAATTGTTTTTTGTTGTAAAGTCTTGATTAAATCACTTGAACCTGTATCGAAATTCCATGATTTGAATCAACCCACTTATTGGATGCTTGGGTCTAGATTCATGTGGATGTCTCTATGGATTCTAGCAGTGATTGGGTCCTTGAATTTTTACTTCCAACCGGTGCTCGGTCTCAACTTCTTCAAGGCAGTGGCGTTGCTAGGGTTTTGAGAGAGAGAGGGAGAGGGAGAGAGAGAGAGAGAGAGAGAGAGAGGCGTAGGAAGAAGCTGAAAGGGAAAGGGAAAGCAAAATGTCTATTTTGCCCTTGGAAATCAATCACATGTTATTCACGTGCAAATTTTCCGTCCAATTTCTTAACTTCCGTTTTCAATTGGACCAAAATAATACAGAATTCAAAATTTAAGGTCAAAATCGAGCAAATTGAAATGACAAGGACCAAAATGACACACGAGGCAAACTAGAAGGATTAATTGTGTAATTTGTCCTAACTTTAATTTATCTGTCAAAACAAAATCTAGCGGGCAAGTGACCACCACAATCACCTTCTCTAAACATATATATATATATATATATACATAACAAAAAATATGTGAAAAACAATCTCTCTCAAATTGTGTTTGAATTATAAATTTAGTTAAAAATTTAAAAAAGAAAAATGTAAGAAAAATATCAATGAAATATAATTTCAATTTTTAACTCATTTTTTTTTGTTCTTTTTTCTTTCTTTCTTTCTTTCTACATCTGTGTTCAATATTTATAATCTAACCATAGTGTTATAATTTCACTCCAAAATATACAATATCCCCAGTAACACGATAATGTCGGTGAAAATCATTGGAAAATGGTTGTCTAGGTAGTAGCCGACGACGACAAGGACAAGGACATTGTAGAGCTAGGTGTAACCACTGATGGCCTGTCCGGTGGCTTCCGGCACAAGGGACACGTGGCATTCCTCCTAAGCCACTCATCTATGCAAGTAGCATGAAAATAGTGATTGCATTCTGGTATAGTTCTTAGGGTCTCTTTGGGCTGGTACTCTGCCAAACAGATTGAACAAGTTCCATCACTGGGCTTGGGCAGTTGGCTACTCTCCCCGAGCACGGTCTTCGGGTAAGACTCTATGGTGGACCCATCGAGGCCCGCCGCGATGGCGAGCGGTTGGAGAGTGATCGATGGGTTAGAGAATTCGGCATCGTGCTGGCGGCGTCGGGAATGGGTTCTGTTGTCAATGTAATATGCAAGTGCTATAATGAGGCATCCAAGCCCGGGTATTCCAACGCCTACGGCAATCCCATACTTTATAGTGCTTGGTATGCCTATAATACCAAAATTAAATACCATGAATAACCACACACATATATATATTACAAATGTGAATAAAGTTGTAATGAGTAATTTTTCAAAGAAAAATGATATTCTATGTTAAAAGTCAATTTAAAATCGACTAAGATAGTTTGATCTGATTGGATATATTATAGGTTTACTTTAGTACTAACCAATGAATGCATGCTAGTTAGTTATTTTAAGTTAATTTTTAACTTGAACAACGTTGCTCTTTTCTATATTAGTGATTTTATTTATAATTTTTGTAAAACTTTTTTTTATTTTATAATAATCACGATTAAACCATATTTTTTAAATGTAACATTTGTCAAGTAAAAGTGAAAATTTTGTTGTAAAAGATATTTATGAATCAATTTTTATCGTCATAAGGATAGTCGCTAAAATGTCATTCCGAAAAGTCAAAAACAAAGCTTTTAGCGACAAAATTTTGAAAATGTCACTAATAAATAGACTTTTAAGGATAAAATAATTTGATCTCAAAATGATTTATTTTTTGAGACAAAAAATTTGGCTCTAAAAGGATAATAATTCATCACTAATGTCCAATTTTTGTTATTAAAAATATAATAATGACACTTTTCGTAACAAAATTAGTTGGTCCCTAAAAAATAATTTTATCTTTAAATTTTGGTCTTTAAAACCTTAATTTTTTGTAGTGTAGTGATTTTGTTTATAATTTTTGTAAATTTTTTTTTTAATAATCATGATTAAACCATATTTTTTAAATGTAACATTTGTCAAGTAAGCTGAGAGAGGGGCAGCTGATGGGTGGTTGACCATTTTGGAAGTATTCATTAATACAGTTCTTTTTCCAATTTTCAAATTTAAAAAAAAAAAAGAAGTGGGCATGAGTACTATTTTATTTTTTTTATTGAACTTTTTTATAATAAAAAACTTGCCAACACACCTTTTGGGCATAAAAACTTGTCAACATACCTTTCCAATAAGGTCTCATTTAGGTTTTCTATGCAGTCTTATAAGCCAATGGCATATTAACATGGAGAGGTTATTTGGTAGTTTAACAATACTTCACATTATTCAAATCATAACATATAAAGTTTTAAGATGTAAGAAACAAACTTTTTTATCTTTAAAATAAAAATTTTGTCACAAAAAATATTAGGAAATCAAATTCTATCATTATGTGAGTTGTCACTAAAAGGCTGTCTTAAAAAGTTAAAAAATTAATTTTAAATTTTAAAAATATTACTAATAAATACACTTGTAAAGACAAACAATTTTGTGCTAAAAATATTTATTTTTTAATATAAAAGTTTTGATTGCAAAATAATAGTAATTCATCACTACATGTTGAATTTTATCACTAAAAGTATGACAACACTTTTTGACAACTAACTTATTCGTCCCTAAAAAATAATAATTCCTAGTCTTTTGTTTCTAAAATTTTAATTTATTGTAATGTTATGTTATTTCATAGCATGTCATATTACTTTCAAAAATCAACAATAAAATATAATAACTTCCATTAATTTAACTGATAAAAATCAAATTAAAACACCCACAAACTTGCCCAAAATCACTGAATAATTTTACCATTAACATTTATCATTTGGTTTCTCTATGCAGTCATTGTCATACATAAAAGAAACCAAAATTAATAGGAAATTGATATATTGCAAGATTATTACTTTTTCTTATCGGTTCACTCTGTCTTTTAAGCTGCCGTCCTTGACGTCTATGTAACAATATTGTTATAATAATTAAGATTATTGCAAAAATAATTATGTTTTAAGCTTAAAACTTTTTCTTAAATCATCATTGATTGTATTTTAAAGTAAAACCATCTATTTAAGTCATCATTGTAAAATTATTACTAGAATAATTATTACAAAAAAATGTTAATCTCTCCTCGAATATTGATTGTCTATGAGTGTTCTCCCTTCATGTGATGATTTTTTTTTTGGATCAGCCCCTTCATGTGATGATAACTTACTAAATTGTACAATGCAAATGCAACTTTCTTAAAATGGAGTTGATGTTAGGGTTTAAAAAAAATAAAATTATATTCAGCTTAAAAATATTAGCCTTTTGAGTTTATTCTAAAATTTTAAATTGAAAAAATAAAGAAAATCACATGATAGCCACCAAACACCCTATTTTTATTTTTATTTTAAGTGCACCTAATAAAATTATGTATTTTTCAAATTTTTACCTAAATAAATTACAAATAAATAAAAAACAAACAAACACAAACAAATGGCCACAAACTTATTATTACTTTTTAGAAAGAAATGGTTTATCTCCAATTGAACTGGACATTGCTGTTTGGTCCATGAGATTCACTACAGATCTGTTCAATCATTTGAACTGTTATGGGAAATTGCCAAAAAAGCTAACTTTTTGGCTTTTTAGCTTTTTTAGGCAAAAAGGTCAACTTTTTTACCTAAAACAACTCAATTTTTTGCCAAAAAAGCTACTAAAAAAGTTAAAAAATCAACTTTTTATCAATTTTCCAAAACACCACTAAGTTTTTAGATCACTTCGGTTAGGTCATCAACCCAAAAAATAAAGCTGATTTGTTATACCTAGCTGAATAATTTTATCATATTTATTTTTTGAAAAAATATATGATTTATTTTCAAAATCATTCCCATTCATTTTTTTTAAAATGTTATAAAATTATATAATTACGAATATTAGATCGACTTTATTTATTTATTTATTTTTGAGTAAACAATCTACAAAAAAAAAATTTAAAAATAAAACTATTCAGATGATCAAAACAAGAACTATGACAAACTGTCCCAATCCCAAATAATACCGTCCGATCCAATAACTCAACTGAAGAAAATTCATTCCCTTTTGGAATTACTTCTTCTCTTTTCATATACTTTTATTCTGGGTAGAAAATCCAGTAAAATGAAAATGAAAATGAAAAATTGAAACCCACCTTGACTAGGAAGATTAAAGCATCCAATCTGCCTTCTGTTAACATTTTTGTAACCACAAGTCCCACCCTTAGCTTCACAAGCTACGCAACCAGGTATCCTCCACGTCAGCATAAGATCAACACCAAGAGCCCCCGGATTCTGGTACCGGTAAACCGTGTCATCTACCGGAACTGAAACCCTAGACATGTTCTGGCAACCCAGAGGCACGGAAGAACTGCTGGAAGCTACTACGACGTATTTAGGGTAATTGCTGAGGCAACAGATCGGGAATTGAAAATCATATGAGCTGTCCAATGAACAGTTGAGGAAAGTGATATCCATCGGAAAAGCTGATATGAACGGTGATCCGTAAAGGGTGAAGATTTGGAGCCTCTTGGGGATGCAGGAATCTGGGTCGTCGATGTAAATCCATTTAGGCCATGTTTGTTTGGGTGGACATAAGCTTGGAATTGGACTAATAGTCCAATAAAATTATTGATCCGATGTTTGGTTAAACAATTGAAATACGGACTAATTATTTTAAACTCGATTATTAGTTAAGATAGGATACATAATCCAACGGATTCGTAATCCTAGGACTATTAGTCATGGGAATGCTAATCCAGTCCGCCCAAACAAACATTGCCTTAGTGTTGTAATCGATATAGGTTACGATGAATTCACCGGCAAGTGGGAGGGTTAGGATTGTTTGGTTCTTGGAGTTGCATGAAAGACCAAAGCCTGGAACTCCACACTGGTCGTCTTGAAGGTTTGCTAGATGGAAAGGGAACCGGACTATCGGTGCAATGCTGCATGAGGAAGGTTGGCAATTAGTGTCTGAGAAAGCTGTGTGGGTAAAGAAGGAGAGGGTGGAGAAGAAGAGGATGGTGAGGAGTTTGAAAGTCTTCATTTAGGTTACGAAACAAACATGCAAAATTTTCAATTCATTTTAGTAGGTTCATATTGGGTAATTGTGTGAGTTTACCACAGGATAGTAGTATTGAACCTTGGGCCTTTTCCACTAAAAAAATGACACTTCAACAAACGCTATGAGGGTTTTTGCAATTCGGATTTTCTTGGAAGGAAAGATTATATTGTATAGTGATGATGGTACATATGTTGTACATGTGATGTACAATATGATTTTTATTAATTTAACTAGTCGGATTTGATATTTTATGTAGTTTTTTCCAAATACACACATCACTATGTGCCTAATTATTAGTGTTTTGTAATATTTCTATATTGTTTCTAGCTTTTGATTCACATAAGTAAAGACACTACAAAAACCTTTTTCATTTTTTGAGTCATCTAAACATATATTACAACAAATTAAAGTACATAAAGAATTCACTTTTTTTTTTAATATCTTAAATGCCAACAGTGTCAACGAAATTGGACATTTGGTAATTAATTATTATTCTTTTAGAATCAAATTTTCTTTTTTGATCAAAAAGTACATATATTTTTACACAAAATTGTTATGTATCTAAATTAGTGACATTTTTAAAATTTTGTCAATAAAGATTTTTTTTTTTTTTACATTTTTTTTATACTTTTCACGACAAGACTTTCATAATGGCTCACATGAAGAATAAAATTGGTACCCCGAATACTTTTTTGTAATAAGATTTTTACTTTTGGGATCTTTTCTTGTGATCAGGCAATAGCTAAGTAATGGTTACGCATACATTCAGCAAAAAAATTCGAACAAGTTTGAAAGCACATCAAATGTAGGCAAGTTGGAGCTAATATCATGCAATCTCAAATTATTGGATTCTCGAGAACTAGCAAGTGAATTGATTAATCAAAACCGTGAGAGAGAGAGAGAGAGAGAGAGGTATACTTTGTTCATGGATCGGGGGGGCTGGAACCCAGTGATATACAAGAGAAAAGTGGGAAGCCAATGTGGAGAGTCGAAGGAGGGAGTCTTGATCACAATTTTCGTGGATGACATCCCTGAATCAATGGATCCTAAAGGCTTGTTTAATCTTTTTCGAAAGTTTGGTCTAGTCAAATATGTGTTTATCCCTAGTAAGAGGAGGAAAGCTTCAAAATCCAGATTTGGGTTTGTTAGGTACGATTGTGAGGTGGCTGCACGAATGGCGATAGAGAAGGCAGATGGCTTGTGGTATGGGAACAAGGCACTGAGGGTTAAGTGTGCTGAGTTCCAAAAGCCTCAATCAGTGGGGCAACAGAAGCCTAAGGGGCTGGGTAGAGGAGATGAAGATCGAACGGAGAATCGGTGGGTGCAATCAAAGCAGTGGAAAGGTAAGGGAGTCCAGAAATCCTATGCAGAGGCATTACTAAGTGATAAAGTCAGGGACAAGGATAGGGTGGTATTAAAAGCTTTTGAGGAAGAGAATGGGTGGGGGAGTGAAAGTTTAGTAGTTCAGCTGAGCAGTTTCTTAGCCTTTGAGGCATTTAGAGAGGAAATGAGTAGAGGCATGAAGGATGTAGTGGCAAAAGAGGGGGGAGGCAAATTAGTTCTTTTAACTTTTCCCATTGCTCAGCAAATGCAGGAAGGTAAGAGAGAGTTGCAGGGGTGGGGAAAACAATGGTGTGAATCCATCAATGAGTGGGATAAATGGCAGTTTTTAGAGCAAGAGAGGTGCGTCTGGCTGAACTGTTTTGGCATTCCCATTAATTTATGGAGCATCACGACAGTTCGCAGCATAGGTAGTTATTGGGGGTTGGTTGTTCAATATGAAGAGGATATCAACAATCCAATAACTTTTCAACAGACTAAGGTGAGAGTGATTACAAGATGTTTGGAGTGGATCAATACAACAATTTTTCTGCAGCACAAAGGTTGTCAAATCCCTGTTAGAGTCTGTGAAGAGTTGCCCAAATGTTTATTTCCAAGTCCTTATGAGAGCAGAGGAAAAGATCAAGGTCGATTGCATTCCAACGGTAGAGAAGAGGTAGACCGGTTGTCTGGCAATGGTGGAAGAAGCAAGAGTGTAGAGGTAGCGTTTGTGGGAAGGGAAGGGTTGGTGAGTGAAGGATTGGAGGAGGCTAGTAGGGTTATGGAGACTGTGATGGGCAGATCAAAGGTGCAGGGTAGGGATAATGATGGGAAGCTTGCAAATGCAGTGGTTGACATAGGGTGGAGCGTGGGGACTGGCTATGAAGGTGCATGTTCCAAGGTGGGAGGGGCAAAGTAGGATGTCAACTCCCGCCAGATAATCATGAGTGTAGTTCAAATGCGAGATGAGGCTAAGTGTAAGGGAGTTGAGTGGGCCAGTAGAAGCAAGGCCCAGTATAAATTTGGAAGTTTTAATTGAGGGAGTGCAGAAGGGGGCTGAGCCCAGTGGACCGCTTTATGAACGGGGGTCGGATCTGAGTGAAAATATGGCCCAGAATCCATTTAGGCTAGATATAGCCCAAACAACTCACATAAACATGGTCAAACGGACTGCAGTTTGGAGTAATTTAAAGGAAGACGCAGTATAGAAAAGGGGAAAGTCAAGGAAAAAAGGCATAGATCGAAGAAGAGGTGTGTTTGGCAGACTGGGCTTTCAACGGGGAGCTATCCTCAGAGCTTCTGCTGATGCAACAGCTTCCCTAATGACTTCTTCTCAGTGTCAAGCAGCGAACAGAAGGAGGCAGTTGATTGAGGAGGCTATGTCAACTGTGAGAGTAGGCACCGTGCTGGGAATGGACTTCCAGGGCAAAGAAGAAGAGGTAGTGAGCAGAATTATGGAGCTGAAAGAGAAGGATTTGAGCATAATTGAAGAAGGAGAAAGGGCAACCAGAGCTTAGCTAGCTGTATGGAGGGGATTGGGTGTTAGTAGTGTGTTTAAATGAAGGTTTTATCTTGGAATGTTAGAGGGTGGGAAGGCCAGAAAAAATGGGAAAGATAAAGAGATTGGTGAGGGAGAGAGGTGTTGATGTGCTCTTTCTTTAGGAGACTAAAAGAAGCTCTATGGAAGATCATTTTGTGAAATCTATTTGGCCTTATGAAGAAATGGACTTTATGGTGGTAGATTCAAAGGGAAGTGCTGGAGGCCTTTTGTGTATATGGAGGCCACAAATCTTCGAGCTCAAGGGCTGCTGCAGTAGTAAAAATTTCATCATTTTATCAAGTATCTCTAGTACTTCTTTTCAGTGCACTTTTGTGAATATCTATGCTCCTAATGAGGTTCTTGGGAGGAGACAGTTATGGAAATCTCTAGTGAGTCTCCATTAACATTTTCCAAACCCGTGGTGTGTGGGCGGGGATTTCAATGAGATCAGATATATGGGTAAGAGGAAAGGATGCTTATCTAGAGATAGGGGGATGAAGGATTTCAATGAGTTTGTGGAAAAATTGGAATTAACTGATATGCCTTTGCTAGGTAGGCAGTATACTTGGTGTAATGCTCTAGATGGGAATAGGTGGAGTAGGATTGATAGATTTTTGTTAGATTTGAAGTGGATGGAAAAGTTTTCCTTTAAGCAATGGGGTCTACCTAGGTCAATCTCAGATCATTGCCCCATTCTGATAAAGGAAGATAACAAGGATTGGGGTCCAAAGCCTTTTAAATTTATCAATGCCTGGTCATCTCACCCATCCTTCATGTCAGAAGTGAAAAAGAGATGGGAGGTAGCTCAAGTTCAAGGTGGGCAGGGTTTAGAGTAATGAGAAAATTGAACATGCTTAGGAGTCACTTAAGGGTATGGAATAAAGATGTGTTTGAAAACATTGATACTCAGCTAAAGATAGCAGAAAAGGAGCTTCATGAATGGGATTTGAAGGCAGAGTCTAGATCCCTTGATGAACTGGAACTGAAAAGAAGAAAAAAAAGTAAGGGGCCAGGTGTGGTAGCTTAGTAGGAGCAAGGAAAGGTTATGGCATAAAAAATCTAGGCAAATGTGGGCTCATTCTGGTGATAAAAATACTAAGTACTTTCACATTATGGCTAGCAGAAGGCAGAGAAAGAATTTGCTTGACTCTGTTGTTGTGGAGGGTAAGAGTGTGGAGGATCCAGATCAGGTGAAGCAAGAAGTGGTTAGGCATTTCAGTCAGTTGTTCTCTAAGAACTAGAAGCTTAGGCCAAAAATTTTAGGCCCTTTTGCTGTTATTAACTTTGTGGATGTTGGTAATCTGGAAGCTGCTTTCTCTGAAGATGAGGTATTGGGAAGCAATGCAGGACTGTGTTGGGAACAAAGCCCCAGGCCCAGATGGTTTTAACCTTACCAGCATTCAAAGGTGTTGGTCTATATTGAAATGGGAGATCCTTAGTATGGTGACTGAATTTTACCACAATGGTAAGCTATCTAGAGGGTTAACAGCTCTTTCATAGTTCTTATTCCTAAGAAGGAAAATCCTATAGGCTTGGGGAATTATAGACCGATCAGCTTGGTGAACTCTGTCTATAAAATTTTAGCAAAAGTGCTTTCCATGAGGCTTAAGAGAGTGTTACCATCTGTGATTAGCGAGGTACAGTCTGCTTTTGTGAGTGGCAGGCATATTTTAGATGGTGTGCTAATAGCAAATGAAGTTGTAAATGCATGGAAAGATCAAAAAAGAGAGGCATCTTTCTAAAATTGGATTTTGAAAATGCTTATGACTCAATCAATTGGGAATTTCTGTGGTCGATGATGAATAATTTGGGTTTTGGAGAGAAATGGTTAGATTGGATGAGGACTTGCATTTCTACAGCCAGGGTATCTGTGTTGGTTAATGGCTCACCCACAGAAGAATTTCAACCACAGAAGGGGCTCAGGCAAGGTGATCCCCTTTCACCTTTTCTGTTTATAATTGCAGCTGAAGCTCTTAATCTTTTATTAACAAGGGCAGTAGAGAAGGGCATGTTTAGAGGAGCCTCAGTTGGAGGTAATTGTCACGACCCAAACTCGCCTCTATGGATTTAGCATCGTAACCGGCCAGTAATCCGATGATTACCGAATGCCTGCTTAACAGTAATAACAGTAATACAGAGTACAGAGGCTGGCGGAAGCCAAAACAGTAATGCAAAGGTGTCCAATGAGCTGTGACAGTCTGTATGCAAAAAGGCTTTTCATCACATATTCACATTAAGTATAGAAACAGTATATACATACGTCATTTACAATCATGCAGGACAGGGACTTAATCCCTATTAGAACAGTACGGTACCATATCATTCAGTCTATACAGTGTTTACAACAGAGACAAAAATGGGGAAACTAAAACACCCCAAATAGCCTTGGCTCGGTCAGGCTTGGAACCTCTCAATGAGGCACAGTGGTTGGCTTGACAAAAAGGGAGTTTAACCCAACGCTCCTAACTCCGATCCGGTTGCCTGGACACCTACATATATATGTAAAAACAGTGAGCTAAAACCCAGTGAATAATATATGCATAAAGAGGTTAAGAATGAATGTCCTTTCAGTATTGAAAACAGTCATTTATCAGTATATCAGTTATTCAGTTTGTGGCTCATAATTCATGCCATAACAGTCATTCAGAAATTATAATAGTCATATGTGGTACATCCAATAGCAAAACAGTACAGTAGGTCTTAACAGATCGAACAGTCAGTTGATGGCCATCATATCAGTAAATAGTAGTGGTTCCAACATAGAAACCGACAGAGATCTCTGTGACAGTAACAGTACAGTACAGTAACAGTAAGTTGCTATGGATGCCACGAATACAGTTCACAAATAGGACAACATTCATTTAGTAAACAGTGATATTTCATAAAACAGTTCAGTCATTCGTTCAGAAAGTAATTTCAATTGAACGTATCTTTACAACATTGTTACTCACAGAGTTCTGGGCTACAGGTAGGCTACTGAGCGTCCTCGGATGCCAACCCTACACAGTTATAGGATGAACACACACTAAGCTACACAGTTGGGAAATAATAACTTAATCCCTAATTTTTCTCAGTGTGGTTCTACATCAATATCCTCATTAAGATGCCTAAAACTAAGCCTAGGAATGCTCAAGATGGAATGAGGATGCAAAGATACACTTTTAAACACTTTTCAAAATTTTCAGAAAATAGGGTCCACGCTCAAGCGTGGCTTTCCCTGCTCGAGCGGACATGCAGACAAAGGTTCCCTGCTCGAGCGTCACTTTCTTCGCTCGAGCGGACTGTAAACATGGCAAAAGTACTGGATGCATGAAATTCACTCTCGACGGGTGCTTGACCCCCGCTCGAGCGTGAGACACAAGTCCTCGCTCGAGCGTGCATTCCCTCGCTCGAGCGGACTATAAAACACAAGAAAGTACTGGATACACGCATTTCACGCTCGAGCGTCACTTTTCCCGCTCGAGCGGACTGCATGAACTCAGTGTGTGCGCTCGAGCGTGGAGTTCCCGCTCGAGCGTGAGTCCAAAATCTGGAATTTCCATATTTGAACCTCAAGCTCAAAACTCATCTTTAAAGCATCAAATTCGATCCTTTTGGGCTAATTTTTTGGAAAATACTTGCAAACTCATAATATTACATGTTTCAAAGATCAATTTGTAAAATCAAAGCCCAATGGTTAGTTCAATTAAACTCATTTCAAACAATTTCAAGAACATAAATTAAATGTAACATGCATGTATTTAAACAACTTCAAGGCTTCAAATACTTGCTCCAAAGAGCCAATTCCTTCAAAATCAAGATGAATTCATGGATTATAACAATAATATGGACATGCATGCAAGAATTCCCATGAAAATGACTTTAAATTTCAAGATGTGCACATGCATGCATGATTTAGCTCTAAATTCGACATATTAAGCTAATTCTTGACTCTACTCTTCAATATGTCATGAACCATGCAAGAACTAACTTAAATTCATCAACAAGAAGGTAAATTCTCTACCTTAAGTCTTCAATTACAAGAATGGAAGCCCAATTTGCACTCTGCTCTTCATTTCCTCAAATTCTCCAAGCAAAACTTGTTGAAATCAATTTCTCCAATACTCTAGCTCTCTCTCACGTTTTGGTCTCTCAAAATGGCTGAAGGAATGATATGAGAAGTGTATAAATCACACTCCAAAGAATGGTTCTAGAGTGGCCCACTAATGGCAAAATGGTAGATAAGGCTAACTTATGTAATTTAACATTATTTAAACCAATTTAATCATAACAAATCACATTTCAATTCAACACACTATAAATCACATAAATCCTAACTAACACAAAACACTAATCAGTTTCTGGTTCGGCCGCCGACAAGGCCTTTAATTCGCAGTTTAAAACATAAAATATGAACAGACCATTTAACAGTCAACAGATAGAATTGCATTCAAACTAACATTCAATCCACCCGTTCAGAATTTCAGTCAATCAGTCAATTAACATGCTTAAACATAGATTAGCACTAATCAGTAGTGTTATCAGTAAACAGTGGTGAGGGTTGTCACAGTCTCCCCTTTATAAAGAGTTTGGTCCTCCAAACTCGAATTACCTTCATTCTGGAAGAAAACAAGATTCAGTGGGAACAATTCAGGATATCTCTTGATCATCTCATCTCCCCTCTCCCAAGTGGCATATACGCTACCATGGTTTTGCCAGTCAACTTTCACTAACGGATCTCTTTGTTTCTCAACTTCTTGATCCGTCTGTTTACAATCTGAATAGGCCGTTCTTCATAGGTGTCATCATCGCTAAGCACTACACGGGTAGGCTCAATTACATGGAAAGGATCCCGGAGGTAATCCCTCAACATTGAAATGTGGAACACGTTATGTATATGCTCCATTTCAAGAGGAGCACTACTTGATACGCCACCGGATTGATTTTCTCAATAATCTCATACGGTCCGACATACCTTGGCACTAACTTGTCTTTAACCCCAAAACGGGTCTGCCTTTCATCGTGTCACTTTAAGAAAAAAACATGATCACCTACTTCATACACTCTATCTCATCTTCGGACATCCGCATAACTTTTCTGTCGACTTTGTGCAGTTTTTCAGTCTCTGTTGAATCAGTTTCACTTTTTCAGTAGTCTCATGTACAATTTTGGGCCCGAGCAAGGGCCATCTCCAACTTCTGCCCAGCAAATCGGAGATCGACATTTTCTGCCCTACAAAGCCTCGAAAGGCGCCATACCAATGCTCGAGTGAAAACTGTTGTTGTAGGTGAATTCAGCCAACGGTAAATGGCTTTCCCAATTTCCTTGGAAATCAAGAACACACATTCTCAGTAAATCCTCCAGAGTCTAGATGGTTCTTTTTGACTGGCCATCTGTTTGAGGATGGAAGGCACTACTTAATCTCAGTTCAGTACCCAATGCTGTCTGTAGGCTTTGCCAAAATCTCGATGTAACTTCGAGTCCTATCAGAAACAATGGACACAGGCACTCCATGCAATCTAACAATTTCATCATACAGATTATAGCCAATTTGTCCGCATTATAAATTGTTTGACAGGTAAAAGTGAGCAGATTTAGTCAGTCTATCAACAATAACCCAAATTGAATCCATACCTTTACTGGAGCGAGGTAAACCAACAATAAAATCCATAGTGATATGCTCCCATTTTCCACTCCGGTATCAGTAAGGGTTGCAGTAAGCCTGCGGGTCGTTGATGTTCGACTTTAACTTGTTGGCAATGAAGACATTTCGATACAAAATCAGCAATGTCCTTCTTCATTCCTGGCCACCAGAAATTCAGTTTCAAGTCTTGGTAAATTTTCGTATTTCCTGGATGGATAGACAATTTTGAATTGTGGGCTTCTTGCAGAATTCTTCTTTTCAGTTCGGAATCACTCGGTACACACAATCTTCCCTGAAATTTCAACACATATTTTCAAATTTGAAATCCGGCCTCGGTTTGGATTCCCGTTCTTCGATGATCTTCCTCAAGAAGTCATCCTGTTGCTGTTTCTCTTTAATTTCCACAATCAGTGCCGGTTGAGCAGAAATGGTAGCTAATGTTCCACCTTGTTCACGCCAAAACGATTTCAACTTCAAATCTTTCAAGGTCACAAAAGCAATTCTCCTGTCGGTGAGTAAATAGGCTAAATTTCCAATCGATTTTCGGCTCAATGCATCAGCAACGGTGTTAGCTTTTCCTGGATGGTACAGAATTTGCAGATCGTAATCTTTTATTAGTTCTAGCCATCTTCGCTGCCTCATGTTCAATTCTTTCTGTGTGAAGAAGTATTTCAAACTCTTGTGGTCTGTATACACCTCACATGTCGCCCCATAAGGTAGTGACGCCAAATCTTTAGTGCAAACACTACTGCAGCAAGTTCCAGGTCATGGGTCGGGTAGTTCTTTTCAATTGATCTTAATTATCGAGAAGCATACGCAATCACTTTTCCATTCTGCATTAAAACACTCCCAAACCCTTATAGAAGCATCACTATATACAGTATAACCATCCGTACCTGAGGGTAAGGTGAGAATTGGTTGCGGTCACGAGTCGAGTTTTCAACTCTTGAAAAGCTGATTCCCTCTGGTAAGTCCAGTCAAATGATATCCCCTTCTGAGTCAGCTGTGTCAGTGTAGGGCAATTTTGGAGAAATCTTTGACAAACCTTCTGTAATACCAGCTGCGAGGGAAGATTTGCGCTGGATTGTACGGCCGAGCAACGATAACGTCAGATTGACGGAGTGCACAGCGCCGAGCTAACTCCCACGCTGGCACGGCCAGCAACCTAACTTGCACGGTCAGGGATATTGACCGGCCGGGCGCCAGCTGGCGTTACCGAGCAGCTGCTTGCACGAAGTGGGCGGAGCTCAGGGTTACGGATGATGAGTGCCGAGCTAGATAGAGCCCGGGCAACTTGAGACGCGGTTAGCGCCGGATGCGCCTGACTGGTCGTTTGGGGTAGGCAGCGTCTGTATGACCGAAACAGATGCTTACACGGTTGGAGACCGGCGTGCCTCGCAACCGGTCAGTCCTCGTGAATCGGTCAGGAGTAGCTCGGCCAAGGCGGTCAGACCATCACATTGTCCCGAGGGACAGTGCGGCAGTATATAACTCGGTTGAGTGCACATTATGGTGATCTTCCACAACTGATAGGCCGGTCGTGGTACTCCGGTCATGCGTGCCACATGGGCCAATGGTGTGAAGGAGAGGACATCTGCTCCACGAATGCCTCAATACCATTAGACAGTTCAGTGTGTACTGGTGAAAGGACAAAACCTTTACACGCGTAAGGTGGTGAGAGGCGCGCGCTGCCACCTGTCCAGGGAAGGGACAGCAGAGGAAGTGTGCGCACGACCTTGAGGCTGCATGGCCATCTATGAAATAAGGGAAGAGACAAACGTTGGAGGTATGCGAACTCACTCCTCCAAAAACACTCTCTCTGATTATCTTCTTCCCAAGTGATCTAACTTGATCGTCGGAGGGTCTTTCCGGCATACCACGCCGGGCAGCTCACCATTTTTGTGTTGCAGAGATAGACACCATCAACAAGAAGCTTGACGTTCAAGGCGTACGGAGAGCAAAGGATATTTCACCCCCGTACAATTGGTGCCATCTGTGGGAAAAGTGTTTAACATTCAACCCTTGTTCTTCGAGCTTCTTCGACCATTCCATGGCCAACAACGAGGAAGTCCCGCTGTCCGTCGTCGATGGTGTCACTCCAGAGTATGTCCGAAGGAGAGAAGGCCCCCCGAATGTCCCCGACCATGGCGGGCTTGGAAA